>JBBMOC010000035.1:0-37082 GCA_037975185.1 Centropyge bicolor | reverse complement strand
TTTTTTTTCTCTTACACAAAAAAAGGGAATGTGAAGTAAATGATTGTTTGATCTATGTACCGCTCCTGTTCCAAATAAAAATTTTAATTACAAAAGAAAATATTCATCTGTCAGTGTGTTCTATAATGCAATACCTTAGTTCCACTGTTTTGGTCTGAAATTCCTGCCTTATCTATCCTGTTTTGTTTGCGAAAAGCTGGAAAGCTGACAGCTTGTTTAGCGCATGCGCACTGCGATATTGAGTAATACCTGCACTTGAGGCTGTGTTTACTGTACATGAGCATTTTGAATGGCAAAAAAGCTGTCAGTGAAGCAGCTTATCTGCCAACGCGCATGCTGGATTCACTTCAAAACTCATAACTTCACTATCCGAGTCAAAATGAGTGAAATAAGTTGGTAACATGGGGCAGGTGTGAGTGTGAGAGTGTTTATTAAAATCGCATTGATGTACTAGTTAGAAAACG
Organism: Centropyge bicolor; assembly: GCA_037975185.1. Classification (NCBI taxonomy): domain Eukaryota; kingdom Metazoa; phylum Chordata; class Actinopteri; family Pomacanthidae; genus Centropyge; species Centropyge bicolor. The sequence continues at coordinate 36,618 of JBBMOC010000035.1, read as the reverse complement.
GAGCCCCGGAGGCATCTCACTATGATATATCGAGGGAACGCTTTATTTATCCCGGTCCCTCACTATAACATAGTGTGGAGGGAGCGCTTTATTAATATATAATATCTATCTTTTTGTTCTATCTCTGTGTTTAGTATTGTTTCCAAAGCGGAACTAATTGTTGTTAAGACCGTGCGTACATATATATATATGTATATGTTGATACAGATTTCTAATATTGAGTTTTTTTCAATTAATTATTTGAAAAAATATGAAAACATAATGAACAATGTCTGTGTAAAGCTTCCTGAAAACTCAAACTTTGGAGTTCTAGAAAATATCTTCAGTCCCTCGATATAATGACCAGATCCAGTCCAATGTCCATCTACAACACACTCCATAGTGTTCATTAAAATTAAATCAGATCTTTTGAGAGATAAAGTTCTGCTGCCGTTAAATCAGATATAAAAACCCATGGAGATGATTATTCTCACTGTACAATACCAATATATCAATTAAAAGCTCTTCTTGTATCACAGTTGACTGTGGAGTCATTTACGAGCTCCGGTTCAATGCAGGCCGCAGCGTCTTATTACTAACAATCAGACGTTATTAGACATCACTCAAAGATAAGACAGTAAAATCAGGAGCAGCAGCAACTTTAGCCTCATGCTAACATTTACCAAGTTTAATTGTATCATCACTAAGTTCAAACAGGTTGCTGCTCACAAACTAGTTCTAATGTAGAGATCTTATGTTCAAACTTAGTCCCGGTTCTGGTAAAGGAACAATATTGAAAATTCACTGCAACACACATCTTTTAGCCCTGGCACGTTCTGCTATAACGATGCCGGCACATCCGAGAACGCCTCCCACTGGGGCACCAACTGCGAGTCCTCCTGTAACCCCAATCGGGCTACCGACAAGGTGAGAGGCTGAAGCTCCGAGGGCCGCTCCGACCAGAGCAGAGCCGTTGACTGAGAAGGTAATTCTCTTCCAACGTGCGTTTTTCTCAGTCTCTGCGAACTGTTCCTGAACCTTGGAGTTCATCTTCCGCAGAAGCTTGGTCACTTGACGCGAACTCTGATCTGTGTTGTCAATAACGTGATATCCACAGTTACAGTCATCAACAAACTTTTTGAGCTCACTGTTGCCTATAATAAACGTCGCTATGTTTTTTCCTTTTTTCTGTAGTCGGTCTCCGCCGGTGAACAGAACCATCATGTACTGTGGTTCTTTGCCAAAATGCTTGTTAAAATCCTTCACCATGTTCTGTTCTTCTGTAAATCTGTCCAAAGTCAGCACAAACAGGAAGACGAGATGTCCAGGAGCAGCCAGCTGGGCACTTTTACGGATCTCCATCAACACCTCCTCGTCGTCTTCTGTTAGCGGGTTACACAAACCAGGAGTGTCGACAAGGACCAGGTTTTGTTCTCCGATTCTTACTTTTTCCACCTGACACATTTCTGTCTCAGAGGGACATTCAGAGACAGGTCTCTTCTTGTCCCCTGAGCTCCTCAGGAGGGTGTTCATGACTGAAGTCTTTCCAGCTCCAACCTTCCCAACAAGCACAGTCTTCAGTTCTGCATGCTCTGTTGGAAAAATATTTCACAGACGTCAGTGGGGGAGGAAGTAATGAGATCATTTAATGCAGTAAAACAGCAATACTTTGGTGTAGATTTACGCGGTTAAGTAAAAGTCCTGCATTCACACTTCAACATCAGCAAAAGTTCAGAGGTAACGACATCAGTTTGTACCAAAAAGTAAAAGTACTCAGAAAAGGGACAATCAACATATTGTTATTTAGTTTGGAGGAAGTGTTGATTGCTGCATAGGAACCGATGTGATTTGAACCGGACAGTTGGAGCGAAGCCCAAACCTAGAGACTCTTTCCATAAACTGCAAACCTTTTTACTCACTGTGGGAGATTTCCTCGTTTGTCCTGGTCACTGTTTCCATCCCGCCTCAGCCCTGTGTCAGGGAGGCGCTACTGTCATAGCGGGGGGTTCAGGACTCAGGCGCATCACACAACTGCTGCTTCAAATAGTCTTTAATGAAATAAATGAAAGTCTTAACAAAAACTCACTGCAAGGTCCGGCTCAGGAATCACGAAAATCCAAACACAAAATACATTAGCATAAGGCATGACATGACAAGGGAAAAACATGGACGTGAACATGAAGACAAAACGTGACGTGAAGAAAGAGACAATCCGGCAAAGACAAAGAGACAACAACTGACTTAAGTAGTGTGCAGTGGTGATTAACTTCAACAGAAAACACAGGTGACTTGATGAGGTGGGTGTGGCTGTTAAGTGCACAGGGACTGAGTGAGAGACAAGACATGGATATAGAATATGGCAAACAGAACAGAAACCAGAACACAGAACTAGAACAGACAGAACCTAACAATACATGTGACAAGGATGGGTAAAGGCAGGACAGGACAACGACATGACAGGACTACACAGAAACAATGACATGAACAGGACCATAACTAACTATAACACAGACTAACAAACACCAAACAGGAACTAAGGAAGAACAAAAACAAAGTCTAAACCAAAACCTGGGTGCAAAACTGTGACAGCTACGACCCCTGGCCGACCACATAACAAACGTGGAGCTAAAACATCCTGACTCCTATTCTCTGGGACTGCCCACTTATCAGACAGTATTGGAGGGATGTTCATAGGTCTCTGCAAGATATTTTCAGATGTGTCATCCTTTTCAGTATGAAAACAGTTTATTTTGGATGTTTACCACAAGAATGGAAAAGAAATGATATGTTTTTACTAAGTACTTTGTTGGTTGCAAGTAAAAAATCCATAACTAAACGATGGTTATCACAGGACATACCCACCCTATCAGAGTGGTGGGATATAACTTTTGACATTTATAAAATGGAACAGATGACAGCATTGGTACATCAAAAACAAGATCAGTTTCTGGCATGTTGGGAAAAATGGGTTGTGTTTATAAAAAATAAGAAGCCCAATTTAATTTTGAGTTAAAACATTTATAATTAACGCTCTGGTCACTCCCTAATGTTCTTTATAGTTCCTATGTTACTCCTTCTATTTGTTGTTGTTGTTTTTGTATTTTTGTTTTCTTTTTTTCCTGATGGGAAAACGTTTCTCAAAAAGAGAACAATGATATTATTGAACATATGTTGACATAAGTGAATTGTACCCATCATTGAAAATTGCTAAAACTGATAAATAAAGAATTAAACAAAAAACAAAAAAACATCCTGACTCCCTGCTCATTGTTTTGGGGGATTTCAACAGAGCAAGCCCCAGCCATGAACTTCCAAAATACAGGCAGCACAATAAGTGTCCCACCAGGGATGCTAACATCCTGGACCACTGCTACATAACCTTAAAAGACGCCTATCGCTCTGTTCCCCGGGCAGCTTTGGGACTCTCTGATCACTGCTTCATCTCATCCCGACCTACAGGCAGAAAGTAAAATGTGCTAAGCCTGTGGTCAAGTCTGTGAGGAAATGGACCGACGAGGCAAAGCTGGAGCTACAGGCCTGCTTTGACCGCACTGGTTGGAGTGTTTTTGAAGCTGCAGCTACAGACCTGGATGACCTCACTGACACTGTGACATCAGCTTCTGTGAGGACATGTGTGTGCCAACCAGAACCTTCCGTACATACAGTAATAACAAACCCTGGTTTACTGCAAAGCTCAGGCAGCTTCGTCAGGCCAAGGAGGAGGCCTACAGAAGTGGGGTCAGGATCTTGTACAACCAGGCCAGGAACACACTGACGAAGGAGATCAGAGCAGCAAAGAGGAGCTACACTGAAAAGCTGCAAAAGAGCTTTTCAAATGACCCAGTGTCGGTGTGGAGGGGCCTGAGAGTCATTACCAACTACAGGAGACCATCCCCCACACACTGTGGAGAACCATCAACTGGCTGACGACCTGAATGTGTTTTACTGCAGATATGACGACCCCACATTCACACCCCTCACTCACTCTGTCTCTGATACTAATCAACCACCAACCTAAGAATTAGTCAGTTGTTGTGTTAAATGCACACATGCAGTTTTAAATGCAATGTTAACAGACACTGCATCATGGAGTTCTGGAAAAACTCAGTCAAATGAATGAGTTTTCAATGCTAAATAAGACAACTGACAGATTGTGAATTTCCCGACTGTGGGACAAATAAAGGCTTATCTTATCTTATCTTATCTTACAGATGATAAACATCATAACTGATGACCTGCTTTGTAACAGACAGACTGAGAAGTTAAGAAATATACTTACTTTGTACTAAAGCTTCTTCGCTGGTCATGTTTGTCTTGTAAAAGCAGCAGATCTGTGATGTCTTGTCCCTGTGGACGCCTTGTTCTGACTTTTCCCCCATCCCCCAAGTCCTAGCCTGCTTCTAGTCCCCTCCCCTGAAAGACACATGATCTCTTTTCAGCCAAATCTGACCAGTCACAGATCAGAAGTAAAAATGTAGCTGCAGGCAGAAGAAATTCTTTCAGTAGTGTAGTTTCTTGTCCTCTCCTGTCCTTGGAAAAGTGATGTTCAATTGTCTTGTGGACTGTAAGCCTATGTTTCCCTCAGGTTAACTATCAAAAGTCAGGTTAGAGGTTAAAAGATAAGTTGAGTTTTCAGGCCAGATGTTGTTTTTTATCGCCTTAGGAGATGTCTGACTGACCCCCTGTATGTAGAAGGTGGGCAGTGGGGGAAATTAACAAGTGTTCAATCCAGAAGAAAAGAAGAAAGATGAGTGAAAAGAGAGAGCATGGTTTATGAGGAGTTCCTGAGGGGTGAAGATTTGCCAGGATCAAATCAAGTTAGCAGGCCGTGTACTGCATGTAAATTAGGTGTGGGGCTCATTGTTTAGATGAATAACATTAAAGGGTCACTGCCCTGGGACAGGCTGGGTCAGTGGTTCACAGGAACAGCACATGGTCATTGGGTTAAAAACTGAATGTTTGAACAACTGTCATGATGTGTGTTTTGTCACTGTCCTCTTGTTACCGGACAGTATAAAAGCCAGGACACTGTGGAGGACGGCAGAGAATCTTTAAAATCATTCTCTCTGTAATGTTTTGATAAACGATGATGAAATAAAATAAACACTGATTAATCACGAACAGATTAACCAGTGGTGTTACCAGGATGCCAGGTGTGGGTGGGCATTACTGACCTGGGGGGGGGGGGCAAAAAAAAAAAAAAGTGCTACAATACTTAAAGCTCAAAATCCAGGGTAGGGCTACTGCACCTTAAAACATGTTTTGTTTTCTCCCCTGTCAATTAAATTCATAGAACATTATGAACATGCAGGTGATAATGTTTTTTTTTTAAAGGTGAAACAGGAGGTAACAACACAAAGGTTAACTTAGAGCATCCATTGTTTGTTTTTGGCAGAGTTAGCCGGAGTGGAAGCTCTTTGCTTCTTTACGAGCCATATGCATCTCTCTCTCTCTCTCTCACTCTCTCTCTCTCTCTCACTATACAGTGCTTAGGTGACTGGTTAGCCAAAAGCAGGTAGCTGCTACCTAGCTGTCTTGCTACAGCTTGCACGTAGCACGACACACAACAGAGGACACACAGATGAGAAGTACAAAGTAGACGATGAATGTTGAATAGTCCCGTAGGAGAGGCACAGGTATTAGACGGCGGTAGAGCTAGGGCAAATAGAGATCGCTGACATGACTGAAACTCTGAAGGCGAGGTAGTCGAGCAATAAATGAGCAGCAGGACAAACATACTGTCTGAACTACTGACGGTGTCTGCGAGCAGCGCTTTGGCACATGTGCGATTCATTAACACCCTGGACGCTGAGGGGGTAACATCTTCCTGCTGGGCGGAACTGCTGCGTGGGGGTGGGGACTGAGCTGACAGTGTGTGCTTTAGGACGGGGGAGAGTCCACGGCAGTGTCCGCTGGCATACACAGTAATATATGAATGGGATATCACATGCGGTGCCCAGACTGCCGTCAACACTACATCCAGTTTTCCTTGGGTGGGCAGAGCATGTCCGAGGGTGGGCACTGCCCACCCCTGCCCCCCCTGGTAACGCCCCCGAGATTAACCCATTTTTACTGCGCTCCCTCTTTGCCTGTAGTTTACGAGTGAGACAAGCTAGCAAGCTAGCTAAGGTTAGCCAATGGGGAAATGGCGACTTTAGAAAGCAAAATACAGCATATTCAGTAACATTACTAAACTCTCTTACTTGCCTTTATGAAAAAAGGGAGATGTGGTGTCGAAAGTGATGCCCTCCTGTCTCACTGCTGCGACCCAGGCCATCCGACACCTCTTCGATATTTCCTCAACCTGCTGTCTATAACTTCTTTTCCAAGTGGGAAACTGAAAAAATCTTATGTTGTCGTCAACTTCTCTGCCATTTCTGTCGTGTGACTCAGTGGCAGCCTTTCGCACTGTCCCGTTTTTATCAGAGATAAAGATATGGCGCATGCGAAGATGATGCTCACTGTTGAGTTGTTTACATCAAGTGACCCTCCAAAATGATGATTCGACCCACAATGCACTGTGGCTGTCACAAGTGTTACATCGCCTGACAACGACCGATTGGCATCAGAGACTGTCAGATTCGGCGGGTTCTTGACATTCTTCTTTTTTTGTAATCAAGTCTGTTTTATACACAAGTGAATGCGGCTCAGCGGCGAACACCTCAAGAAACAACAGCAGAGTTGATTTCCACAGGTTCTGTTGACTTTGAGAGTTTGTCAACTACAGTCACACATGGACCTGCAGTTCGGAGCGTCTTTTTTCTTTAGAGAGAAATCCCACCTTGGTGACACTCATCTTCTTCAGGGTGTTTTTGTAAAACATAATTTCATTTAAATACAAAAACAAGATCACAGAGAAGTAAGCAATCCTCCTATAATTCTGTCAGACTTGTGATGGACAAAAACAGAATCCCAATTGATGGTGCAGAACCAGAGATATTTGCTGATTATTCAAACCCACCTGTGCTCAGGAGCTTTGGGTAAAGTCCAGAAGTGTCCGATGGTTTCCTGAGTCCTGAGTTCAGCCTCAGAGACAGATTGAGGAGCTCAGACTAACTTCTACCCTGAGAAGCAGACAGCTGAGCTGGCTGAAGCATTTGATCAGGATGCTTCTCGGGCCTTTACCTACATTACCCACAATGCAACATGACACCAATGGTTGGCTCAGAGATTGGTGCGGAGAGCAGGTTGTCCACTGTCATTGCCTGAAGTTGCCTGTCCGCTGCCCTTTCACCTCCACCCTGATGATCTTCAATGCATCCTCCTCAAACTGTAAATATTCCTCATGCTCATTGGTTGGAGGCCTCTTGACCTACCCTATAACTCGACTTGGGGCAGGAGCTTCTGGCTGTTCCTCTGTCCTGTTCAAGGAGCGTCATTCTTCCCTCAGCTTCACTGGTTCTTGCAGACCCTCTACTCCATCTGCCAGAGGTGCCAGCGTTCTCTGTAGTCGTCACGACCCTGATGTCACTGAGCCAGACGTCATCTTCATCTGGAGACGCTCCTTGGGCGACTCACTCAAGGTTGATCAGACCTCAGTTATGGCACCCTAAGGCTAAGACAAGGTCTTCATTTTCTCACTTAGACTTTGGTCTTGTTCCAGAGATCATCTTTGTGTCCAAGTGTCTTTGAGTGAGACACTGAACACCAAATTGTCCTCGATGGTCAGGCCAGCAGTTCTTATAGAGTCTCGCTGCCATCGATGTGCGATTGTTCTGAGTTTCATTGCTCTTTTATACTTTTTTAAATATTTTGTTTTCCTCCCCCCTCTCTCTCTCTCTGTCCCTCTCTCTCTCTCTCTGTCTCTGTCTCAACCCAACCAGTCGTGGCAGATGGCTGCCCATCACTGGGCCTGGTTCTGTCCGAGGTTTCTGCCTGTTAAAAGGAAGTTTTTCCTTGCCACTGTCGCATCATATGCTTGCTCATGATGGGAACTGTTGGGTCTCTATATGTTGTCGGGTCTCTCGACCTGCTCTGTATGTAAAGTGCCTGTGAGATAACTGTTGTTGTGATTTGGCGCTATACAAATAAAATTGAATTGAATTGAATTGAATTTTACATCTCCCCCCTGAACTTCTACCTTATCGTGGTGGGGGAGTTTGAGTACCCGAATGATCCTGGGAGCTATGTTGTCGGGGGCTTTATGCCCTTGGTAGGGTCTCCCAAGGCAAACAGGTCCTGGGTGATGGGTCAGACTAAATGCAGTTTGAAAACCTCTATGGAAAGTACACGAAGAAGAACAGTGACGTCGCCCGGTATGGCGCAGCCGGGGCCCCACCTTGGAGCCAGGCCTGGGGTTGGGGCTCGTAAGCGAGCGCCTGGTGGCCGGGCCTTTGCCCGCGGGGCCCGGCCGGGCCCAGCCCGAACTGGCGACGCGGGCCTGACCTCCTGTAGGCCCACCACCTACAGAGGGAACCGTAGGGGTCGGGTGCGATGTGGATCGGGCGGCAGTCGACGGCGAGGGCCTCGGCGACCCGGTCCTCGGACGGATCTTTTGGCTCTTGGGACTTGGAACGTCACCTCACTGGGGGGGAAGGAGCCCGAGCTTGTGCGGGAGGCTGAGAGGTACCGGCTAGATATAGTCGGGCTCACCTCCTCGCACAGCTTGGGCTCTGGAACCCAGCTCCTTCAATGGAGGGCTGGACCCTCCATTTTTCTGGAGTTGCCCGCGGTGAGAGGCGGTGGGCTGGTGTGGCTTTGCTCACAGCCCCAAACATCAGCCGCCATGTGTTGGAGTTTACCCCAGTGAACGAGAGGGTCGCGTCCCTGCGCCTTCGGGTCGGGGACAGGTCTCTGACTGTTGTCTCGGCCTACGGGCCGAACACCAGTGCAGAGTACCCGGCCTTCTTGGAGTCCCTAGGAGGGGTGCTAGACAGCACAGCGCTCCGACTGGGGACTCCATTGTTCTGCTGGGGGACTTCAATGCCCACGTGGGCAATGACAGTGAGACCTGGAGAGGGGTGATTGGGAGGAACGGCTTCCCTGATCAGAACCCGAGTGGTGTTCTGTTATTGGACTTCTGTGCTAGCCACAGCTTGTCCATAACAAACACCATGTTCGAGCACAAGGGTGTCCTTAAGTGCACGTGGCACCAGGATACCCTAGGCCGGAGGTCGATGATAGACTTTGTAGTCGTGTCATCTGATCTCCGGCCGTGTGTCTTGGACACTTGGGTGAAGAGAGGGGCTGAGCTGTCAACTGATCACCACCTGGTGGTGAGTTGGTTACGCTGGCGAGGGAGGAAGCCTGACAGACTCAGCAGGCCCAAACGTGTCATGAGGGTCTGTTGGGAACATCTGGTGGAGCCCCCTGTCCAAGCGGTCTTTAACTCCCTCCTCCGGGAGAGCTTTTCTCAGATCCTGGGGGAGACTGGAGACATGGAGTCTGAGTGGACCATGTTCTCTACCTCCATTGTCGAAGCTGCAGCTCGGAGCTGTGGCCGCAAGGTCTCTGGTGCCTTTCGTGGCGGCAATCCCCGAACCCGGTGGTGGACACCGGAAGTAAGGGTTGCCGTCAGGCTGAAGAAGGAGTCCTATAGGGCTTTGCTAGCTCGTGGGACTCCCGAGGCAGCTGACAGATACCGGCAGGCCAAGCGTGCCGCAGCCCGGGCTGTTGCAGAGGCAAAAACTCGGGTCTGGGAGGAGTTTGGGGAGGCCATGGAGGAGGACTATCGGTCGGCCTCGAGGAAATTCTGGCAAACCGTCCGGCGCCTCAGGAGGGGGAAGCAGTTCTTCACTAACACTGTTTACAGTGAAGGGGGGGAGCTGTTGACCTCAACTGGGGATGTAGTTGGGCGGTGGAAGGAATACTTCGAGGATCTCCTCAATCCCGCTGTCACGTCTTCCATCGAGGAAGCAGAGGATGAGTGCCCAGGGGCGGACTCGTCCATCACCCAAGCTGAAGTCACCGAGGTGGTCAGAAAGCTCCTCGGTGGCAGGGCACCGGGGGTGGATGAGATTCGCCCCGAGTATCTTAATTCTCTGGATGCGCAGGGACTGTCGTGGTTGACACGTCTCTGTAACATCGCGTGGCAGTTGGGGACAGTGCCCCTGGACTGGCAGACGGGGGTGGTGGTCCCTCTTTTCAAGAAGGGGGACCGGAGGGTGTGTTCCAACTACAGGGGGATCACACTCCTCAGCCTCCCCGGGAAAGTCTACTCCAGGGTGCTGGAGAGGAGGATCCGGCCGTTAGTCGAACCTCGGATCCAGGAGGAACAATGCGGTTTCCGTCCTGGTCGTGGAACACTGGACCAGCTCTACACCCTCCGTCGGGTGCTCGAGGGTTCATGGGAGTTCGCCCAACCAGTCCACATGTGTTTTGTGGATTTGGAGGAGGCGTTCGACCGTGTCCCTCGTGGCATCTTGTGGAGGGTGCACTGGGATTATGGGGTCAGGGGCCCTCTGCTAAGGGCAGTCCGGTCCCTGTATGCCCGGAGCAGGAGTCTGGTCCGCATTGCCAGCAGTAAGTCAGACCTGTTCCCAGTGCATGTTGGACTCCGGCAGGGCTGCCCTTTGTCACCGGTTCTGTTCGTAGTTTTTATGGACAGAATTTCTAGGTGCAGCCGGGGGCCGGAAGGGGTCCAGTTCGGGGACCACAGGATCTCGTCTCTGCTTTTTGCAGATGACGTGGTCCTGTTGGCTTCTTCGAGCCTGGACCTTCAGCGTGCACTGGAGCGGTTTGCAGCCGAGTGCAAAGCGACTGGGATGAAAATTAGCACCTCCAAATCCGAGGCGATGGTTCTCGACCGGAAAAAGGTGGCTTGCCCCCTCCAGGTCGGTGGAGAGGTACTGTCTCAGGTGGAGGAGTTTAAGTATCTCGGGGTCTTGTTCACGAGTGAGGGAAGGATGGAGCGTGAGATTGACAGGCGGATTGGTGCAGCGTCTGCAGTCATGCGGACGCTGTATTGGTCCGTCGTGGTGAAGAAGGAGCTAAGCCGAAAGGCGAGGCTCTCTATTTACCAGTCAATCTACGTTCCAACCCTCACCTATGGTCATGAGCTTTGGGTCATGACCGAAAGAACGAGATCCCGGATACAAGCGGCCGAAATGAGTTTCCTCCGCAGGGTGGCTGGGCGCTCCCTTAGAGATAGGGTGAGGAGCTCAGTCACCAGGGAGGAGCTCGGAGTAGAGCCGCTTCTCCTCCACGTCGAGAGGGGTCAGTTGAGGTGGCTTGGACATCTGTTCCGTATGCCTTTGGGACGCCTCCCTGGGGAGGTGTTCCGGGCATGTCCCACCGGGAGGAGGCCTCGGGGTAGACCCAGGACACGTTGGAGGGACTATGTCTCTCGGTTGGCCTGGGAACGCCTCGGGGTCCCACCGGAAGAGCTGGAAGAGATGTCTGGGGCGAGGGAAGTCTGGGCCTCTTTGCTTAGATTGCTGCCCCCGCGACCCGGCCCCGGATAAGCGGTAGCTAATGGATGGATGGATGGATGGATGAATTTTACATACCTTTAATTAATTAATGCTTTGAGTTTCTTTTCTTTCTTTTCTCATTTTTGTCATTGTGTCGTCAGAGAGCAGGAACCTGTGAAAGCTTTTCAAATGTTCTGTTGTCATGTCAGTTACAGGTGGGTAACTGCTCTCCTCTTTTCTGTCCCTTTTTTCCGTTTGTATTTATTTACATTTTGGCAAACTGGCTCCATTAAAAGTCAGATTTCACTTGATTACTTTGATTCTGAAAAAAGTCAATAACTTGATGATTAAAAATGTGTTTGCTGTTGTATTTAAACGTAACTTCTAGGAAACAGGGTTGGCCTGACGATCAATAATCTAGTGATCTATGGATCCACTGCAAACAGCTGATTCATCAGAATCTTAATGGTACAAATTGTAAACGGAAATGGGCTGAAAAAGTTGCAACCCACATCTGACAAATAATGGCAACATTGTACTTCCTGTTTACATCTCACAATGACCCAAAACTACAGGTGGTGTCATCCTAAAATTTAGACCATGATTTTGTCCCAAATCCAAAAACACAAAGCAAACAAAACAAAGAATCATTGAATGGAAACTGTAATAATCGTTGTTACTAATGTCACAAATCCTTTCAATTCCTGGCAGCATATTGTCATTCATATTGAGTTTGAGTCTCCTGTCAGTTCAGACGCCACCGCTCCCTCCTGCTGGCTGCAGCTCCTGCTGGTCCATGTCACCTGACCGCCCTGATGCTGATGATTGAACAGTTCAGGGAACTTAAGTATAATTTGATGTCATAAACTGTAAAATGTGCAGTAAAACAATGGGCATCATTCAGATTAGACAGATTTCAGTTTATTCATCTGATGCAACATAGATAGAAAAACAGTAACGACGTACAGGGAATAAGAAATGGCTCTGGATTTTTAATTCACCTACTTGATGACTCATGTTCAGTAAAAGTGAAATACATCAAAGTGTAAAATTATTCAGAATCATTGTTAGAATTATTAAAAGATTTGAAAAATAATCAGCAGCTCATAGGAACTGGATCCCAGACACAACTGTAAAGATGTTCTTTTGTCAAACTAAGATATGCAAACCTAATCTATGGCTTTGACAAATGTATATGGAGTATGGAACATGTTTCCAGGTCCGTAATAAATGCACAGCTGAAATGATTCAGTGATTCCAATAGATTTGAAAATAAATCTCGACATAATTAGTGGTTTACAATCATATGAGAGTGGACTTCTCATTAGCACTCACAGTTGGATGAAAAAAATCAGCCGCATCGTGCAACCTCTTGAGGAGAGGTTGCAAATTTGGAACAACTGTCACCAATTTATCTGTGCTCTGAGAAACCAAGACCTGCCAATAATCTTTTCTTTCCTCTATGGAAAGTGGACTAGTGGTTTGTTCCTTGGATTTCATTGCTTCTTCGAAGGCAGTCATGGCCATTTCGAACAGCTCATTTTTGTAGCACTTTCCTTTGTTTTTCTCGACCATGTTTTTGATCTTGTTGCGAAGGTCGACAGCTTGAGACTCATCCTTGACTTCGTTGTTCAAGACGTGGTATCCCTGACTAGACTGCTCGCTGAACCTTTTGAGGTTTGTGCTTGTTTTTTATTGAGAAACTCATCGACATTGCATTCATCTCCATGTGTGAGCAAGACAATGGTGTATTCTTTTGCATCTTTGAAGACTTCCTGGAACACTTCCAGAATTTTTTGATCTTGTCTTGAGAATTCACCTGCCCTTAGCACCAGCAGGAACACATGAGGACCAGGGGCGAGACGCACGATGTAAAAGAGGATGTTCTTGCTTATCTCTTCACGACTTCTCTTTGTGTGAAGCAGACCTGGAGTGTCAACAACAATCCAGTCTTTTCCATCAAACTGGCTTTTTTCCGTCTGGCACTCTTGCATCATAGATGCAGAAGACAGGTCAGTTGTAAACCTGTTGTCTCCAAGGAGGGTGTTTCCTGATGCACTCTTCCCGACTCCAGTCTTTCCCCAGAGCACAACCCTCAGCTCCCCTGGCTCTGTTGGAAAACATTAAACAGACGAGATTGATATGATAAAAAGTTGCATCAACCACAACAAACGTTCCATTTTCTGAGGGTAGCAGCTTTTTCATGTCATGTTCTTGTGTATGCTGATGATACTGCTCTCTTTATGTCTTTTAATTGGACCCACTGTTACAAGTTCTCTCTTACTGCTTAGTATAAACACATTGGTCGTAATAATTTTACGTCTTTAGAGCCAAACCTGTTCTCTTTGGAAGTGAATATGAATGAGGAAAGATGTCTGGATGCTTCTTCATTTATTACTGCAATATTAAAACCAATCACCTCTGATGTAAAAAGACAGGCATCTCTCAGGTCAGAAGAAAGATTAAAGGTAAAAAATAAATCAAAAGATCACATTTTTGACTTTTCTCATTATTAAACTTTGTTGTCAACTGTAAGAGCACTGATTGAAAGCAATGTAAATTATACTGCCACCTCCTGGTTTACTGGTCCACCACAACTCAATAAATATGAATAACAAAAAGCACAAGGGCAAACACAAACATCTTGAATGCACAATATTTAGTTACATTTCTGCTTTCAGGAGAAAAATGAAGCTCAGGTGCCAAAATGTTAAAACAAAAGATCCATTCATGTAATGATTTAATTTCCAAGAACTAAACATTTGTGGAGTTAGTCTTGTTTGTTGTGTCTAAACCATCAAACACTGTAACGTATTTAGTACAATAATAAGAAGAAATAGTCACAATAATAAAGTTTAGTTGATAAGTGATGAAAGGTGACTTTGGAATGACCCCAAACTGCATATATGTGGATTTTTCACATAAGAAATGTACCAGAAGGATTTCTGTGAGTAAAAGTGTTAGAAAAATCATGAAGCAACACAGGAACACCGTCTGAAGATCACAAGTGTAGGCCGTTTATTCTTGCAGCAAGGGAACAAGGTTGCACACAGAGGGTCTGCAGTACAAGTGTTGTTCAAGGGTACAGAGTATGCGAGGGACTTATATAGTAAAGACAACAAGCTGATTTCATGGTGAAGGACAGAAATACAATAACTTATTATTTAGAATAGGCTCCAGCAAATCAGATGATCTTCAGAGAAGAACAGGGTGCTCTGTCCTTCTCCTTCATTCCAAATCATAACATAAAGGAGTCCTCAGTTCATGAACTATGTAGGATGTAAAGGACCTGAGTCACAAGATCATGAACGCAAAGGCTAACAGCAAACTATATGAAACATAAAGCATATGAGTCACAAGCTCATGGATGCAAACAATCACGAGGTTATAAGGCATGGTTGGTATTGATCACAAGGTTACATATGAATGGTATAAAGAATAAAGAATAATATGATTTAAAGCATAAAGAATACAATTTCTCCAACATTTCCCCCCGTTTATACTTTATTTTAAGAGTACAGAAAACCAACAAATTTGATGGAATCAACTCAAGAAAGATCTATAGAAGAATATGTCATGAATCAAATAATAATGTGTGCAATACAGTAATTAAAACGTCAAACAAATCAGGGTGATTAAAATTCACTTGTGTCATTATTATTATTATTATTATTATTATTATTATTGTAGAAGATGTAAATAAATTAAACATGGAAATTCACCAAGACATAGGCAATATTTAAACACATGCTTAAAAATGTGTTCAAATATGACACAAACACTTCTGACAAATGTAACTCTGTAATCTGAACATGATAAATATAAATACTGAGATGCTGCAAAATGTGAATTTTGTTATGAAGCCCAATGATGTAATCAGCACATCAAATGAGCTCTGTGAAGCCTGTAAAACCACAGAAGACTGAGTGTGTGGTCAGTGAAAATGAATGGAGGCTTAAATGTGATGATCTAGAGAAGTTTTCCACGAAACATCAGTGATGTTCATGAAAACAGTGAAGTTAGAAGAGAAGTTGCTGCTCTGTTGGTATGTCAAACACTGAGTCTGGAAATGAATATACTCACCAGTAAAAGCAGAAACCAGATTGAAGCTCCTAGCAGCAAATCAGGAGCCAAATAAAGGTCCCTCTGTGCTTTGCATATTATGTATTATATGTTACAGATTCCTTGCAAGAAAGTCCTCCCATGTGGTTTGTGTGCTGAGGCATGTGGTGTGCAGACTAGATACCTGGTAAATATGTGATCTTAGAGAAGAAGCATGTGTTCAGTTAGAAAGGGAAATTTTGAGAATTTGTTTTCCAGGAGGCCCAAATTGGAGTTTTTAGTCACAGTTTCCTTTTATAGAACTGTGTATGTTACAGTACCCCCCCCTCTAGGTGCACCTCCTGGTGCACGAATGGCTCGATCAGGACGTCTTCTGTGGAACTCCTGGATGAGTGTGGGGTCCAGGATGAGCCTCTTAGGGATCCAGCTGCGTTCCTCAGGCCCATAGCCTTCCCAATCCACCAGGTACTGGAGTCCACGTCCTCTTCTGCGCACGTCCAAGAGCCGGCTGACAGTGTACGCCGGTGCGTTATCCACCATCCTGGATGGAGGAGGGGGTCGGACAGGGGGGGCCAGAGGACTTTCCTTCACTGGTTTAAGCTGGGAGACGTGAAATGTGGGATGGATCCTCATGGAGGCAGGCAGCTTCAACCTAACCGCACTCGGGTTGATGATGCGCTCAATAGGGAAGGGTCCCACAAACCGAGGGGCCAGCTTCCTAGACTCAACCTTTAAGGGAAGGTCCTTGGCGCGAAGCCAGACTTTCTGGCCGACAGTGTACACAGGAGCGGGGGAGCGGCGGTGATTAGCTTGTAGTTCCATCTTCTGCGAGGACCTCAGCAGAGCTGCCCTAGCACGTCCCCAGGTCCTTTCACACCTCTTGACGAATGCCTGCAGGGAAGGGATGGCAATCTCCCGTTCCTGCGAAGGAAACACTGGCGGTTGGTACCCCAGGGAGCACTGGAAGGGGGACAGACCAGAAGAGGCGTTGGGCAGGGAATTGTGGGCGTACTCCACCCATGGAAGGAGGCTACACCAAGCAGATGGATTCCCCGAAGTCATACAGCGAAGGAACGTCTCCAGGGATTGATTGGTACGTTCTGTTTGCCCATTGGACTGGGGATGAAAACCAGAAGTTAAGCTGACAGAGGCTTCAAAAGCGGCACAAAGAGACGATATCAGACGGGATGCCATGGAGCTGGAACATCTGGGAGATCAATAACTCTGCCGTCTCCCTGGCAGATGGCAACTTGGGCAGGGGCACGAAGTGGGCAGCCTTGGAGAACCGGTTGACAATAGTTAGGATGGCTGTGTTTCCCTGGGATGGCGGCAATCCGGTGACGAAATCCACTGCGATGTGGGACCAAGAACGATGTGGCACCGGCAGTGGCTGCAGGAGGCTGGCACTAGGTTGATTGGTGGTCTTGTTGGCGGCACAGGTGGGGCAGGCCAGCACGAATTCCCTGGTGTCCTTGTCCATGGTGGACCACCAAAACCTCTGTTGTATAGCCTCCAGGGTTCGGTTTACTCCAGGGTGACAGGTCAACTTGGAGGCATGCCCCCACAGCAGCACCTGAGAACGGACAGAATCAGGGACAAACAGAAGATTAGGGGGGCCAATACCTGGATCAGGGGTCTGCTCCTGGGCCTGCCGGACCTTGGCCTCAATTTCCCAGGTCAGGGATGCCACCACGCAGGAGCTGGGGAGAATGGGTTCAGGGCTAACCGACGACTCCTGGAAAGAGAACTGGCAAGAGAGAGCATCAGGTTTAATATTTCTGGAGCCTGGCCGGTAAGTAAGGGTAAAATTGAATCTTCCAAAGAAGAGCGTCCAGCGGGCCTGACGAGCATTCAGTCTTTTAGCCGACCGGATGTACTCCAGGTTCTGGTGGTCAGTCCACACAATGAAGGGCTGCTCTGACCGTTCTAACCAGTGACGCCACTCTTCTAGTGCTAACTTGACCGCCAGGAGTTCTCTGTTGCCCACATCATAATTCCGCTCGGCGGGGGATAATCGCCGAGAAAAGAAGGCGGAAGGATGAAGTTTCTGGTCAGCGGCCGAACGCTGAGAAAGAATGGCCCCTACTCCAGAATCCGATGCATCCACCTCCACAATAAACTGCTGACTGGGGTCAGGTTGAACCAGGATGGGAGCGGAGGTGAACCGGGACTTAGACTCATTGAAGGCATCCTCCGCCTCAGAAGTCCAAAGGAAAGGCTTGATAACATAGGTGAGGGATGTGAGTGGCGCAGCTACCCGACTGTAATTGCGGATGAACCGGTGGTAGAAGTTCGCAAACCCCAGGAAACGCTGCAGCTGCTTGCGGGTCTCAGGGCGCGGCCAATCTCTCACAGCAGTCAGTTTTTCGGGGTCCATTTTGATCTCCCCAGCCAAGATGATGTACCCCAGAAAAGAAATAGTGGTGGTGTGGAACTCGCACTTTTCCGCTTTGACAAACAGGCGATTCTTCAGGAGGCGCTCCAGCACTTGACGGACATGACGGGTGTGTTCCTGGGTGTTTCTGGAGTAAATGAGGATATCGTCCAGGTAGACGAAAACAAACCGGTTGATCATGTCCCTCAGAACATCATTAATGAGGTTTTGAAACCCTGCTGGTGCGTTGGTGAGGGAAAGTTGCTGACCATTGCGGGCACGAACAGACAGAGGGCTCCAGAGGAACCAGGGAAATGTTCATTTGTTCGGCAAACTGGAGATCCACGAAACTCTCATCTGCCCCAGAGTCAGTCAACGCCTGAACAGGAACTGGACGGGACTGCCAGCAGAGGGAAGCCGGAACTTGCAAGCGACGGGGGGAAGAAGAGGAGGTTCGGCTCACCAGGATTTCCCCAGTTACCGGTGAGCCGGTCCTTTTCCCGAGTGGCTGGGGCAGGAGGCACTGTAGTGACCAGCTTTTCCACAATACAGGCAGGTGTTATTGTCCCGGCGAAGCTGCCTTTCTTGAGCTGACAGCTGGGTCCTGCCGAGCTGCATGGGTTCAGGTTCGGACGGGCGTTGAGGTGTGGGGGGAAGGGCTCCCCTGGTGGCAATTGGAGCTCGGGGACCCTCAGTCCGTTGGTGGCGTTCCCTCCGCCTCTCTCAAATCCGATTATCGATCCGCGTGGCCAGGGCTATGGTTTGGTCCAGCGTAGTGGTTTCCTCACGGGTTGCCAGCTCATCTTTGATGTCATCGTGTAGCCCAGCGTAGAAGGCTCCCTGGAGGGAATCATCATTCCACCCACTAGCTGCGGCTAGCGTCCGGAACTCAATAGAGTATTCGGCCACACTCCGGGTTCCCTGACGGATGGCCATTACTCGGTGTCCAGCGTCTTTGCCCCATACTGGCTGATCAAACACCTTCTTCATCTCGCCCACAAAGGCTGGGTATGAGTGACAGATGGGGTCCTGGCATTCCCACACAGAGGTGTCCCACTCCCTCGCCGTGCCAGACAATAGGCTAACTAGGTATGCTATCCTAGCCCTATCAGTAGCATACAAGAGAGGTTGAAGGTTGAAGACTAGGGAGACCTGCGTGAGGAACGCCTGACAGGTGCCTAAATCTCCACTTCTCTCAGGAACCGGAGCGTGGGGTTCCCGAGTCTGCTGGACCACAGAAACATGAGCATTAGCGCTAGGGACAGGAGCTGATGCAGCGGCCAAGCTAGGGGGCGAAGCAGCATTACAAGATTACTGAGCCACCTGACTAGTGAGCAAAGAAACTTGATCCAACAAAGCTCGGTTGCTCTCAACTAGGCTGCGTAACAGCGACTCATGCTGGCCCAGTAACGCTCCCTGACTGGCTAAGGCTTGCCGCATAGAGTCACCGGTGTCTGAGCCGGTCTCGTTGCCTGCTGAGTTCATTTTGGCCAGACCGTACTGTTACGGGCAGGGCGGAGACTCAGGCGCAGAGCAACGGAGACACGGGAGACAGAATCAGCGATAATAGTTTATTGAGTAATACAAGCGATAACAGGAACAACCATTACCTGGTAACACCAGGCAAGGAAGAATAAATAACTGACCAACTGATGAAAACACAAAGAGGCTCAAACTATAAGCTGAGTAGAAAAACAGACTATGGCAAAAACTAACAAAAGGAGCTCAGGCTAACTCACTGAGAAGGGCAACCTAACTAATACAAAAGCTAACATAAAGTGCTCAAGCTAAAAATGCTGAGAAGGCTAACAAGCTAATAACTAATGCAACTAAGGGAGCTCAGACTAAATGCTGAGAAGGCTAACAAACTTATAACTAATACAAACAAAAAAGTGCTCAGGTTAAATGCTGATGAGGCTAACAGGCTAGCGGGCAAAGCTAACAATGCGGGCAGGGCAAAAACGGACTAACAAACAGACAGAGGAACTGACAGCTACCAACGAACTTAACTGGCTCAACAAAAGAGAGGGAGCAGGGAGGCAAGGGCTGGCGGTGGCAGAAAGGCAGGCAGGTGTGTGGCGGATTCCGGCTGAGGGTCAGAGGCAGGAGGGGGGATGGCTGGCGAACGGCGAGGCGTCTGGAGTGGTGGAAGACGAGAGGTCCGGCTAGATGGAAAAGGGAGAACTGGGGTTAGCGACAGGTTCAAGACAAAGCAGCTAGACATGTACAAGAAACAAGACTGACTGGGTGGTACAACGGTCTGGCATCTGAGCATGGTCTGACAGCAATCCTGGCTGAACGGAAGGTGCCGCTGGAGCTGTCCAATCACGGCGCGTCAATCAGCTGATTGGAAAGCCGGCACACCTGCCTGCATGCTCCGCTGCCAGCCCTGCTGATGTCCACCTGAGAGAGAGAGGGAGAGAGAGAGAGAGAGCGAGCGCTCCGGCTGCCACTAGCCGGAGCCTGACATCGAGGGCGTGACAGTGTCTGAGGACCCCCACCAAGACAGGCAGATGAGGGTGAGAAGAAGGTGGCCTGGCCTGTCTTCAACCGTCAGTCAACACAGAGCAAGATCATTTCCTTTTCCATTTTCCCATTTTACACATGTAGTCGGTCAAGGTCTCCTCTGCTTCTTCGTCGCTTCGAGTGAACGGTCTCAACTGTGGAATGACATAAGGTCTTCCATACATCATTTCAAAAGGTGTAAGCCCTGTGCTTGTTGGAGTTACATGCACATTCAGCATTACCAATGGCAAACAGTAAATCCAATTCTTTCCTGTTTCCTCCATGGTTTTTCTCAGTTTCGACTTAATAGTTCCATTAAATCTTTCAACCATTCCTGCTGTACGAGGACTCATCCAGAGATTAATTGATGCTGCCATGACTAGAACTGTGTTTTACCAACATGAGCCAGCTGATGATTATGATGACATTGATTATGAGGCTGCAACTTTGAATGATTCCAGTGCTGATGTTCAAAATAGTGCCCTGTGAGAACAAAGTGAATGACCAAAGAAGCATGCTATGAAAATCTGAATGAAATGTAGTGTGTGGATGTATCAGATGTACCTTGAACTCACTTGTATGTGATATGTGTGTGAAGTAGCAGTGGAAAACCGGAAGTAAACAAACGGGCAGCCTGCAGATCGTTTTTTGAGTGTTTTGTACAACTTTCTCCGTCATCTTACATGCCTATTAAGACGCATTGTCTTTTCACACTGTGGTTCAGTAAAGGATCCAAAACAAGTCCCGGCTTCAACTGTCTTTATTGAATCCTGTGTTTAACTGACTGGGTAACTGCTGGTGAGACCAGTACATTCTGACTCTTGAGGATGCTTCACTGTTGTATGGTGCGCATCCTAGGAAGTGTTACAGCCGTTTGTGTGTGCTTGGCGTTCTTTTGGCTTGTGTTTTGGATTACTTTTCAGACATTGGATCTCTGATTTTGTGTGACGGATCTTGTATCAAGAACATACTCTGCAAATCCGACTGGTATTGACAACCGCCTGGTCTGCGACGTCACTGACCGGTATCACGGGAGACCCGGTGACAAGTTTCGTGGCTAAGTCAGCAGCTGGTGTCGCTGACAGGCCGGCACCGAATGAGAAATGCCACCAAGGAAGACCCTTACGGTGGAGGAAGCCGACAATCTTAAGAAGTCGCTCGACTTTCTGTCGGAGGAGATGTCTGCTGTCAGGCTGCAGCAGAAATCCATTCTGGATCTGGTGGCGGAAGTCAAAGACCTGCGGCTGCAAAATGCGGAAAAGGACAGGAGGATTTCTTTCCTAGAGAGCAGAGTTGCCGACCTGGAGCAGTACACCAGGATGAATGATGTCATCATCAGCGGGCTCAAGATAAAGCCACAGTCCTACGCTCGGGCAGTGAGCTCCGACAATACGGGGGCAGCTGCTGAGTCTGTGTCGGACTCAGTGGAGCAACAGGTGGCTGCGTTCCTGCTGTCAAACGGGATAGATGTGGACACCAACACCATCGAGGCACGCCACCCCCTGCCCCGGAGAAGCAACACCGACAAACCAGCTATAATAATGAGGTTTGTTAACAGAAAACACAAAGCTGCTCTGCTGAAACAAGGGAGGAAACTGAAGGGGTCAGATGTCTATATTAATGAACACCTGACAAAACGTAATGCCGACATAGCCAGGAAAGCTCGGCTACTGAAGAAGCAAAAGAAAATACAAAACACATGGACCACAAACTGCAAAATATTCATTAAACTAAACGGAACGCCAGAGGAAGCCAAGGTGATGGTGATCAGAAACATGGAGGAGCTGGACAGGCTTCAGTAGACAGAGGTACGGACGGAGAGATAATGGGCACACGCCAGAATTCACCACACACAGGTATGTCACACGCTGCCAGAGATCGTCCACCTGTTGATAATAATTGTGGACAAAGAACTGCTGATTATGATAAACTGGAACTGAAAACATTTGAATACACAGACTACAACTCCCAAGACATGGAACATGATATCGACCCTGAAAATAACTTCTTCTTTAATACTCATGACAGCTGCTGCTATTACACAGATGAACAACACAACAAAGACATTGAGATGAAACAAAAACTATCAATCATTCATTTCAACAGCAGAAGCCTGTATGCAAACTTTGACAACATAAAGGAATACTTAAATCAGTTCTCACAACCATTCAACATCATCGCCATATCAGAAACCTGGATCAACCCTGAGAAAGGGGCAGACTTTGCACTATATGGTTATGAACTGCATTATAGAAGCAGAGAGAAGAAAAGTGGAGGAGGAGTGGCTATATATGTGGACAAAAACTTTAGCTACAAAGTAATCGGGTGCATGACAACTGCAATTGAAAATTTGTTTGAGTGTTTAACTATAGAAATATGTTTGGAAAAGAAGAAGAATATAATCGTTAGCTGCATTTATAGAACACCAGGATCTAACATTGAAAAATTTAAGGACTAGATGGAAGAATTGTTTACTATGTCAAGTCAAAAAGTCCTGTTCATCTGTGGGGATTTCAACATAGACCTGCTAAATCCAAATAATCACAAACCAACTATAGAATTTCTCAATACAATGTACAGCTTAGGCCTCTATCCGAAGATCACCAGACCCAGCAGAATCACATCACATTGTGCTACCTTGATCGATAATATCTTTACAAATGTTACAGACAGAAAAGCAGTAAGTGGATTATTGATCAATGATATCAGGGACCATCTGCCAGTATTTACAATTTTTGATAATAACTACAAAATAGACAGACAAGACAATAGACCCTTGTACAAACGTATTAGGACAGATGAGTCAATAAAGGAATTAAAGAATGATTTAGCATAACAAAATTGGGAAGCATTATATAAAGAGAACAACATTGATAAAGCATATGAAATATTTATAACAGTATTCAAAGTATTATATGATAAACATTGTCCAATGAAGGCAATTGTTAAAAAACGAAACTATTCGAATTGCCCGTGGATCACTAAAGGCTTGCAAAATGCCTGTAAAAAGAAGAATAGACTATATAGGGAGTTCATAAAACACAGAACCAAAGAGGCAGAGAATAAATATAAAAAATATAAAAACAAGCTAATTAATGTTATGCGGATAAATAAAAAAGAATACTATAGTAAATTATTAGTATATAACAAAAATAACATTAAAGGAATATGGAAAATATTGAACAATGTAATTCGTAAGGGTTCTAGCCAAAACACTTATCCCAAGTATTTTGTTGACAATGATATGACTATTAACGATATGGGTGATATTGTAAATGGCTTCAATAAATTCTTTGTAAATGTTGGTCCAAAATTGGCAGGAAAAATCCCTGACCCACTGACATCTGTAGAGGGGAACAATGGCTTTATTGAAAGGAATCCAAATTCCATGTTTCTCACAGCAGTGGATGAGAGGGAGGTTGTACAGACTGTTCATAACTGCAAAAACAAAACTTCAACTGACTGCAATGACATTGATATGACAATGGTTAAAAATGTAATCGAGGGACTTTCTAAACCACTTACATACATCTGTAACTTATCATTCCAAACTGGTACATTTCCAAGTAAAATGAAAATCGCCAAGGTTATACCGCTGTTCAAAACTGGGGACAAACACCATTTCACAAATTACAGGCCTGTTTCTCTTCTCCCTCAATTCTCCAAAATCTTAGAAAAGCTGTTTGTCAGCAGATTAAACAAATTCATTGATAAGCACAAGTTATTATCAGACTGCCAGTATGGATTCAGACCAAACAGGTCAACAGCCTTAGCAGTTACCGAATTAATTGAAGAAATCACGAATGCAACTGACTGCAAAAAATATGCTATTGGGATATTTATTGAGCTCAAGAAAGCATTCGATACCATTAATCATGAAATATTAATCAATAAATTGGACAGGTACGGTATCAGGGTGGTGGTCTTAAACTGGATGAGAAGCTATTTAAAGAACAGGCACCAGTTTGTGAAAATGGGTGAGTATGAGTCATCATGTTTGGATATTGCTTGTGGTGTCCCCCAGGGGTCAGTATTGGGTCCAATTTTGTTTTTGCTCTACATTAATGATTTATGTAATGTATCACAATCATTAAAATTGGTACTATTTGCAGATGACACAAATGTCTTCTGTATTGGAGAGAATTTGCAGAATTTTCTGGAGGTAATCACGCTGGAAATCACTAAATTAAAAAGCTGGTTTGACAATAATAAATTATCGCTAAATTTAAGTAAAACAAATATGATGTTATTTGGAAACTGTAGAACAACCAATCAAGTACAACTCAAGATAGACGGTGTCAACATTGAAAGAGTATTTCTGATAAAATTTTTAGGAGTTTGATAGACCACAAAATCTGCTGGAAACCTCATATAAAACATGTCCAATCAAAACTCTCAAGAAGCATCTCAGTCCTACAAAAGCTCATTGCAACCACTATTCATACTGCAGAAAAGAGCCATACGAATAGTTCATAAATCAGGATACCAAGATCACACCAACTCATTATTTTTACATTCCCATGCCTTAAAGTTATTTGACCTGGTAGAATACCAAACTGCACAAATAATGTATAAAGCAAAGAACAAGCTACTTCCATATAATATACAGAAACAGTTTTCTCAGGGAGAGGGGGGTTACAGCTTGAGGGAAAGAAATGATTTTAAAATTCCAAAAATCCATACAACAAGTAAAAGCAAGTGCATTTCAGTTACAGGTGTGAAATTGTGGAACAGCATGAACATGAAACTGAAGCAATGTCCAAACATAAACCAGTTTTAAAAGCAGTATAAAGACTTAATCTTTAAAAGGTACAGGGATGAGGAGGGGTTTTTATAGAAAGAAGTGTAAAAGACTGTGTAATTTCTGTCGAATGTGATGGTATATATGGGTCTTTGTGTATATGTGTATACATATGTGTGTGTGAGTATATATATATATATATATATATATATATATATATATATATATATATATATATATATATGTGTGTGTGTGTGTGTGTGTGTGTGTGTATATGTGAATATGTATGAGTGTGTGTATACTTGTATATAAATATGTATATAGGTAATTTAGACACAAACTGTTATGTAGGGTACACAGGGTGAGGAAAGGCATAATTAAATAATGTTCAATGTTTGAAATATAGAGAAGGGGTAGGATTAAATAAGTGTATACTTCTTCCTACTCCTTTTCAGGCATGTAAATATGTGCGAATTGAGGAAACACTGAAACGCAGCTCTTACTTTGCTTGACTAATTGTCTTGCAATATAGATATGCTGCTTGTTTTGTTTTGTTTTGTTTTTTGGTTGTTTTCACATGTCTGAAATAAAAAGGTTTCATTCATTCATAAATGAGGTAATCAAATTCATAACCAGTGTTGCCACTGCATTATTCAGTTTTAATCACCCTGATTTGTTTGACGTTTTAATTACTGTAGATAATATATAATATAGAAAAAGACTCATTCATTCCTTTCTTGTTATAGAAAGACTTTTAATTTTGCACAAGATTAGAACAACGTGCAGTGCAAAATGTCTCACATAAGAATATATGTGCATTTTGTATTTACTCTATGTGCTGTTTCATTTCAGTTACATTGGTAACAGTTTAGAGAGAAATGTTTCCTTTTCAGCTGAGTTAACATTGATTCACTTACAGTAATATGTGTTCAGTAGCTGACATACAATCGAGCTGGACTGTGGACACTGAATATACATGCATGGTCTAACTACCTGAGTAGCATTTATGGCTTTGTGAAAGCCTGTGGGAAAGTGGACAGTTGACATGTAGCTCAGTTGAGTTCCGATATGAGAACCTGTGGCTAACCTCTGCACTGTGCAATTACCATAGTTTCCTATGGCATATAAACACTTGTCACCCATGCCAATAAAGTGTGAGACTCTAAAAATACTGCCATACTTTAAAAGCCCAACAGAGTTGTTTCTTTGCTTCGTTTTTCTGTAGGTATGACCACGAATGACTTCTCCATTTACAGCAATTCTCTTGTAGTAAGTCAGCACAGCATTTGTGGGAACCTCCCTCCCTCCTCACCCAGAGATACTAAGCTGACATTTGGTGGACCAAGGGCAGTCACCTCAGTAAACTTGACAAGCTGCTTTCCATTTCTCGTTTCATTGCAGAAATCTTTCACTTCTGCAGGTGCATTTGTTAAGAAGTGCTTTGCTAAATGCAGAAAAGCACAGGTTAATGCCACTCGTTTGCATATTTGTTGTGGTACAGCTTGAAGACTTTTGACTTGTTTCAGGAGATACCCATTGAAATCTTCAAACATAAAGGAGGCCAGTGCACAACACTTTGGCTTCAATGCAGAAGTGAATGAACATTGAATGTCATGTCCTCTTCCCCGTACAGGACTGCACACCTCCAACAAAGTATGCCTCACTGGTGTGACTTATCAGTTCAGCACTTAATGCAGACCCCAACAGAATGCTTATGCCCTCTATCAGTAGTGCTCAATGAGAGTGATACCTCTGTGGAAGTATGCCTTTCACAACTGGCAAACTATAGTACAACAGCCAGTGTTGCCACTCGTGGGCTTTCCAGCAAATATTGCTGGAGGTTTTATTGACAAGAGCTGTCTGTCCATGACTGCTGTCTGTGTACCAATATACCATGGTTCAGAAATGCTCTTAGAATCCATCCATAAAGTCATCATGTATCTGCACACACCAAGCATCCAATATGGTCTTCCCTTCTCTTTCAGCAAGTCGTCCTCTTACTGTGATTTTATGATTTCTGTCACTTGGCTTTTCATCAGGACATGTGTGACCTTGTGTTTCCTTTTCCTTTCCTTGTTTGCACCCCAGGGTGAAGGCAGACTCCACACCCATATTCACCTTAAACTGCTTACAATTCTGTAGCAATGGCCTTGCTACTGCATCACACACACAGCACAATGTGTGCACTTTAAAGATGAAATAAATATTGGCACAAAATCTAAAAACAGTAGCCTGCCATATCATACTTTGGACTGTCCTGTGTGAGTGAAATTACAGTACAGCTTTGAAACTGCTTCAAATCTTCTACGATGAAGTCTCATAACCCTGTTGTCAGAGCCAATCAGTGCAAGCAGCCCAATTCCTGAGAGAGGAGTTTGAGAAGATGCACCAGTACCTCCGTGACGACTTGCAATGTAAAGCCTAGAAATCTTTGATGCTAATTCAATTTTTAAACAACCAGAGTTTTTTTTTTTTTTTTTTTGCAAGTTTCACCTATTTATGACAAATTACATATACATAACAGCAAATGTATTCAGCCAGTGTATTTATCTACCATTCCATGCAGTGAGGTGTGAAATTCAAAACTGTAAGCATATTCAGTTTTATATCACTATTGTTATGAGATAAGGCAGTACAAACACATTTTCATTAAGTTTCATGAGTCTGCTCAAGAAGTATAATAATGCGACAACAATCTCACAAGATCTTTCAGTCATATGACATGATGGACATCAGTAAAGGCAGTTGGTCCAGTTCATAGACCCTCTATGGGAGATGTGTCATCATTAGAAGATTCATTTTTAAGTATTTTTTTTCCAATGTGCTGCTGTAGGAGACCATTAATATCCCAACAGTTTTCAAAGAAAGCAGTTCATTAACCTTCATTAGCATGAGTGGAAATCTGATAGTATCTGAGGAAAGACCAAAGCAGTAATGGATACTCAGGGCATTCATGGTACCGTAACCATTACATGAGGACATTTCTCACGTCCAAGTACAAACTTTGAAGAGAGCTCATGTGTAGTTTATCTGTCTCTCCTCTGTCCCCACAGAATTACAAGAAGGCCTCTGAAAGGTGAGCTTTTTTAGCCAATGGGTTGGCCAATGTGTTCTATGAGCATCATTTCACAAAAGACTGTAATTACAGTCAGGTCTTAACATATCAGTCTGACAATTTACTAGCTGATATGGCTTTTTACAAAAATATTAAACAGCAGCTAACTATTGAATCCAGGTTTCTGTTGGTGACATTATCTCATAATATAGGGAATATCCATCTATGTGCATAATACTAATGTAAGAATGATGAAGTGTAATATTTCTATAAAACATGCCAAATACTTTTGTCATTCATACATCTATTTAGCGCATACCTTTTATCTATAAAATGTATGTAACATGTACGTACTGTGAATTGCACCATACAGATGTTGCAGTGGATCATCTTGGTTCCCATCGCTCGTTCCAGGTCTCAGTGCAGAGTGGAGGAGCCTGAAGAAGAATCAGGAGCTCTACTCAATGTGGCAAAGCACAAGCACCAGAGCTGCGTGCAGCACGATGTCTGGGACAAGATGCTGAGGATCATCCAGTACTGTGAGCAAAGCTTCACTCTGGGTTCATACAGAAGAGCAACTAATTGGATAGTTCAAGTTTTTAACATAAGACATTATTCACTGGCACAGAGATACCTGTAAAATAATTTGTTGTTAGGTCTGGGGTATTTAATATACTAGGACGTTGAACTGCACCAGCTGCTGGTTGTCCACTACAAGAAAGGATATGGGCCTTACCTTAACAATTGACTCTGTGTGCATGTAGCCAAGAAGTAGGTAATGACAAACCTGTGACCATGACAACAATATATTGATATTTAGTGTATGGTATATGGATCACTTTCTTTAAAAAAAAAAAAAAGTAATATTTCAACCAGCCAGCCAGAAAAAAACTCCCCCTTAAAATAAAGCTCAATATGTGCAGATCTTTGTTTGGCAAGTCACAGCGCGAGCGGATGGGGTTGTCATTAGTCTCTCTGTATTTCAGAGCAGTGACCTAATGCTGATCCCATTGCTTAGAAAATGTGAAACCTGGTGTTACATGGCAGTGATTCAATGTATGTTGTGACCTTTGACATCCTGCTCCATAACACTGATGCATCCAGCGTTACTGTACATTTGAGCAGGAGTAACACACCTACTGGATCAGTCCTGTGAGCGCAGCATGGACGTAGTCAGCATATGGCTGCCAAGTAATGTATCAATCATGGAGACGACTGACAACACTAAAGAAAGATGGCTGCAGTACGCCACCATGATCAACAATGCTCCACATGCCACTAGTGTGCGTTGCCCTTTAGCTCCTTTACACATGACCAGCAGCAGAATACTTGGAGAGAGTAAAGATGCTGAACTTGGTGTCGCACACTCCTCAGATTTTAAGCCTTGCCGCTGTGCTCACTGTTCAGCCAGTTTCAACTTTGAGCATGTTCTTCTGTGACTTTTCAGTGTCCAACCAATGAGATGACAGTGATACAGAACATAACCTTCAAGTGATCTGTGATGAAAGAAAAGGACCAAAAAGGTTTTATGCACCCAAACCCTTCTTGTGTTTTCACTTGGCTTCACCTCCCATGGAAGATAATTGCCATTGTCTTCTTTGTGTTAAACAAAAATGTATCATTCTCAAACAGTGTTTGCTTATGTGTGTTTGTTTATGATTTTGGTTTTCAAATTTCCTTCTAACTGGCACCCATGGTGACATAAACCTATGCCTCAATTTGCCTCTGAACTGTGATGGACAGCCTGTGTTGCAGTGATGATACTGCTAATCATGTGGAGAGAGCTTTAAAGCTTCAGTAGGTAGGTTGAACGTACATGATGCAAAAGCTTACTATTTCACAGAGCACTCCGCCCCCACCTCGCCCTCTCCCAATGCTGAATGAACTGACAAAGGAAGTAAGGTTTTCCTGAGGCTCTCCTCCGAAAACTCGCTCCCCCATGCAGTCTTTCAATACGTGATCCACCCTCCACACTGAGCTGGAGTTGACAAATCAGCAAAGGCTGCGGGCCAGGGCTGTGATACTGTCTAACGGCAGGATGAGACCATGCTCCTGACATCCTTTTTGACTGTCCAAGTAACAGCCAGATCTGGCAGTCAGGGGCAGGAAACAGCAAATGACCTGGTTTCTGTGGGAGCGGGTGAAGTATTATTGGACTGTCACACTGACCTCTAATAACACAGAGAAAGAAATTGGACAAGCTCATCTTTGTGCCAGTGAAAGCTGCAGGGCTTTGTCCACCAAGCACACACACACATACACACACCACTGTCCTCCCTCAAAAGTTGTTCCCCCTGTTTATCATCATATCTCTTTTCCTTAAACATCATGATTATCTGTGTGGAGCCAGGATGGGTTCATGTTTTGTACCATAGGCCATTATAGGCAAAGGAAAGGATGTATGGGAAATATATCACAAGTTACCTTCAACTAAATACAAATGAGGAGCAGCTCTTCAATTAAATATTGTGAAAGATTTGCAATAGTAAAAGTTTGTTATTTCATCCCAAACTATAAAGATATAACTTTGCCTACTGTAGTTTTAATTGCATTACACACTAGATGCATGTGTTTCAGTGAATATAAATTCACACCTTTAGCCCACAACAGATGCATCATACAGGCAGTAGATCAGTAGGATGTGCCAATCTGCAAAGTCATTGTGATAACACCGTGTTGACCATGAGTGTTGGGCCATGTGTGGGGTTACATAGAAAACTAAAGGTACACATGGATTTATGTGTTGCCTTTTATTTTGTTGATTCTTGTCCCTGTTTCTTTGTCTCACACTGATGTCCCTCAGTCCCAGTGACCATGGATCCTAACACAGGCTCGCTGTGTTCAGGCGTGTCCCCTGACCTGTCCAGCGTGTTTGTGTGTGAGGAGCAGTCTCTCCCAGACAACCCAGAGAGGTTTGTGATCCCACAGAGCATCCTGGGCTCAGACGACTTCACCTCAGGGAGGCACAGCTGGGAGGTGGAGGTGGGAGACAACAGCCACTGGGCTCTCAGTGTGGCCAGCGAGTCAGTCCACAGAAAGGACTGGTCCAACTCGGATCTAAACCCCAGTCCTGCCTTGGACTCAGACACGGATTCTGGCGGTGGCCTGTGGACCGTGTCCCTCTCCTGCGGGGAGTTCTGGGCCTCAGCACTCCTCTCAAACTGAGAAGAAAGCCGACCAGAGTCAGGAAGCTGGACTGGGAGAGAGGGTGTCTGATCTTCTCTGATGCTAGTGACAACACCTTGATCTATGGTTTTAAAAAGCAGTGGAGCGGCACTCTGAGACCTTATTTCTCCATGACATGTTCAAAACACCCACTGAAAATCACAGCAGGGAGGGTGACTGTTAACATAGAGTAGCATCACACTGTCACAATACTAAAGGCACATTATGACTTTTGGAGAAATAGATATGTTTGTCAACAGTTAAATTCATCTCTGTGTCAGTATAATGATTGGTCTTGTATCACCTAATTTAGCACAAAGACTTGAGTAGGGAAAGTGCTAGCCACGCCTGAACCTCAGGTCTCCTTTGTAAGACCCCTCTAAACTGAACTAGGAAGTATGGTACCAAGGCTACTACAATCTGCTTAGCACTCTTCTGGGCCTGTATGAAAATAGTCAAATTTAAAGGCTGTTCTTTATTTTACTTTTTGTCAACATGTGGCATGAAAAGACCTAACGCACCTAACAGTGAAAGTACCATAGTAACACTTAATGTGTGTGTATCACAGCCTGACATATCTTATTCCTCTGTGTCATAGAGCCCCATTGTTGTCCAAAAACACATCAGTGAGCCACAGTGTTGCACTGGCTGACATGCTCCTACCATGAACACACACCTCCCTCTGTATGTGCCTCTGAAATGATGACTCAGATGAAGAAGAAGGGTTGACCAGTCCTGAGACTGTCTTGAAATGAAAGTAGAGTATGTGATCTGTGCCTTCTGCCACATCAGTGCTAAATTAAGGATCCTGTTGGTCCCTGTATGTAGAGATGTATCCTGTACCCAGGTCCCACTAGCCACTGACAACAATATTATATTTTATATTATATTTTCCTGGTCTTCAGGAGGACGGCCAATGGAAAGCTGGATACATCATCATCGTGTCATCATATTCAGCCTCAATGACCTGTGCTACCAGACTGCAGTAAAAGCCATTGTTAGGTATAATGGACAACAACACACACTCCAACATTCAACATGGAGGAGCGTTGTCCTCAGTTTGAAAGAAACGGAGTTAAGACAGCACTGGACTGGACTGAGAACCAACCTTATCTTCACTCATCGCTCACTGTCTCATTCTTTTCAAAGAAATATGGCTGTAGGTGAGGACACTCTTCACTTTACTGTGGAAGCTAGACTTCAGGTGTTGCCAAGAAATATTCTTAATGGTACCCTAGAAATCACAATTCACATTGTGACTTTGATATATTCATATTGCACTTCGATTCTGATGAACTGGTTGAATCAGTTGCACTTATTGTGAATTGCTCCATACTATACAACATGACTGTATGGTTGACCTAACTGCTTCTGTTGTCAGACAGGTGTTACAAAGAGATGTAATCATATACAAACACAGTAAACACCTTTGTGATGCAAGGATGGTTTATGTGTCACATGATCTGTCGTGCAACATCCCCAACACTATGAAGACCAAAGAAGTCTTCATCTGGAAATGCGTCATCTATGGGCTGAAATATGTGCCACCAGAATCTGAATTTGAATCATTTATATTTGAATTTGAATTACATAATTTGAATTTGTATTGATAATTTGAATCATTGCATTGTAAAACTGAATCTGAATAGTATAATTTGAAATTGAATTTATTAGTTTGAAACTGAAAATCCAGTAAACTTGAAACTGTATGTAAGATTATGAAAATTCAACTCTATATATTTTCACATTCAAGTTTTTACTATAGAGCTAGAACTATAGAGAGGTAGAGCTTACTTTCAGCTCTTTACCACCTTCCACTCCAAAGTTATTCAGCTTCGGGATGGGTTAGTCGTTCACTAACCCTAGCCTTTGGCTCCCTCTTGTGGACACACTCCATTATTGCAATGGCACTTCTCTTTGTTCATAAGTCATCCAAAGAAGGTCACATGCAACTGGCAAACACATTTTCAGGTACCTACAGACTTACACAACACCTTTCTATACTTTCCATAACGCCACCTAGCGGCTGATTTTTGCTTGGTAAAAGTCACGTCGGACTTCATCTGGATCGCATCACAGTGCTCCCAGACACCCACACCAAGTTTCAGGCCTTCATCTCTCATCATTCACGAGATATGAACTTCAATTGGACTGCATTTTACAGCAATGGTTTTAAGTTCATAACTCGGCCAAATAAGGTCACAGACAATCACCAAAGACATATTCAGTGTCTGATACCTGTCCCTATAGTT
Source organism: Centropyge bicolor (assembly GCA_037975185.1). Classification (NCBI taxonomy): domain Eukaryota; kingdom Metazoa; phylum Chordata; class Actinopteri; family Pomacanthidae; genus Centropyge; species Centropyge bicolor. The sequence continues at coordinate 3,134 of JBBMOC010000035.1, read as the reverse complement.
TCAGCTCGTTAGGGTCACCTAGGTGTTAAAAGACCAGACTCCATTGACATTCTACATCAATGTAAGCTCATTCATTCCTTATGTGAAAAATCATTCACTCATAACTATGGAAGGGAGCGTCCTACGGACTTCAAACTGCCGTTCGTCCAACATAATTCGGCCACCAGCTTTGCAACGGGACAACTCATGCCCCAAGACATTAGAAAGAGTCCTGACAAGACTGTTTGCATCTATATAGAGGGTGCATAGAGTTGAAGCTGTGGCTTACGGCCATACCACCCTGAACACGCCCGATCTGGTCCGATCTGGTCCGATCTCGGAAGCTAAGCAGGGTCGGGCCTGGTTAGTACTTGGATGGTAGACCGCCTGGGAATACCAGGTGCTGTAAGTTTTCTTATTTCTCATCATTCTAGTTAATTCGCCCTTTTTCCTCATCAATAAAGCAAAAAGCACACAGCTGAGCTGGGAAGCTGGGCAGAGGAGGGGAATGCCAGGAGCATAAAGCCCACATTTTCAAGACATTGGAGGGGAATGCCAGGAGCATAAAGCCCACATTTTGATGATTTGAAGACCGTAGAAAGAGCCCTGACAAGAGTGTTTGTATCTATACAGAGGGTGCATAGAGTTGAAGCTGTGGCTTACGGCCATACCACCCTGAACACGCCCGATCTGGTCCGATCTCGGAAGCTAAGCAGGGTCGGCCCTGGTTAGTACTTGGATGGGAGACCGCCTCGGAATACCAGGTGCTGCAAATTTTCTTCTTTCTCATCATTCTAGTTAATTAGCCCTTTTTCCTCATCAAAAAAGCAAAAAGCACACAGCTGAGCTGGGAAGCTGGGCAGAGGAGGGGAATGCCAGGAGCATAAAGCCCACATTTTCAAGACATTAGAAAGAGCCCTGACAAGAGTGTTTGCATCTATCTAGAGGGTGCATAGAGTTGAAGCTGTGGCTTACGGCCATACCACCCTGAACACGCCCGATCTCGTTCGATCTCGGAAGCTAAGAAGTGTCGGGCCTGGTTAGTACTTGGATGGGAGACCGCCTGGGAATACCAGGTGCTGTAAGTTTTCTTCTTTCTCATCATTCTAGTTAATTAGCCCTTTTTCCTCATCAATAAAGTAAAAAGCACACAGCTGAGCTGGGAAGCTGGGCAGAGGAGGGGAATGCCAGGAGCATAAAGCCCACATTTTGATGATTTGAAGACAGTCGAAAGAGCCCTGACAAGAGTGTTTGCATGTATATAGAGGGTGCATAGAGTTAAAGCTGTTGCTTACAGCCATACCACCCTGAACACGCCCGGACTCGTCCGATCTCGGAAGCTAAGCAGGGGCGGGGCTGGTTAGTACTTGGATGGGAGACCGCCTGGGAATACCAGATGCTGTAAGTTTTCTTGTTTCTCATCATTCTAGTGAATTAGCCCTTTTTCCTCATCAATAAAGCAAAAAGCACACAGCTGAGCTGGGAAGCTGGGCAGAGGAGGAGAATCCCGCCGCGAGCTGACGAGGAAGTAGCGTGTGACGTCATCCACTCCGCCGTTGCTAAGTTACAAACACAGCACCCTGAGGCTCTTGTGTTAATCTCTGGGGACTTCAATCATGTTACTCTGGACACAACACTACCTGCTTTCACCCAGTATGTGGACTGTAAAACCAGGGGAAATAGGACTATTGACCTACTGTATGCAAACGTCAAGGATGCATACACCGCCACACCGCTGCCTGCACTGGGGAAAGCAGATCACAACCTCATTCTACTTCAGCCTCACTACAAACCAAGAGTGAGGAGGCTACCCACAACAACACGCTCATTCAGGAAGTGGTCTCCTGAGGCAGGGCAGGCTCTGAGGGACTGCTTTGAGACCACTGACTGGGATGTACTGCAGGGGCCACACAACACTGTCGAGGAGGTTGTTGACAACACAACTGACTACATCAACTTCTGTATGGATGTGGTTGTTCCTGTAAGAACTGTACGCTGCTACGCGAACAACAAGCCCTGGATCACAAGCGACATCAAGGACCTTCTGAACCAGAAGAAGAGGGCCTTCAGAGCCGGGGATCAGCAGGAGCTTAAACGCGTGCAGAAGGAACTCAGAGTCCAGCTCAGGGGGGCGAAAGAGCAGTACAGGAGAAAGCTGGAGCAGAAGCTGCAAAACAACAGCATGAAAGAGGTGTGGGATGGGATGAAAATCATCACCGGCTGCAGCTCAAAGAGGGGGGCCACCATCAGTGGGGATGTGGGGAGGGCAAACCAGATGAACAACTACTTCAACAGGTTTGACCACCCCAACTCTTTCTCACCTCTGAACGCTGCACCCCCCAACCCCCCTCCTGCTCTCTCTCTCCTCCCCCCACGAGACAACACCAGCACAGATGAAAACAACCCCTCCCCCACGATCACGGCAGCCCAGGTGTGTGGAGAGCTAAGGAGGCTCCGCCCCAGCAAAGCAGCGGTAAAACTAACCTGTCTCACGACGGTCTAAACCCAGCACACGTTCCCTATTAGTGGAGTATCCCCACGACTGCTAAAGGCCTGCGCGCTGGAGCTTGGGGACCCTCTACAGCGCATCTTCAACCTGAGCCTGGAGCAGAGGAGGGTCCCCCAGCAGTGGAAAACATCCTGCATCATCCCGGTCCCAAAGACACCACATCCTGGAGAGCTGAACGACTTCAGGCCGGTCGCCCTGACGTCACACGTGATGAAGACCATGGAGCGGGTGCTGCTGCACCACCTCAGGCCACAGGTCCGCCACGCCGTCGACCCGCTGCAGTTTGCTTATCAGGAGAAGGTGGGAGTAGAGGATGCTATCCTCTACCTGACACATCGATCCCTCTCTCACCTGGACAGGGGCAGTGGCGCTGTGAGAATAACTTTCCTGGATTTCTCCAGCGCCTTCAACACCGTCCAGCCCGAGCTCCTCAGAGACAAACTGCAAATAATGGGAGTAGGTTCACACCTGGTGGCGTGGATCACGGACTACCTGACAAACAGACCTCAGTATGTGAGACTGGGGGACTGCAGGTCTGACACCGTGGTCAGCAGCACTGGAGCACCGCAGGGGACTGTGCTCTCTCCGGTCCTGTTCATCCTGTACACGTCGGACTTCCAGTACAACTCGGAGTCCTGCCATGTAC
>JBBMOC010000034.1:4164576-4517285 GCA_037975185.1 Centropyge bicolor | reverse complement strand
TTCCTATAATGTAGTTGATAATGGTGCTAAAAAGCACATGGACTGTCGCCTCCTTCCTCCCTTCTCCTGATGCCCTATTTGTGTCTCATTTTTTTCACATTGTGTCATGTTTTATAGTTGACATAAAGTGATTCTTTCTCTGCATCTTAAACCCTTGTCTACTTTCTGACTTTAACGTCGTCATTGTGACCATAATAGCATGCGTACAACTTTTTCTATTTCCTCCTGTCTACTTGTGTACCAACCTTTACCTTTAAAATCAATAGATAAACGCCCTTTCTAGCTGCTGTAACTGACCTCCAGTTGTGTCCTCTGTGTTGCAGCTTGGCAGTGTTGCAGAGCTGAGGGATTTAGGCTGGATCTGATATGAGAGCTGACCACCATGATAACAACACTCATTGTTACACTCACCTGTGCAGTATTGAATGCAACAGTCACCTCTGCCTGTGGGTGACTTGGTGTGTGTGTGTGTGTGTGTGTGTGTGTTTTGGCTGGGTGGGTATGTCTGTGTTGACTGCTCGGGAGGTGAGAGAGAGAATTATTACTCCCCTCACTTTGGTGTCCAAACGAAGCCCCATAGATTCCTGCAGACTAACACCTCCCTGAGGAGAGAGGATCAGACAGTCTGCAAGAGGAATGAATCTGTACGTGTGTGTGTGGGTCTGTGTGTACCTCCGAGTGTGTGACCAGCAGCCATGTTGGAGGGTTTGGACCAAAGGACCAAAGACCACTGACAGCTCGGCTACCTCTCCTCCATTACATTTCCTCACCTCTCTTTGCACTGCAGCTCCTCTTTGTCACTCTCCATCTTCATTATGAAGCCTGATCCTTCCATTTCTCCTTTTAGTCTTTCAGCGTACCGTCCGACTGTTAATAGCCTCTGTCAACACCAGCAGTCTTTTCTCTGACTGTCTGCCTGCTTTCCCCCCCCTTACCTTTTAAAAGGTGAATACTTTCAGCATCTTGCTTTTGTCTATGTAGCTGTCTGTTTTTGACACTTTCTCCCACTGCTTTATAAACCATTCCTCCTCTCTTGTCTCTCTTCTTCTCACCTCCGCAGAGACGGCGACCAAAATATACAGTCTTATTTTAAAAAGCACACTCGTATGCCTCCCTCCATTTAGCTTTTCTCTCGTCTCATGTCTCCTTTCAATTCTCTCCCTTTCTTTTAGTCGTTTGTATCCAGCTGGCAAGACGCGGGGACGTGAGCTGCATTCTCCTCCTAACTTATTACTTAATGTATTTGTCTCTTCCTATCATCTTCTTCCCCTATCTCCATCTTCTGTCCATCAGTCTAATGGGCAGACGGATATTTTAGAGACATATAAGTCAAATTTTTTTTCTGCCACGCTCTACATTCATGCATGTCTATGTGACTGTGTGCTGTCAAACGAGGTGGTCTCTTGTCAAACAACCTACATCGAGTCAGCCAGGGGGCTTCTTATTCTCTCTGTCTCTCTCTGTGTGTTTCTCTATCTCTCTCGCCCTCTGAGTAGCCTGTCCCTCCAGGGTGGGGCAGAAGAGAACCCAGTGGACCACGGCAGACCTTGTCTATTTCAATCCCCCTCTCACCCCGTCCCTCTCTGACGACACAGAAGACCCCCTGGTACCACGCCTGACCCCCTCAGTCAGCTCTCATCGGCCGCATTGACAGCTGTCAATCAAGTGTCTGGGCCGCATTGTGACAGGGGGAAGCATTGATAGACAGTCGCAACGTTTGGGTGTTTACACGCATCAACGTTATGCTTGGCATTCTTAAATATCAGAGCTGTCCGGCTAAAATTTGTAGTTGATAAAAAAGAATGCTGAGGCTCATTATTGGGGCTTATGGGAATTCAGATTCAATATTCATTGTTTTCATTACTTACACATGTGCAGTATAAAAACTGTTTTATGTAAAAGATCTACCAGGCTTATGACTAAACAGTCATTAAAGTCAGTCAGGTGAGATTCAGCTCGGTAGCTCGCTTCATTTAAACATGCCTCCTGTGTCGTTTTATCAGACAAACATTCCCAGACGTTTGAATGTTTTCTAGCCGGTGGTAAAAGAGCAAAGCAGTGAGGATTTCTCAGCTCGCCTCTCTTTGTTGTGTGGGAGCAGACACATCCATTGTTTATCTGCATTATTATTCTCCATTGCCACCAAACCACTAATGACATAGCATTCAGATCAAACCCCTCTATTTATGGCAGCCAGGTTGGAACTCATGCCATATTCTGCAACTGTGTGGACGAAGTAATGGCTGAACTGTGTGACCCTGCCGCGCAAGACAGGGGAAAAAATCCCAACCATTTTCCAATATTTCTCTACCAGAGCATCACAGCTTTTGAAAAGTGCAGTTCTCATTTAAATTTAGACTTAAAACTACCCTTAATTTGAACAGTACATCTGTATCTGTGTCTAGAAATTAGTGTAAATGATGCCCTTGACTTCAGGTAAAATGCAGTGGTGCAAGACGTATTAACATATTTCACCTCATTGTTAACAAGTAAAAACCCTGACTCAAGACTCAGAATCAGTACTAGAAGCAAAATTGAACGTATCCTGAAAGTATAATGCATAATGTACCCTTTCAGAGTGTTTTATCATACTGATTAGTTAACATGTAAGCAACAACAACCCAACAACCTAATCTACTGTTGGCTGGTTTCATCTGTTACTGTGCGGATTACTGATTATACGTTTTTTGTATAAAATCTTTATCTTTAAAATGACAGATTACGGTAACTGTTATATTAATGCCGTGGAGTAAAAAGTATTCCCCTCTGTCATAAAACTCAAATACTCATATATACTAGAATTGCACTTAAATACACCATTGAAGTTCTTTGTTACATCCCAGCACCAGTAAAAATGTTCTTTTCATAAGTTCAGGACCACATAGCAGAGGTCTGTGAAATAAAGTAGTAAATTGTTGCAATAAATTGATTCCTGTAGGGGTGTGCGACTGATCAGAGATACAGTAAGGTTTGTATCACAGGGATGCATAGTTGATGCATGCATTACTGACACACAGCTGTCATCCTCGAGCTATTGTTCAAACAATCCTCAAATCAAATCTGTAGCTTTAGGGCAGTTGTTGAGGTTTAAGAAGCAAACCTGTAATGGGAAAGTTCCCAGTTTGAGTCCCTGGAAATATGATGCCCTCCCCTCTTTTGACAGCTACTGTGGAGATGCACTTGAACCAAAACAGCAAAACCCAGCAGCAGAAGTATACTGTTCATACTGGGAACCACCCAGGTGTGAATCAGTCTGAAGGGAATTGCAGAAGTGAGCTGAACTTTTTGTTTAGTTTATTGTAGTTTAGTTTTGCACAAATAATAAAACACAATTAACAATGCATTAAAGAAAAAGGACGTGAATGCAAAAGGACTAATAGGACCTGTTTTCTTACACACACGTACATGGTGTGTGTTTACGTATACTAACCTTAGCTGTGCTGTCGTTTAATAATGCAACTAGTAGCCAGTAATTTACTGTAAATTTACAGTTACGGTGTGAACATCATCTAAACTTTGATATCTTTATCTCTACTTGCTTTGAGAGAGCAGATCAGAAAAGATAGCTGGTTTCTCCATGTCTGACCTACTGTTAAATATAATGCACAGGCCGTTGATCTCAGTGGCAATGATCTTTCTGAGGAAGCCTGTCAGCCTGTTGCTCTTCTCTTCATTGTTGGCTTTTTTATTCTTTTAAGTTTTCTGTTATCTTTATTGACTGGCGTTATTTGTCACAGTCCTGAAATGTTCAAATCATTGTCTTCAATGTTTCACAAGAAACACAGATTTGACCCAGTCATGATATATCCATTGTTACCATGATGGACAGATATTATCGTCTTTATTATTATTATTATTATTATTATTATTATTATTATTATTATTATTATTATCATTATTATCACTATTATCACTATTATCTGAAGACACTGATAAAGGTAAAAGTGACTTTTCAATACTTTTTAATAATTTTTTCGATTAATTTATTATTATTATATGAACAATTTTTAATTTTAACTTTTGTTAAAAGACCAAAGACTTGGGCATTTGGTACTGCCAACAGCAGTCAGGCTGTATAATCATGGACTTGAAAGGCTGACTTTTTAATTTACTTTTTAATAACTTTATTGATGAATGCGTTAATTATATGAATGATTTTTAATTGTAACTTCTGCTAAAATTCAGTCCTTGGACTGCTAGCATGAATTCCTTAAATAAACTTGAAACTTGAAACTTGAAGGTCGAGGAGCCATTTCTGCAGAAAGACACTGCAGAGGTGGAGGCTCGCTCAAAAGATGAGCAGCTGGAGAAGGAGCTGGCTTATGAGAGGGCTCGCATTCAGAAGCTGCAGGAGCAGCTCAGCAAGATGGAGGAGCAGCTTCTCCAGAAAGACATTGCAGCATTTGAGGCTCTCTCAAAAGCTGAGCAGCTGGAGGAGCAGCTGAGGGAGATGGAGGAGCAGCTTCTGCAAAACATCCTTGCAGCATTTAACATACTCGCAGACGTTCATGAGCTGGAGAAAGAGCTATCTTTCGAGGGGACTCAGAACCTGCAGGAGCAGCTGAGTGAGATGGAGGAGCAGCTTCTGCATAAGGACATTGCAGCATCCGAGGCTCTGTCCAAAGCTGAACAGCTGGAGGAAGATTTGGCTGTTCAGAGGACTGAAGTGCAGAAGCTGCAGGAGCAGCTGAGGGAGATGGATGCCCTGCTTCTGCAACATGTCCTTGCAGAGTTTGAGGTCGTCTCAGAAGTTCAGAAGCTGGAGAATGACCTGGCTTTTGAGGGGGCTCGGGTTCAGAAGCTGCAGGAGCAGCTGAGCGAGATGGAGAAGCAGCTTCTGCATGGAGACACTGCAGCATCCGAGGCTCTCTCAAAAGCCAAGCATCTAGTGAAGACACTGAGAAAGATTGAGGACCCCTTTGGGAAGATGTGGATTTTGAGCTGAGCTGAGCGAGATGGAGGAGCAGTAGCAAAAAAAAAAGCAAAAAAAAAAGAAGCAATAAATAAATAAATAAATAAACTCCCCCTTGAACTGCTACCTTATCGTGGTGGGGGAGTTTGAGTGCCCGAATGATCCTGGGAGCTATGTTTTCCGGGGTGTTATGCCCCTGGTAGGGTCTCCCATGGCAAACAGGTCCTAGGTGACGGGTCAGACCAAACGCAGTTCAAAGACCCTTATGGATAGTGCACAAATAAAAACAGTGATGTCGCCCGGTATGGTGCAGCCGGGCCCCCACCCTGGAGCCAGGTCTGGGGTTGGGGCTCGCAAGCGAGCACCTGGTGACCGGGCCTTTTGCCCACGAAATATGGGCAAAAGGCTGTGTGGTTATCACAGAGGATGGTCTATTGTACACTGATTTCACAATAAATTTTTGAATACAGTATTTTACTGTCAAATAATACTGTAAAATGTTGTGAAATCCTGGTAACAATTTACAGTACAGGTTAGTGGAGATGCCATCATTGTTTTTGTGAGAAATGATGCATAGTTTTAATTTGAAACACAATGAGAGACATGCTAACGATATCAGGAGACTTAGTCCAATAAAATGCGTGCGTGCTATACTCCCAATTATTTTCACTGTGAAAACTGCAAATCCAATAGAACCGAATAGTGTTTCCTGTAGTTAGTTGTGCATGATTCAATCAATGATGTGATATGCGTGATTGATTTGAAAATATGCCCTGTACTTCCTTCAAATTAGAGGCTTCAGATGAAACACATACAGGTCTGAGCTGCAGGATCCTATTGACTGAAAGGGAGGGGCTTCATACAGACTGCAAGCATTTCTGGATGACAAATGCTCTGTTGCTCGTTGCTTTGCACAGACTGTGTCTTATTGGCATGATTGTCACAATCACTTTAAAAGGTTATATTTAATGTGGATCTAAATCATTCATATGACACATTATTCTCTAATTGTTTAATTTGGACTTGCATTATCATTAAATAAATGATGTGCTGATTGGAGACGTTGTCTCCAGCTGTCTTTACTCAGTCAATACTTCAAAGACCTAGTCTTTAACAGAATTTGTTGTCTTATTCAAACTGCATGCATAAAAATGGTAAAGATGCAAAAATGGTAGTGAGTGAACAGGTTAATGTTCTGCTTTAGACAAGATGAGAGGAGGAAATGCAAAGTTGGGATGCTGGGTAAAAAATCTTTATAATAACAGATGATGGTTTGCAAATCAAACTCTATATTTATTTGAAAGTAGACAATATAATACAAGGACAGTATATCAAATGTTGAAACTGAAAAGACTCTGTTGTTTCATCACAAATATATGTTCATTTTAATTTTGATTTTAAATTTCACTTAATTCCAGAAACTGGGGCCTGTTGCCCCAGTATAGTGTGTGTATAGTGTGTGTTTACGTATAGTAACCTTAGCTGTGCTGCCGTTTAGGCTTTTGCTCCAGCAAATTATATATTTACTGTGAAAGTAATGCAACTAGTAGCCAGTAATTTACTGTAAATTTACAGTGAAAGATTTTACAGTGAGGTTTTCATCTGGTGCCTACTACTTGGTTTAGTCACTCTCACAAACACAATTGACCAATTGATTTTAAAGTTTATACTTTTTAAGTTTGTTGTCATGTGCATTAGAAGTTATGCATCACATTGCAATGGGCAACACTGTACTGAAAGAGTTTTGCCAACACAACCACTGTCAGAACATTATCCTTATATTATATGCATAACATTTTGTATGCCTCTGAGTGATTTTCCATGTCTGTGTAAAAATAAAAATAAAAACAGCATAATCTCACTATAATTCCCTTTCATTTGGTCCTGCTAATTAATTCGTTGTATCACTGTCCAAAGTAGCCATTTTAAATTGCCAGAGAGAATTTTTTGAACTCCAACCCACTCAAGCGCCTCAGGTTTTCTAAGTGAGACACCAGTCAATACAGTGCAGTGAGCGTTTGTGTGTCATGAAGGTGAAAATCTACATTTATACCAGAGGACAGTTTTTAACTGTGAAGAAATGCTAAAAGCATTAATGCATACAGTACACGCGTAAACAGAGAGGCAGAAGTACATGAGCGCACACACACCGAAAAAAGCATTTTACAACAAATGATGCTTTTCATTCAAATGTCAGATTCTTCGCTTTCACCTTAATAAAATGTACACAGTGTTACTTCAGCCAGTTTCGTGTGTCTGAGTAATGCTGTATGCCTGCTGTGTGTGTATGTATGTGTGTGTCTATATTTGTGTGGGCATAGATGTCACAGCAGCAGGCGGCGAGGTGTTGATAACTTATTTGGCATTTTGACAGTGATAAAGGACATTTGTTGCCCCTGGCAATGAAAAACACACACAAGCATACAAATACACATTAACACTCAATGTATGGTATCTTGCGTTTTTTGGGGTTTTTTTTAAAAAAAAAATGAGTATATAAATTCTAAAATATCTGTATCATAACAAAAGAAATTCTCCACTTCGCCCACATCCTACTGAAATAATTCCGGGGGATGTACCATGCTTTGACAGCGAGCTGAAGCTACAGTACGGACAACGAAGTAAAAGCCCCCAAGAGCATCGTTTCCACAGACTTACACTTTTTTGGACCACGACAGCAGCTCTCTCTCTCTCTCTCTCTCTGTCTCTCTCTCACACACACACACACACACACACACACACACACACACACACACACAAGCCTACACCCTGGACAGGTCGCCAGTCTGTCGCAGGGCCACTATAATGTCTTTTTTTGCTTTCCAGAGTTTCACTTTCACTGTGTTTATTTTTACCTTTGAGTGTTTCCTAATAATGTGCAGCATTAAAATGGAGTGAACCACAGCAGCACCAGCAGGTATGAAACACTGCATGAAACATCTTTCAAAAAAAAAAAAAAAAGCACATGACAGATTAGCTTCTGACGAGATCAGATCAGGCGGCTGAAAGGATGGACTATTTTCTAAATAGATATAACCCATAAAGGAGAATAAGGACTTGATTAACCTTTCTTGGGGAAATTCAATTTTTTCACTCTGCTGTTATTACACACAGATAATACTCACACATGCACACACAGGCCCTACAGACATGCATTAGTTGTAGAGAGATGTCAGAGTGATGGGGCTGCCACATAGTCAGGCGCTCCAAGCGGTTAGGGGTTGAGTGCATTGCTCAAGGGCACTTGAGTGGACACCTCTCCAGCTGCCAGTCCACACTCATGACCGTGTGACCAAGTTCTTACTGACTGAGCTAGATTCAGAGTGGGGTAATAATGATGTAAAAGAGCCCCCCAAAATGTAAATGTGTAGATAATAGCAAGAACATTAATTATCCAGCTTTTGGGAGCACTGAGGCCTGTAAACACAACACTGATGTACTATCACCATTTAAAATTGTTATGTATTTGTTCACGAACACAACCAGCAGTGATGTAGCAACATTAACATTCATTTAACATTAAACTTGTTGCTACCTAGTCAATATATATTCCCTCTCCTTTAACCTCTGTTTTGATCTCCACCAACTTGGAAATTTCCAGCTCTGCAGCTACCAAATGTCCTTAACTTTGTCTGGCTGCTATTTTCCTTCACATTATGCAGAGTCATTTCACACATTGATATAAAAATTCTGATTACAGCAGCTTTATGTCAGTAGATGTTGTATATAGAAGGTGACTTTATGATCAAGATTGCTCTGGTTGTTTTCGCTATAATAGCATACATTAACATATACTCTGGTACTATATACAGTTGTTATCTAGAAGGACAACAGTTCCATTGTTGAAAAAAAATCCTCACAGTCTTCTAAAGGCAAAATCATCATGGCTGTGTTGGACATGTGGGCAAAAAACCCCCCGCTTGGACAAGCTACTGGAAAGAGTTATAGGTCATTCTTCCTCCAACTCAATATAGTTCACATAATCATTAACAACATGAATATCAGAGGGGAGCTATGGCATTGCTGACCTGTGCCTGTCCACACTGGAAGACAAATATGGGCAAACATGTCTCGAGGTGTTCTGGAGAAAACACTGGAGTTAATCACTTCTGACCATTAAAGTCTTGCATAATCATGTTTATTTCAAGCAACAAGTCAGAACTTGGCTGAAGGAAGATACAGAAGCGTAGACACGACCTTAATAATCAGATAAAAGTTAAAAAGCTTGCGCAGTTTTATTTTTATTTGGTACTTGTGATGTCATTCATCTCGATAGCAATTAAACGTGCATCTGTTAGTTGGGAGCTATCTCACAGTTTCCTATCAAGGACCATTCTGCCGTTAGATCGCCATTTTTACAAACATCAAAAACAGCCCTTGACAACGTACCGCGCACGCTGGCGTTGTGAATTTTAATGCTGATGGTCAAATTTAAACTAAACAGCTGCTGAGCACACATGCAGTAAATATGTATGCACACAGATGTCCCCCAAATCTTTGTCCCTAGAACCCACACGCACACACACTCACAAACAATTGGCGTATATGTAACACTTGTCTGGGAGGAGATAGAAATAGATCAAGCCATGGCTTGTCATAGCAGGAGTTAGCCATAATGACAAGAGGTGTTAGAGGCGGAGGAGACGGGAGGTGAAGAAGAGAGAACAGAAGCAGAGAGAGAGATATGGAAAGAAAAAAAACAGTGTAGTGACAGGGAATGTGGGAGGGAGGTGGAGAGAGATGAAATCAAGAAATGGGGGAGAGAACAGGTTGCTTGACCGCAGGAGAGAGAAAATTATAAGAAGAAAAGAACGCGTGGGAGAGAAAAATATGTTTAATTTAACATGGATTGAAAAAGTGCAACATGTTGAAGAAAGGTGATTTGATTTGAAAAGCTTAAAAAAAAGCACTATTGCAATAACGATTAGTCAATTAATCGATTAGAAAGACAGATATCTGCTAAAATAATAATTTTGTTGCGTCACTCTTGCGCATGAAATGCTGAGCCAGCATTACTGCCAACCAATCAAAGTAGGAACTCGATATTCTATGTTACTAAACCCAAACACTTGTGCACCAAACCTGCAGTGTTTTTGCAGACTATTCGCTCCAAACAGCCAATGTACCATCTAGCAAGCAATGTGTTGACTGTGTGCGTATGTGTGCCTGTGTTGTGCTTGTGTGACAGGTCAGACGCTAACTGATCTCAAAACTTACCTGGAACACCACATCTCTTTCCTCCACAGCTGTCTCCTCATCTTGTTACCCCTGTACTTTCAATATAGGTGCCATATAGAGTTTTCTCACAAACAAACATATTTCTGTTAACATTCAGTATGCAGAGTGCATTTTTTGCCTCATAAAATATTTAAAAACCAAATTTTTAAAAAACATTTCAAGTCCCACNCCCAACTGCTTCAATTTACTTCAAGTTTAACCATGAATTAATTGTCTTTGTTTTCCCTTTAAAATAAGAGGCTAACCTGGAAGGTTTCTTTAAAACCTGTCTGACTGTTTGAGTACTCCTATTTCTTGCCCCATCTTACTTCTTCTTTTTTTTTTGGCAATGCCTCTGCTTTCCTAGATCTCAGCAGTTAGCTTGGTGAGTATAACATTATTAGTACCAATAGTATGGTTGAAAATAAAAGACCAACTCAGCATCATTCTTTAATTCATCTTTTACCAGCAACAGCAGCACAAATCACACTAAAAGTTGTACTGTACTGAATTTTGTTATCACTGTGAAACGAGCTGCACTACAGGGTAAACACATACTCTTTAAGTGTTCCTCTGTCTACATGAGTGTCTTGAACAGATGTATTTTTGTATGTGCATTTCTGCTGTTTTGAACACGGTACGGTTAACATCCAGGAAAGCATCTTGTTGGTGTCAGATAAACCAACCATTGTTCGTCTTGCCCGAAGTGTTTACTAATATACAGATGTCCTTTTTATTGACAGATTTATCTCTTCCGATGATTGTTCATTCACTCTGTTCAGGTCTACCTGTGTCATTTTTAATGAAGTGAAAATTGCCACCAGGACTAAGCTGAAAAGATGCATTTCTGTATTTTGTTGTAACATGGGAGAATCTGTATTAACATACCTGTAATTTCTGAGATGTCACGTCGCTTAAACCACATTCATGTTCTTTAGCCACTTTGGGAAGAAAATCGTAGTTTGCTAATTGTTTCTTAAGCACTTTTAGAGGTGTATTTTTGTAGAGCACTTCTGGTTGTGAGTATATGTCAACACACACTGTAGCAAAAGTAATAATGAGATTTCAGTGACATTAAAGTTTAACTTTTATACTTAAGTCCTTTTGCAAATGCCTAAAAACAACCATGTGGGATTTTTACACTGGCTTCTTCTGCACAAATAAAATGAGGCTTTTTACAAATTTAAACTTTTCATTTCATATTGAATTTGATTTCAAACAATACTGAAACCTCCCGGATCATACTGTATATGTTGCAAGTGTTTACAATCACAATAAAGTGATGAGATCTTGTCTGCTTTGTACTCTTGTTTAAGATTTTACTCTAAAGCCTTCAGCTTAAAAGTAAAAACCTGGTTAAATTTTGCTTGAATCACTTTTCAAAAATTACTACTTTCATATAACTCTCACTTTCTATAAAGGAAACTTGCTTTGCAGATGAAGTTTGTGATGATGATTTTGACCATTTTAGTCTTGTCTTTATGTTGTTAACTGCTGGACACAATCTTTATATAAAATGTTTGTGTTCTGTTTGTATTCTCTCTTTGATCTGTATTTTGACTGAAGAATTGTCTCACTGAACGACATTGTGACCCATCATTCATAAGCCAAAGACATGTGGTGAAATCACCATTTCCATTCCTAAAAGGAAATGAACATTGTTTTCAGCTCAGATTGTGAGGACCCCCACTTTTTTTAAAATCAAACAGACACAATAACATCCCAAATAAAGGCCAGTGTGACTGCAGAGCCAACAATGGGTGGCATTGACGGCCTGAATAAGGATACGTCTGTGTGCTGATGTGCCACCCAGCTGTCCTCTCAGGTAGGGAGGGACAATGGTACCAGAGCCGCCTGTCCATGCAAAGCATGTGATGTGACTGAAGATATAAGAGGCTGTAAAGTGACAACAACACAACACACAGTGTGGAGGGACATCCAAAATCTTCAATCCACAACCAGACCAGCAGCCAAGATGAGATTTCTAGTGCCACTATTTGTTTTCCTTGCTGTGGCAGCATTTCACTCCGGTAAGAAGAATAAATAGTTATGTTTAAGAGTTTTACTGAATCAAAATGTCACTATAAAATGTCTCTATTAATGGATACTGGAAGGTCAAAATCTGAGGACAAGATTGTTTGTTTTTGTATATATTTGCTTGATAATGTGTAAGTGATGCTTATTTATGAGTAGAATTAGATGTTCAGTGTTGTATTTATTTGATGTGCTTGTGATGACTTCTAGCTCTCTCAGCATCTCTGGAATCTGCAGAGAAAGAGGAAGCAGTTGCTCAGCACGGTGAGGAACTATTATCAGTAACAAATATCAACAAGTGTAATAATAATTATGTAAAGATGATGACGCTTGCATGCCTCGAAACACATGTAATTCAATCCAAACATTTTGTTTTTTCATGCAGATGGGCTAACTGAAGTGCAGAAAATAGGTATTGGTCCAATTGCAAACCAGTTGACTTTAATGTTTGACATATTATATGTATTTTACTGTGCTTTTATGTTCAAGTGACTGACCTATCAGACACCTTTTATGTTTTATTTTTTCTCAATTCATTCATCCGCTATTTGTAGCTCTACTTTTCTTCACTTTCAAAAACTGACAGTTTTCATGTTTGACTCTTGTTTTATATCATTTCTACTGTCTCCTCAGATCAGATGGAGTTTGAGGCCGCTCAGAAGAGCGAGGCCGCTCAGATGAATGGTAAGTTTGACCCAAGTCCAGGGCATTGACCTTCAGCAAATATACCTTTCATACACCGTGTTCAGCACAGTACCTGAAACAGGTTCTAATCATTTTTTTAAATTCTTACCTGTCAAGTTACAGAGGAACAGAATGAGGACGCTCGCTACCTTGGTAAGAGGAACCACAATGACCTACGAATATTTGACATTGGCTGATTCAGGTGCAGTTGGTAATACAGTCTTTCAAATGTTTACCACACAGAGGCTGTTCAAGACGGATCTGGTAAGTTCAGTTGAATCACATGATGAATAAGTGTATTGATCTCATCTAAAACGTCACTTGTTGAAACGTTTCCAACAGTGGAGGAGCACACTGACGCAGGCAGTGACAGCACAGGTCTGTAACAAACATCCTTGCTTTAAAACAAACAACATACAACACGTGATCTTTTTTTTCCTTTTTTTTTTTACCTGAGAGCATTACATAACTGTGAAATTATCCTCCAGCAGAGGGAGGTGGGAACTCTGAGGCTGCCGCTCAAGAAGGTAAAAGAGGTTTCACTGTTCAAACATCAGCCTGTAGATGGCATTAAAGGATGGTTTAGAAGAGCTCTGGAAAAGAGCTGGATCTCAAAGTGCTCGAACCTGAAAAGTCAAAATGTTGTGTCTGATTTCTTCCCCCTGTTCCCCTCAGAGTCAGAGTCTGAGTCCTCTGAGGAGGCACAAGGTGAGTCTGAGACATTCGTGTTTTCAGCACATTAAAAAGTGTCATTTCAGCTTCTGTCATTCTTTTAACAACAATTCCTGTCTTTCTTTCTTTTTTTTTTTTCTTTACAGGGAGACAGAGGCGGGGTAAATCTGCATTAAAGCACTTCAACTAAAACAACATTACAAACTTTGAATAATAATGTATTACTTTTTTTCAAGTTAACCTCATATTCATTCAAAGAATATTTTGAATTCTTAAACTCTTTTAAAGAACATTACGAGTTAAATGTTGCTAGAAAATAAACACAAATGGTAATTAAAAACCTTTTGCTTTCCCTAGTATTTTTTTGTGTTTAGACTCAAAGTACATTTTATGTCTTCCCAGAGCACCATGAGGCAAAGGCAGAGACTGTCAGCACTGTGGGTAAGGTCAAGTAAAATGGCCACTGAAAACTCACTTTATTCATGAACCTCACACTGTAACTACTTGCTGTAATTTCCCATTTTCTCATTTCTCCCCTGCATATGAAGTTGGTCAGGATTCAACCAAGGAGCAAGGTGAAAACATCCAAATGCTGCACACACACACACACACACACATACATAAAGGGTCACATCTAATGCATAATCTATCCTTATCTGTTTACTGTGATTTTCCTGTGAGATGTGAGTTGAGAGACGGTGATTAACATTTTTTGAGGTAGGACTCACAGTACCTGCTGAGGCAAGATGTGGTGAACTGTTTTGAGCAACCCAGTGAGAGTTAAATTGTAGGTTATGCAATGAACTGGTAAGTGAAAAACAGAGCTGGTCTCAGCTGGATTTAAACCTTTATAGGCTGGGTTCAGAATAGAGTAAACAATAAAACGCCTCAAGGGCAATTACAAATTTACAACTCGGCTGCTTGTAAAAAGTCTAGAACTGGTGTTTTCCTCCAGTTTTATGTATCCAAATGTTCAAAACATATGCTCTGGAAAGATATTCCAGTCACCACAGATATGACAAAATGTGTTTACTGCTTGACCTCAAAAATAAGATGCTGGGATTGTTTATTTGAACACAGTCCTCCTTGTATGTGAGTAAATCTAGGACAAGAATCCAGGGCACTCCGAGACGTCTGTCCCCAGGTGCTTATTGTGCTTGATTTATACTGTATCATCTGCTTCTGGTTATTTTAGGACCAAGGATGCACTGTCCCTGCCCCTGAAAGATGCTGAAAGGATCGTTTTAAAATCGATCCAAGGATGGTGATGCAGTGTTAACGGTCATATTCAGGGTTCTATGTAGTTAGAAAAGTCAAATTCCTGAGAGGAAAAACCTTCATGCATTTGGTGTATAAAGGGAAAATCAACCTGTGGCAATACATCCTAATCCTCTGGGGGTGATAGAGTAGGCCTCACTTTGTGCTTTACAGCAGTAAAAACAGTCATCATTCATACCTGCGCAGGAGGCGTGAGTCATATCAGAAAAACCTAGCAGAGCTAATATTCATATACTCGCATTGAGAGCCCTGGAAAACTACTGAATTGTTGTGTGTTTTGTAATGTAAAGCTAGCATAAAGGAATCCTCTCTGTCCCTGCGTCACAGATGTGCTGGAGTGAGAGAACACAGAGGCATGCGGACCCCGACGCATTCATCACCCGGTGCCTGAACCACACCGAGCTTACAGTCAATAAAAAGGGAACTATTCCACCTATCTGCACAAGCTGCGTCTTTTGTTTCATGTTATGTGCTATGACATAATGCTTCTGTTGTACAGTATTTCAGAACTGCTTTATGGCACTGGCGTTTAGATGATATTGCATTATCTAACTAGATATTTGTGTGTTATATACTGGAGCTTTTCTGTTGATAACAAAAACAAGATCAACACCTTTTTTTTTTCTCCCATTTTTATTTTTAATTTGTTTTTCTATCCACAAGTGTGGACTAGAGTATGTTTGATGTGCATTAAAAAACAAAAACAAAAAAAAACCTCTTTTCTTTGGTACCTAAAGGAAAATAAAACAATTAAGGCAACTACAGCATCTATAGGTCTGAAATGCATTTAGTACTGCAGCCAAATGACTACACACTGGTGGCATGCAACGTATGTCTGCCCTCGTTCAAACAAGAGACCAGATCAGCTCAACACCAAACCACCCCCTTAGATACAGTAACTTCCAGTTTTAGGTTCCCGTTCCTCGTGATTTATCAGCTACCCGGGGGCCGAGGGGAAAAGAGGAGAGCTAGAGCAAACCAAATGTCTAGGTAGGTGCAAATTCCACAGAAAAACCATACTGGGAAATAGCCGATACAAGGTGAACTAGAAGAACAAAGGCTGAAGCAGTTCTAAAGCATTTAACCTTCAGGGATGATGCAATCAAGTTTTAACAGGAGACTTTAAGGTCTTTTTTGATAGCACAATTGCTTTAGTGGACATTCTGCTGTTACATTGTCAGATTCAAGTAACCAAGTTATTTCAGGCAATTGTTTCTGCGCTGATCAAGAATGTAGGGCCTCAGGACATTCTAATGAAAGAACTGGATAACAGTCCGTCAATTTGAACAATTAGGGCTTCGTGATTTCCTGCCAGAAGTGTGCTGACTTCTCACACTAACGATACAGTATCATTCTGCAGGTGGTCATCCAGTGTGTACAATTAGTGCGTCTACCGTATTTAATTATTCAAATAATAAACGTGATCACAGAATTGTTGAGTATGGCAGAAAACACTGCCACCAGCTTCTCTGAATTTTACAGTTTGAAGTCAATTTTGTTCTATAACAAGAGAAAGGGAAAGCAAATATCCCAGTTTTGAGGATACTAGGAAGCCAGATGCAAAATATGAATTCATCAATAACAAATACTTGGATTTGGGGGTGGGGGGCACGCACATACACACCAATAACCTTGGTTTAACCTAAAAATACTCCTTTAGCATCTAGGTTAATTTCAGCATATGTTATGACTTGAGAGTTACATCTGCAAAAGGCTAATACTGCATTTTAATTGTTCATTTCTTTCTAGTGTGTAAAACAAAATTAAAACAGCACGGTTGCATATATATAATTGCAAAGTAAAAAAAAAAAAATATGGAAGAATAAGTATTAGAAAAAAAATCACTTGATGCTTTTAGATTAACTCTTTACAGAATGATGAGATATGAAAAAGCAAGTCAGAACAAAGAAATGCAAGTTTCCCACTGGAAGTAATGTGGCCCAACTGGAACAAACAGCAAATTCTAGGTTGAAAATGATGCAGCCAAGAACCACAGGCCCATATCACAAGTCCTTTCAAACATTTCTATTTTTTTTTTCCTTTTTCTTCCAAAGTTGTTGGCTTGAGGTAAGCGATATATTTTGGCCTTCCAACTTTACTCCTTTTCTCCTGGTGCGCGCTGGAGCGGTTTTTTTCTTTCTCCTCCCCTGCTTGGGGTGCAGCGATATGCTCACAGGATGCCATAGATGAAGATGGCCATGATTGCGGCACTGATCAGGCCAGAGATGGGCACGGTCACAAACCACGCCATAAAGATGTTTCTGAACAGACGCCAATCGACTGCCTTCCTTGAGCGCAGCCATCCTACTGCAACCACAGAGCCCACCTAGAAACACAACAGTTTTCGGATAAACCCACTCATCTTCCATAAATGTATGATTCCAAATGATCTGTCTGCATACCTAACATGTTAAATTTTATTATGGAAGAAGTTGCTCCACATTTGGATTCAGTCTACCAGACTGGGTTCCTGTTTACTGTAGCCTCCCTCACACTAAATACTCTCTTTGCCCATGTCTCAGTCTAGCGCCCAGACCACAGTGTTTGACCAGCTTACCTTACAGTGGGTGGTGGAGACAGGCAGGCCAATGTTAGAGGCTACCACGACAGTCAAGGCTGAGGCCAGTTCAATGCTGAAACCACTGCAGGGGAATAAAAACAACACTCATGTCTCTCAGGTCAACGTGTCTGAACATGGTTTCTAAATTCTAAGAGTAGTAATGTCTGAGGAGGATGTGGTTTTATGGAGGAACAGATTCTACACTGTCTATACCTTGAAGGGGTAATGGGGGTAAGGTCCTTGCCCATAGTCTGAATCACTCGACGACCCCACACCCAGAGTCCAGCGCAGATGCCGACACCACCGTACAGCAGCAGCCAAATGGGTGTGGGTTCATTTGAAGTCACGCTGCTGGTTGTGTAAACCAGCCACAGAGCTACCAACGGTCCAATGGCATTACTGCAGAGCAAAGAATGATAAGATGAAATTCCAACAACACGTCACAGAAAGTGTCATCTATCAGCCTGATAATAACATGACCTTGAAGAAGGAATCTGCATACCTAACGTCATTTCCTCCATGAGCAAAGGATCCAAAGCAGGCAGTGAGAATTTGGAGGAACTGGAAGAGAGTCGAGACTTCTGGCTTGTCTGCCTCGAGCCCATCTTCATCCAGAGAGCTTTGGCTGCTACCTGCATCCTCTTTGCCCATTTCTAGTGTCACATCACCCTCCCCCAGACTTTCAGGAGTCGTGTGCTCTGCCACAGCATTGCAGTAGCTAGTGTAACTGTCCATACGCACACGCTTCCTGTCCTGACCGCCTGACCCTGGACCCTTGTCGCCATCCTCGCTGGCACGGAAGTCCCCTTCCTTATGCTTAAAGTCTCCATGCATGCCGATGATGGCCATGGTGTAGGAGGTGTAGCTGTTGTTGCGCCGGATAGGACGGTCACCCCCCTCGCCCATGCAGTCACCAACCTTGGCCAGGTGGAGCTTGTGCAGTAGGTCCTTGTAGAGGCCGGAGTCCTTGTGGACTGTGTGGTACTGGCTGTAACCGTTGCTTGGTATCTGTGCTGGCCTGTTGTTGAACTGAACCTGGTTGTTGAATTGGACCTGATTGGTAGGATTTGTGGAGCCATTGCTGTGCTGGACTTGCTGGTTGTTGACCTGGACCTGACTGTTTGATTGAACCTGCTTGGGGGCTACAGAAAAGGGGGAAAAATAAATAAAAACTTGTTAAGCCTTAGGACAAACTCAATGTGGGTCATTTCATGTTGTCTCCTGCCATACTTACCACCATTTACAATGTTGTAGTCTGTGTCATCAGAATCTCCAATGTCAAACGCCACCTTACGTTCCTTATTGTTGTCAACATCGTCAGAATCTCCAATGTCAAATGCCACCCTGCGCTCCTCAGGGGCAGCCTGGGGCTGAGCAGAGGGGTTTTGATTGACAGCTGGGGTGGTAGGCGTAGCTGTCTCCTTGGCAGTCTGTTTCAGGATTGGACAGTGGGCCTCTCTTAGCTCCCTCTTCTCCATCAGGGGGCTCTCAGAGGGGCTGGAAGACTTGATATCTCCTGGAAAGGGAGGAGACGGTGTGAGAAATTGCTTGGATCAGGTCCAAACATATACAGTACAGCAAAGAAATACTAGCACAGCACATGTTTCCTTTCAACCTGAGCTGTAGGGAGTCACAAGAATTGCATAACCAGAGAGTCAAAAAAACCTTTGTCCTATAAATGCAACATTATCTATCTTCAAAAGCAAGCTGCTGTGTTCACAGGCTCAGATAAATGGATTATGACCTTACAAGGAACATATTTACATTACCGCTAACAGCTTAACTTATGAAAGAAGATAAGACTCGACACAGCACGTGGCTCACATGACATTTGTTTGTGGTTTTAAAGTGAATCAGATATTTCGTGCCAATATTTTCTGTGCAACAATTCTAGGGACATTCTGACCAGTTGGCCATATTGCATCATCCAAACTGGTCAGAGCCAGAGCTGAAGCCGTCAGTCAACCTCAGCCTTCTTCCCACATATGTGCTGCAAATGCCATGTCAACACCTTAAGTCAACCTAGGTTTATTTTAGTCAAGGAGGTAAAGACCAATTAGTGGATCACTATGACCCAATTAGGCTACTTGTCTACTGGATGGTGGCTTACTTAGACAAATCATGTTTCGTCAGATAAACCTAGCGTTTCTCTGCAATTATGAGACACAATGCAGGTTGATAATGTCAGTCACTCTTATCACATTTTAAGATTTGTCTCTCTGACAATAAACACGTTTATCAACATTTCTACAAGTACATTGCTACAGTACAAAAGCGCTGTACTGTTAACACTGTTGTTGTGTAAATACAGATGAATTTTACTTTAATCCAGGATTATAAGACAAAAACTGGTGACAATATTTTTGGGTGAGTTTCATTAGAGCGACTCCATTATGACTAAAAATCCCTGAGCACCATTTGCTGGATTAATATGGCCCTCAATCTGAATAGGTTGATGTAACATGTGCAAAGCTAAATCCCTCACTTGTCTAATGGCTTAATGTCAGGAAACCATCATTTCAGTGGCCAGGAGAAAATGGTGACAGGGATTTGAAAACTGAGTCAGCAGGTTACCAAAAATCAAAAACATGAATGTGACTTACGTTCAATCTTCTTCTTGAGGCGAGGGCAGACAATAAACCAGACCACAATGGCAGTCAGCAGAGAGAAGCCCAATGAGATGAGCAGGATGCCCCACCAAGGGATCTTGTCAAATCCCAGCACTGAAGGACCGCCAGACAGGCACAGAAAAGCAAATAGAGAAAGGCAGTTTTAAAAAACAAGGCAGCAGGTGCTACCTTTCTTAATGGACAACACAGAAAGTTGTACTGCATTACAGCTGAAATACTAAACTTAAAACTGAGCAGTTTTCTAAAACTATGTGAAATTTTAAGACAAGTTTGCATTCATAAGTCAACATGAGGTCATATCAGGATAAATTTTATAGTTGCTTAAAACATGAATGGCACCAATGGATGAAAATTGACTACAGGAAAATGGACATCTGACCACGTGTGTCATCTTTTAGCTCAAGTTAACATTATATCCATGACTGCATTGCCTCATTGTGCCATGTCCTAGTTAAATATGGAAAGCATGTGTACCCCTAGATGTGACCAGTTATGTAACACCTAAAAGGTGAAAGAGCAAAAATGTCACCATGACCCCAAAATGCCCTGCTAACGCTGCACATAGACAATGAGTTCCTTAAAAGGCAACATTACTTAAGGAGAAAAAGGAAAAAGGGGGGTGGGGAGGATGGGGTCATTCACTGGAGCTGTTTGCTGTAGCAATAAGGGAACCCTCTTGCCAAGACTGCAGTAAAGCTGGTGCAGCAGAGGTAGATATAATGCAGCACATGCTGGCAAAAAGCAACTATTTAAATTTCCCTGGGGAAGCAGTCATCTTTGTCATACAGAGGATGCAAGTCAGCAGTGTGGTTGGGAGAAAACAAAAACAAGTGCAGCTGAAAATTCCAACACCACCACCACCACATCTGGTGAGATGACCTTGGCCGTGCATAATTAAAAAACAAAAAGACAAACTTCCACACGCTTGGGACTGTTTGGGAAGTTTAAGATAAACAAAAGGAAATGAGGGCCAAGGCTAACCGATAAGTGTCTCGGTCGCCGTGTTCATTAGAGGGCAGAGTCCACAGCGCACTCTCTTCACTGAGTCACACTGCAGCATGACTGCGGAGCACCTAACTGATGTTTATTTAGTTACGCAATGGAAGCTCACTCCCTTCAGGACAGGAGAGGCATAAGAGGACAAACCGGAAGATGGCTCTGGAACAGCTGAGGCTCAAGCCTTCCACTGGACTCACATGTAGTGAGACATCCAGAGACAGGTGTGATTCAGTTAGCCATTACTTCCAGTAACACTCCAGGGAATTCAACAAAATAAAAAGGGACAAAAAAAAAACAAAAACAAAAAACAATCCTGGGAATGACAAAGGGGGCCTGACAGCATTCACATGAACACTCTTTGTTACAGTGACTTGTGAGTAAGCAACTTCTTAGAAAATATAAAAGAGGATTTAGAAACTAGCCTAGGTCTAGCCGTCTGAAACACTCCCACACAAAGGGGTGAGTTTATACCACAGCCATGTAGTGGGATGAATAGGACTGCACAGGAAATTGAATTTAACCACAGCTGCGTTCCAAACCCCTCCCTAAAACCTCCGTATCCCATGGCCTACATTACACAATAGCATGGTTTGTTGTTTTCCACTACTATATATGTGCATCTCACCACTAGCCTCAATTACAGTAACAGTTAAAGTGGCAGTTTTTGACTCACTTGGCAAAGAACCTTTGGTTATTTGTCCTCACTTTTGTCTGGGACCCAGGGAAGCACTTACCAAGAGTATTAGGATTAAGTGACAGCTGCATTAAGTATCAGCCCTGAAGCGATCTGCAAGCCCAGTGTTCACTCTGTGCAATAAATTTCAAGTCATGACAATAGCAGCCTCTGAAGACACTAAAGATATTGTTTCAGGACTATGGCTCAGGTTAAAATAAATCATGTATATTGAGATGTGAGAATCAGTTTCATGTTGCTGATTGTTTAGTGTTCCCAGAGCAACCAGTGCCACTGGGTGTTTGTTTTTCAGAGGGTAACCCAGGCAGAAAATTCGTATCCAGCTAAACGCATTGAAGTTGATCAATTGAGGCTGGCGTGAGGGGGTCAAAATGTACTGTCACCATGACACTCAGCACTTTGAAACATACACTGGCATGGGGTGAAAAAAAGTTTAGACGTGCATATCTACAGGCCGTGAAATTTCTGTGAAGGCCAGCAACAGGGACAGATTTTAGGGTAAATTCAGCAAATGTAGGGAATAGTTCCTGGTATCTCTGACATGGTCAAAAGAGTTGGCTGTGATTTTATACCAACTTAGAAAGCCATAGTTCTTCATGTTGAAGTGAAGATTTGTGGAACATTTTAAGAGGGTATGTATTATGTCATAATTCTGTTTCTGGGTGAATTTTGGTTTTATAATGAATGGGACTGCCGTTGAGTGACAGCAGAGTGATTTATAAAGGTGTGAAGAACCCAAGTCACACCAGGCCTCATCTGTAAAGGATCGACAGCTGACCCTAAAATTCCTTGGCCCAAGCTGCATACACATGCTGACTTGAGGTCTGGCACTGGTGTATATATCGAGTGTAGGAATGTGCTGTGGGATGCCTGGTGTCCAATCGCACCACTATGATAGGATCTAGATCAGGAGAATGCTGAGTCCTAACGCAGGAAAAACCAAACATACTGTACTTAGTTGGCTGCAGATACCACTGTTGCATTAGAGTGCATATGTCAGCAGTACTGAGTTGTTGTTGTCCTGTGTGCCAGTGTAGTATAGTACCTAAAACTGGGCCTGAAGTAAACATGTCTGGGATGTCTGACTTTGAGAATTAAAAAAGAAAAAAAAGAATCATTGATACTGATACTGTCTTACTACAGGAAATTGGTCGTGCAGGAAGTGAAGATGATCCTGAAATTAAACTGGCTCCACTGCAGTCTTGAGGCTTTAACAATGCCCTGGGTGTGTGCATGCATGTGCTGACAATTTACCCAAATCTTTAGCACATAGAATCCATGATGTCTATGAGAATACAGAAATAAGATGAAAGTCTACATTCAAACTGTACGGGTGTCTGAAATGTAATCTCGCACCTTTTTTCATGTGAGGTACCCAAGTACAGGTCCTCATGTACAGTGTTGAGGTGTGAGGGACTTCACACGACTGTACAGAATGTGCCTGACTAAGCAGGGTTATGGGCTATGCTGGAACTGCAAGTGATCTCCTGTGAGTGTGCTGCTGATGTGCATGCACACATCAGCGCACCATATCTGGTCAAACTCTGGCCTGTAGCAGCCATTTAATGGCCCAGGCCAGCTAACATCTTGAACTGTTAGGCCCTGTAGAGAGAAGAACACAAAGGAGCAAAAGTTGCTCATTTAATGAGGAGATTCTGAAAAACGAAAAGCCAACAAGTATTCAGATTGCATTACTATAGAAATTCTGAGCAGCAAAACAATTATAGGCAGTTTACAACTATGACCATTTCCAACACCCTCTTTACTTCTCTTTTCCTCCTTCATGTCTGAAGGGCACAGACAGTGACGTCAAGAGTTAAGTGAAATCTTATTTCCATCTCCCTGTTGTGCTCCGCTCTAAAACTTCTTTCCAGCTATGACCCACATAGAACCACAAGCAAGAGAGCCCCAAAAAAACATGTTAAAATAAACACAGTTTCTGTGAAAAATGGTAAACACAGTCTGGGTCAGTCTGGAATACGTGTGGGCATCCGTCTGTCTGAGGGAGCAGTTTATTTCAAGCTGTGGCTGTGGGCAGGCATGCAGAGCAAAATAACTCAAACAATGATACTCACTCGGAGCTCCAGTGAACATGATGGAGAACAGGTTGATTCCCATAGTCATGGCATAAAAGACAGGCAGGGCCTTCAATCCATTAGGCACAGGGTCTTTCTACAGGGACAAAATATAGCACCACATCAGAAATACAAATTGCACTGCATGAACAGATATGCTGCATTCTGCTGTCAGGTTACAACTGATGACATAGCAAGGGCATAGTGGTAATTTGAACACTGCTATATGATGCAAATAAGGAACTGCTTCAGGGAACAGTAGTTTTATTTTTGCCATGTAACAAACGTTTCCTCAATCTCATTTTGGGCAGGGAAACTGACCTAACCGGAAGATTCTTGTCTCGCTCACAAAAACACATATTATCTGCAAGCTGATAACAGCCAGCTTACCTTGTGTAAGATGAACATGCGCACAAAGTAGAAAACAATGCCTGACATTATTCCAGACAAAAGGGGACTCAGGAACCAGGAACCAACTGCAAATTAAAGAAACAGGAGTATTGCAATTTAGTGGAAATGTAAACCCCATCTTCCTACTCGAAAACAATAATTTTCTTTTAGGAATTGCACTAACTTTTTTTTTTTTATAATCGGAAAAGCAATTCCTCTTGGGAAATAATCCAGACATCTCAGTTCGCAGGCAAAGTTAACATTCTCTAGTAACATGGTTACCCATTCTGTGGACAGGCAGGGTGGATCTTTTTACACTCATTCATCCGGTTTAGGCCACAACTGAATGACGTAAAACAGTCTATTTTTTGTAATCTAGCTTTGTTTTTCTAAAAAAAAAAAAAAAAGTCTGGTTTACATCAGGTTTGTGGTTTCTGTAGAAGAACTTAGACCTGAAATCCCCTGTTGATGCAACAAATGTGAGTAACAACTTATGAAATTAGAACCTTTACTGTATATTCCTGAAAATCTGTGTTTGACAGCAGCCCACTCCAATCTTCCAACACATTAGTGAGTACTGGAATCACTACACATTCATATGTCAAATACATTCCATACTGTCTCATTTCTCAACCTCAAACAGTCAGTTGTAAATTTAAAAGTGGATTGTTGACCTGGACTACTGAAGGCCCTCAACACAGACAACACACTGTCTAATGTATTATGATAACAGTGCGTTACCCGTCACACCCTGCCATTACTTTAACATAGTCTGTGATGCAATTCAACCAAACAGTAAGGACATTTCTAGGTCAGATGATTAGAGTGCCTGACTTACCGATACGAAGGAGTTCAAACCATTTGACTCCCTGCTGGCCTCTGGCAACAAGCGAGAAGCCGATAGTAGCACCAACAATGCAGTGTGTTCCAGAGATGGGGAGCTTAAGAAAAGAGGCGGCCAGCTGCCACACAGCAGAACCTAATGAGAATAAATAAATCGACCACATTAGACTAGACATGCTGACCTCATCTCAGTTTTTCACATACCTTTCCAGACAAAAATTTTAAAATCATCTAAAAATTAATATATCAGAGGGTCAAATGTGGCGTGACACTGTAAAACCAGTGAAAACTGAAAACTTTTAAACTTTTGAAAACATTTGTTTACAGACATTTTTATTCAGACAGTTGGAATCAGAAAAAAAAGTTAAAATAAAAACTATTTGAAAATGATCCAATAATGTCCTGTTCGTTTGACTACATTTTCAAGTTGTAAGAATCAAACAGTGCCAAGCCCTACATGTCATCAAGCTCTGTTCACAGGATTCAATGGCCAAAGGTCTAATTGCATACAAGATAAGGCACCCATACTTACCAAACATGGCACTGATGGATCCAGCCATCAACACATGCTCAGAGCCATTGTACATGCCCACGTCGACAATACCCTTGCGGATGGTTTCACTCACTTTGGCCCCAAGGAGCACAGAGCCTAGGGTCTCAAACACTGTGGCCAGAATGCATGCCTGTCGCAAGGTGACCACTCCAGAGCCCACAGCTGTGCCAAATGAGTTGGCAACATCATTGGCACCCACAGAAAAGGCTAAGACGAAGGCGATGATGAAGCCCACAATCAGCAGCCACATGTACTCTGTCAAAGCAGTATGGGTCGCTAGCCCTACTGTGCTGGCCAGTATTATTGCAGTAGCAGTTGTCGAAACCATGATTGTATACTAAAGAAATTGCTTCACAATCTTAAAGGGAAAGAATGCCTGTCAAAATAGTTATTTATATAATGCTATTTCTAAGCAGCAGCTAGTAAAATAAAGAGGTAAATGGTAAAAAATAAATAATTAAATTTTATTCAGGCCCACCTGTTTTGACAGGATTTCTGAGATTTAGCAGTGCAAACTTGTAATGCGTTTATCTGGCACAGACCAGAAAACAATTAAGGTAAACAGAGGTATAGTGTGGGCTTATTGCTATCCTGTAATTATACTAGATCTGTTGTTGTTACTTTGGTACTGAGCTATTAAGCAGAGTGAACAGACAGCCATTGTGCAACTGTAACTGCAGATGAGCAGGGGTACATTCTGAAAAGACAAAAGACAGAACAGGCCTGTTTTAATAACAGATTATTATCATACGATCTTCACGTAAAAGCAGACAGAAAAGATACTGACAGCACTAAGAAAACGAATGAAGGTCACGAAGGGTTTCACACGGGGGAATCAGCTTCTTTAAAGACCGAACAAGTTAAAACAACGTAAGAAGCGTGGATAAACCAGTAGTAAACGCATGAACCGGAAGGCGGACCTCTAGAAGCTGCCCATCCTAAAAGCCTGACGGGAAGCCATTTTTGGTAAATGTCGCAGGAAGGAACCAGAGGTTATATCATACCAGCGTGCTCTAATATTTCTCAGATTATTCACTCATTTCATGGTTTATCGTCGTTTTGGTGAGCATGCTTGGCCATTAAGGCCATTAAGAGTGAAGGAGCGTATCATCAATTGGAGATAAAATCGCTGCTTGCACACGTGTCGTCATCCATTCATATAACGCGGATCTGTTCACCGTCTGTTCAAGCAAATGTAGAACAGAAGCAGCTCGACCGGTTTAAACTCGACAGTAAGACTGTAATTTGTCGTTACAGCCGCTATAATACGCAACTGAGCCCATTCAGTTTTAATTGTGTTTGACGTGGTTTATCGTAAAAGAAGCGACGCAACCGGATGTAGCTCATTTTAGGGAACACAAGCGCTACCTCTAAATGACCGGCTGGACAGTCACCGTGTGTGTGTGTGTCTCAGTCCAGTTATAATGACCTGAAGTGTGTTGGACAGATGGTCAATACAGCTAACATTAGCTTGACATTAAAGACAGTGTTCATCGCGCTTTAAACCTTGGTTTGAGCCAAGCGTTAACTTACACAAGCCTGACGTTAACGGCATCAAACAGTCAACAACACAACAGCCGAAACATCAGTCTATCTCAGCTCAAATTATATGTTTATCCTACAAGAACGTTAAGCCTCCGTTTATACGAGCTAGCAAACACATGAGTGTAGCATGTACGTAGCACAATGGTTTAACACTCCGGCTAACATTAGCATTAGATTCACGTTACCACCAATTTATGTAGTTATTTATTACTGCGATATTTAGTAAGTCCCCATAAACAGCTGTTTCTTCTGTCAGAAAGCCTAAATTACAAAACTTACCACACGTTGCAGTTTTCAGTCTTGGGAAGAAATAGCGCCTGCTAGCCGGTAAGCTAATTAGCGCGCGCGCGCACAGACGTTACGATAGCGCGCGCGGGATAATGGAAAAAATTACACCGATTATCAAATATATCTCCTCAAAAAAGCTGCCTGTCGGTAAAAATAAAGTGACTACGCCACACAAAAAAGAGCTATTTTACAACTATCTGGTTCGATGTAAAAAATAAGTTCCGTCTTTTTCAGGAGCTAGAAACGTCTCAGTTTGAATGAGAGCGTCGCAGCCGCATGTGGGGAACTTATTCGTGCCGGTGAGCGGAACAGGGGCGTCTTTTTTTTATTGGCTACACCCTCCGGCAAGCACCACCCACCTGTCAGCAAGTACCGCCCGCCTGTCAGGAAGAGTTTCTGACTCTTCCTTTAACTCATCATGTGCTCAGTGGGTGGATGTAGTCAGAAGATCCTTCTTATGCAATAATACTTTTCTCTTCTGTATATTCCTTCACGTTTATTTACACACACCTTCTAAAACACCACTACACATTTAAATAACGCATACTATTGATTACTGTAGTATGAGGACAGTTTACCAACATGCTTTTATATTCAATTCCTGTACACACATTACAATATTTTACATACATACATATTTGCACCTGTATACATAGCTGTGGAAGGTGTACAAGTAACAGGGAATGTAAACAAGTACATTTACTCAAGTACCTATTTTTGAGGTACTTGTATTTTACTTAAATATTCCTTTTAAAGTATTAAATTAGTATAAAAGTATTTCCCTTTTCCATTCTTATGATACTGAACTACTTTACATCAATTTCATATAAAATATGTGATGAATCCAGCAAACACAGGGCCTGGAGAGCTAAATGAAGTATTTCCCACTCATGTAGTGTAACAACTGTAACTATGGTAGGATAATGTAATGACACTGGAGTTAAAAATAACGCACCATACTGCACCTGTATACATACACGGGTATGGTGTATATGCAATGGAGAATGTAACTAAGTACATTTACTCAAGTACTGTATCTAATATATGAGATACTTAAATAATTTATTTTGCTTTATACTTATACTCCACTGCATTTAAAAGGGAATATATATTGTATATATATAATTTAATTAAAACTAAAGATAACATTTGTAGTGGGCTTTTAGAATACAATGCATCGCTATGGGTTAGATGCATTAATATATAACTAATAATAATCCAGACATGTAATATTGGGATAATATAATACTGACATTTTTCTGCATAATGAGTGCTCTTACTTTTGACATTTCACTTTTTACTGTTAATAGGCTCTATGTTTACTTTGTTAACATTGCGGATGTGTGAATCATAGTTGTAATGGAGTGTTTTTTCACTGTGACATTTTATGACTTCAATCAATCTATTTACCTATCTCTCATAACTAATGCTTTTATCCTTAAATGTTTGACCACATTTCAATCATAACCTTGGAGGGAAATGGAAGGAAGCAATGTCAAGATAAAACAGTACGGGAAAACACCCGGAGGTGCTGCAGTTAAACGCACCACAGAAGACTTGTTTTTCATTCAAACGCTTCCGTCCGGAAATGATCGTAACATCCACCTTCTAACAAAAAGTCTTTTTCTTTGGTGTATTTGATTAAGGCCAACAGAACGTGGTATCATTAATGGAAGAAGTGCTCAATGAGAATAGCAAATTATGTTTGGCTGATTAAGTCGTTGTTTAGTCAAAACGTGTTTCGTATTTTCACGACAGCAACGATGAAAACTGTGAGAATTCACTAAAGGTTGTTTATTTACGTGGGATAATGTTGTTATAACAGCGTACCCAATTATTATTTTATCACTCTCTCCATTGTTTCTCCCTAATTGACGTCACTTCTTTTGAGGGGGTCATGGAAAAATTTCTCATTCCCAATCTATTGGGAAATGTTTAGGGTCGGCCATGATTATTATAATTACGAGTCTTGTCATAGCACGTGAAGGCAGCATTTCACAAAGAAGGGAGTGGCACTTTTATGCTCCAAAAGCGCCTAATCGGAAAGTTTTACATTCGCAGTTTTCATAAATCCTTTCGAACTTCAACGTATATCAATTGTGTCCTCTTTAACTCCTTCAGCGAAACATAGCAGTTCCTTGCCCTAATAATAAGCCTCCTTGTTTGCTCCCTTGCCAGTGTTTTTCTAGCTTACACACCGGTAGTTATGAATAGGCTGCATCATAGACCTAATTCAAACGAATTACAGCGTCAGGCTGTTTCATTTTAAACTTTATGCTCAATGGTCAAATGTCAGACTCACACAGAGGACACCTGACCGGATATTACCATTTTCTTTAACGCAATATATCCTACGCCCTATATGCAAATCAAGGAATCAGGTCATATATATTACAGTACATGGTTGCGCAATGAAATGCATGTAGTAAACTCAGTCATGCATCACATGCAGAACATATATACAAATATTTTCATTTAGAATATAACAGAATAAAATAAAACAATGTACAAGTTTTATATACATATATAGTTATGCATGCTTTGAGAGTTTAACTGTATATATTTTTCATGTATAAATAAATATTACCATAATAACTCCCTGGAGCAGAAAAGTAATTAATGTGTGGATGTGTTTGCTTTGGGGATAAGTAAACTGAGATAGATACACATGCTGTGTTTTTTCAAAACATCTCGCCTCATGGTCTTATGATACTGAACTCCTTCACAGCTTTCATGAGCAAGAAACACATGACTTCAAAGTAAATGTGATGAGTCAAGCAAACTCAGGGCCTGGAGGGTGAGATAAAGTATTTCTTCTGGTTACACCTACTTCATCAATGTGGTGACAGTGTAGTCAAAAATAATGCTAGATTGTACAAATATTTAGGTCATTTCATTACCTCTGGTCTATTTTGTTTGTTAAGGGTTATAGGCTGCTTGAGATAACTGATTAAGTGAAAGAATGCCTAACTGAATGACAGGGTTGGATTAAGGGAATTGCGATACATTAGACTTTTGCTTTCAATGATTCCTAAAACTAAAAATACTATAGTTTTTTGATACGTTTGATTCATTGGTACATTTTTTTGCATACAGCATCTCTGCTGATCAAAACCACTGAGCCCAGTTCTCTCATGTTTCTATGTTTAAGTTTTATTTGTGTCATTTTTAAACTTAGTACAAATAAGTAAGCTTGTACTAGATATACAGGACCCCGGACTGAGCTATGGCAGCATCTTTCCCCTTGCACGGCTAAACAGCGCCATCGAACGTTGGTTACACTCATAACACTTTGACAATGAAGATTTATTCATCTGCACGTATCTTTACGTAATATTAGTTATTACGTAATTACCCATACTCCCTCTGCAATTTACATTGAGGAAGTGTATTGTCAAGAAGCAACAGTTAATTACTGCTCCATTCCCAGTTGTAACACGAATCCAAAATAATTAATATAGATTTTCTTTTTAATCAAAACAGTTGTTTTTTGTTAAAATGTTTGAAATGAAACTGCAACGTATCAGCAAGAACAGCTTTACATACATAAATACATATATCCAGACAATAAAATATAAATTGTTAATTTAGTCGCAAGTTTAACTCGTGTCTTGTGAAATGTAGCATTTTGTAACAGACCATTTCAAGTAAAAAACACGTGGTGCATCGTCGCTTTGCACTTGTGACTTTGGCTCTGAACATCCACGCTGAGGGGCGGCTCTTACTTCCTGTATGGGTTCATAGACACTGATCCTGGGCGAGCTTCGAAGCTTCTCCTACTGAAATATAGCGACTAACCTCAGTCAAAATCTGATCCCAGATCACAGAAACCTGAGATTCCGTAAAGTCCAGTAAAACTGGACTAGCGCACATGCTGGTGCCCGAGCGGCTCATGTTAAGACAGGCTCCCGCTTGGACCAATCATATTTGCCTAAGAATAACAAACGTCCAATTAATGCTCCGCTTTACAAATTGTAGGGCAGGATTTCCGAGTGGGCGTGTGAGAGACAGCAGCAAGAGGAGGTCAAATGCACTGCAGGAGTTTGTAAAACGCGAGGCTGTCTGCAGCTACACAGGTAGATAATTGTATTAGAGTTGCAGTGGACGATATACGTGATAGTGCGGTTATTATAGTTTAGATTCAAGAATAAGTGCGGCGGTGTCGGGCTATAGTTTGTCCGCGTCGCACCAACAGTTAACATAGATAACGTTAGCTAGCTTAGATGCTAACGTTAATGCTAACGTTACATGTCGCGTGTTCCTACACAGCTCAGTAATCAACGTTATAACCAGAGTAAAATGACAACTTTTGCCTGCCAAAGGTCAGTTTTGCCATCTGTTTAAAGGTATTGAAAGGTGTATCTCTTCAGACTATTAGCTTTGGCTTCGGGATTCATTAGCTAGCTACTGAACTTTGCTGGCATCTATTTTGTCTTTGGAAACTTGTCACGGTCACGGCTGTCATGTTTCACTCTGTTTCCCGTCGTCCCATCTGCGAGATCGGTGTAAATACCATAAGCCTTCACAGCAGCAGATCATTCAGACGGACAGTCGAGCAGGGCAGGGGGAAGCTAGAGAGGGTCCCATGGCTGGACAGGGGCATGGGCCTGCTGTTGTCCTGGCTCCAGAGGGCAAGTGTCGGCGTCGGTGAGGCTGCAGGATCTGGCCATAAGAGGAAGGGCTTGCTCTCCATATTTGCGGATCACTGCAGCTTTGTAACCGGGCAGAGGCTCCGACGTGCTTGTCAGATCGGCGAGCTCTACTCCAACCTGTACTCCGAGCGGACCAGGTGGACCCTGGTTGGGAACATATGGCGGAGATTTCAGAGCAAGCACGCCCCCACTGGGAAACTCATCGCGGCCATGGCTGGTGTCTTCATGTGGGAGAATGAGAAGATTCAAGATGAGGAAATTCGAAGGTTTGAAATCTTTCTTTAAATGCACTTGCATGCATGTGTGTATGTTTGCTTAGGCATATAACTGGATGACAAATGCTTCAAAACCTATATCTTACTAAAGCACTTATTATTGTTTTCCTTTCATTTCTGTATGTGTAATAATAACATGTAATATTGATCCATACTGTCAGCTGTGCAGTATGCTGAATAACCTGTCCTGTCATATGTATGCCTGGTTGAAGGTGTGGACATGAGCTGCAGGCGCTGGAGGCTGTGAAAAGTCTAAACACAGCTTCAGGGACAATGGCTGGACAGCTGGAACATGGCTGGGAAGTTGTGATAGAGAAGAAAGACTTCAGAGTGTGGAAGCGCCCTATACCCAACAGTCACCTCTATGAATACAGAGGTCAGCCAACTTGCAATCTGACACGTGGAACTGGGTCTCTGAAATGCAAATAAAGCAAATGTTCAACTTTCTCTTTACTTTTGTGCTTTGGGTTTTTCAGCATTATTTATGTTTTACTTGCAGTGTTGGGCTCGTACACCGATGTCACCCCAAGACAGTTCTTCAATGTACAGGTACAGACTTTTCAAATCTCTTAATGTACTAGTATGAATATGCCAGTCTCTGGCACGCTTAAGTCCTTATCAGGGTTTTGAGTGTGCTGCAATCTTTTTAGTCCTGAAGTCTGACTTAAGAACCATGGGAAATATTTGTATTACTGAAATAGAATTACAGTTATGCATGTGGATCCAACTGCTAATGGGAATAATGTCATCGAAGATATTTCTTATTCACTGTAGTGGGACATTCATATGTGTGGGTTTTTATTTATTTATTATTATTGATTGTGTTTGTGGTCTGTGTATGGCAGCTTGTTTCCATTCTCCAGTCGCTCTTACACAACCGACATGTTTGCTCAGTATGTGTGCAGCACAAAATCAACTTTAACACCTACTCTATGTGCTATATTAAGCACCTTGCCCTTGACTTATGCTTTCCCCCTTTCCCCCAGTTGGATACAGAGTACAGGAAGAAATGGGATTCTCTGGTTATCAAGCTTGAAGTGGTGGACAGAGATGTCAATACAGGCTCTGAAGTTGTGCACTGGGCTACACAGTTTCCCGTGAGTTTCTGTTGTTTGCTGTTTTGCCTAAAGGGAGGAGGCTATTTGTTCCATAATGTGTGTACATAGGGCACTTTATGCTTCTTTATATGTTGTACAAACAAACTATGATTATGACTTATCAGTTGCTCAAGAGCAGCTGTTAGCCATATTGCAGTATGTTCATCAATCTTTATTTTAGACTGCCAGCTGTTAATTAATCTTGTTTAATCTCTCCTTACAGTATCCCATGTACTCGAGAGACTATGTGTATGTCCGCCGCTATGATGTTGACACAGACAACAACCTGATGATTCTGGTATCCAGGTGGGATAAAGATGTGTTTCCGGCATCAAATATGTTGTAGGTTTGCATTTTTAAATGAGTAACGAGTAATGAGTTTTTTTATCTTGTGTATTTGTTTAGATCTGTGCAGCATCCCCGAGTCCCAGAGACTCAGGAATTTGTGAGAGTCCATTCATACCAGTCAAAGATGGTCATCCGCCCTCACAAGTCCTTTGATGAGGTTTGTGATGACTGTTTTGCTACTCAAATTAATTTAACATGCATCCAGGTCCCTGTGCTTTGTAGATGCTAAGTTTGACTTTTGTGTTTGTCTTTACAGAATGGATTTGATTACCTGCTGACCTACAGTGACAACCCGCAGACTGTCTTTCCTCGTTACTGTGTTAGCTGGATGGTGTCAAGTGGTGAGTTCTTTTCACTGGTTGAAATGGGATAGGGCTGCATATGAAAATAATCCTATTTCGTATACTGATTGCTTTGTTTTTTGTCCAACCAGTCGCCCAAAACCCAAAGAAATACAGTGACATTAAGCACCAAATTATCACACTTTAGAAGAACGTGCAATTTTTGCATTTTTGCTTGCTATTACATTCAGATTTATGTTCATTTTTATACTTTGTGAATGTTTTTTCTCCCCACACACACTTCATATTTTCACTACATTGTTAATAAGGAGGCTTTCCCCTATGCACCTGGCAGGTATGCCTGATTTCCTGGAGAAGCTGCATACTGCTGCCTTGAGGGCCAAGAACTTAGAAGTGGGGATCCACGACTACGCTAGTGTTATTAAATCCAGCGACACCAACCGCCAGTCGAGTCAGGAGCGCCACACTGGAGAAAGTCCACACACAGGTGGTCCTGGACAGATCTACGCTTGAGATGGATGTTCATTTTACCAAGGGGTTATACTGGTGTGTTGTCACTTGCACTTGAACCGCCATCAAACCCTCCAACTCTTTTGGTCAGTTGCGTGAACTGCAAATGGAAATTGCAACCTACTTATTGATAGGTATACAGTGTTTCCATCCATAGGCATGGTTGTAGTGG
Source organism: Centropyge bicolor (assembly GCA_037975185.1). Classification (NCBI taxonomy): domain Eukaryota; kingdom Metazoa; phylum Chordata; class Actinopteri; family Pomacanthidae; genus Centropyge; species Centropyge bicolor. The sequence goes on along the minus strand of JBBMOC010000034.1, from coordinate 4,482,555 downwards.
TTGTCAATGAGATCTCACAAGAACAGCGGACTGTATTGGTGACAGTATTGCTGTCGCCATGGAAATTTTCATCCAGACCACTGGCATTGGCATTACTTCTGCTTAGCCAGGCATTGCCATATGACATTTTTGCCTGCTTTGGTATGTATGTTGTAGAACTGATGGTAAAATCGAGCCAAAATTCCTAATTGTAGAGACGCTTTGCCAAAGCACTGTTTCTCCCATTTTAAGTTCTATGTCTTGTCTTCCAGTGTTCGACAAGGCTTGACTTCAAAGGCTGTTCAAACTGTCGGCATCCACGTCATTGTATCGATGTCAGTGGTGTGATTTCTTTCAGATGTTGTGGAAATGGTTGTATTTGACATTGAACGGTAACTATGACTGAGTTCTGGTCAACATTATCACTGAAAGCTAAAACTATGGCCAAAACTTCTGCACTGACAGGTGAAGAATTGAGACCTCACTTCCTGGGAACACTTCCTAACATGCTTCATTTCATGGATTTAAAGCAACTGGTTTCCTGTTTGCTTGCAACATGAGTGAATGATCCTCAATTGATATGAAGACGGGATGAGATGAACCTTGACATAATGTTGCCATTTTTGGAATATTTGTCCACAGAATTGAAAAATGAAATCTGTTGGGCTTCCTATTGTGTTTTGGGGATGGCATTGTCTCGTTGTCAGAACAGTTAAGGGTTCACGCATTTCATCTCACTGTTTTTTCGAAACTGCCAGCATTGACAAAACAGCCTTCTAAAGAAAAACCAGTCCTTTAGCATTAGGGGCATAGTGTCTTAAAACAACCACATAAATCCTCAGATAAAATGGTACTAGTTGTACTAGCAAGGCAACACTGCAGAGACACATTTAAAGAAACCAGTGCCCTTTTTAGAGGAACGTAGAGTACCTGTACTCATAATCCATTTACATTTCACACGAGTTTAAAAAAAATCATCCCACTTCAGCTCAGAAATTCTTTTGTTTTCCTGGTGTTCACAACAGTTGTAGCAGACATCACTAAAGTTTGCACTATTGAAGTTAAGGGTGTTTTCTCTATGTTACTGTAGATCTTGTACATTCATAAAACCATTGCCTGAAATCCCTTTTCTTACGAGTACAACAATCCCTGTAACATGTTTCTCTTGCTTCATGATACTTCAGTTCTGTTATTAATGTGAGTCCTACTGAAACTCCATCCTTCCAAATCATCCCTGTTGCTTTTGTAGTTAACTGTTTGCAGGGGGGTGTTATGAATGTACAAAAAGCACCACATGCTGTGGAATAAAAGGGCGCCTATCAAAGTACACTGTTTACAGCCTGACAATCTGGCGCAAAATATCTTGAAACCCGTTTGTGTTTAAAAACATCTCATCTTGTACTGATATTTAATGTCATATTTGTTGTAGGTGGTACGTCAGAGTGAATCAGCTGCAGTTACTAAGATAAAGCAGCACAGTGGGATCCACTTTTGTGAAGGTTTTTTCCACATGTAGAGTTCAAGTTCATATTTAATATATCCCCACTGTGTCAAAAACGTGTATAATTCTATTCTGTAGTGAAGTATTTCCCAATATTTAAAAATTGGCGATACACTAGGTATGTTGAAAGTGTGAGTGAGGAAATAAAATGCTTGTTTTTGATATTTATCAAACATGTGGTCAAACTAAACTGCTTCTTCAAGGAGATCACAATAACCCAGTTAAACATTATGCAGTGTTCGCTAATGTTGAGCTCGCGAATGTAACATTTTAATGCTCTGGCATTTGAAGACACCTGTGTGCCACCTGCAGTAGTCTAAAAGAGTTGTCACATACTGTTTTTGTTTGTTCTTTCTGCAGGCACTATAATTAATTTGTTGTGATTAGCTACCACATGTGAATTACTTAAGGAACAGAAAAAAATGTTGACAATGTGAATATGAACTGATGCACTTGTTACCCTGTGATTTCAAGGATTAATGAAATGGAAGGGAGTCTAATCAGATCAAATAAACAGATCTTCATGTGTATCTTACTGGGTTCAGCTATTGATTGTGGCGCATTCTTGGTTTTGACCTTGTCTTGGAAGAGAAAAGGGTGATTAGCATTGTTTGTGTGCAAAGCAGACGCGGTAGTCCAGTCTAATGGGATAACCTGTAAACCCTGTATTCCCCGTCTGGGCATAAGGTCAGTGACAGCCTGCACACACAGGCTCTACAGTTTACTGAAAATACTGCCTGCTCCATTGATAGGCTTGGAACAAGTCTAACTCTATTTTAACTATATGCCTAAACCAGACGATAATTCCAGACAGTGTTGAGTACATATTAATCATAGTATACTGTTAGATATTGGCTGTCACTTGGACTTTGGAGAGCCACTGTCAATTTATTAGGTAATTATTAAATCTAATCAATATTAAGATTTGAGGGTTTTTGGAGCTGTTTCAGCACTACCCATAATATATTTAAAGTGTTTTCAGCTCTACAAAGTTCCATTCCCTTTGTGCATTGCATTATGAGAAAAGCATCCATCAACAGTAAAACTGAAACAAACGAAAGAAAGGTACTGCCTGTGCCATAATGTCTGGGCCTTTAATTCTGGTTCTTGAATTTCATTTTTCGATGACTCTCAGTCTCAAAAGGCTTTTTCATGGAAGACTCTTTGACATGTAACAACAGGGAGCGTTAATGGTATTACATAAATTGTATTTGAAATAATACATATAACTGCATTCAAGACGGCAGCTACAATGATGAATAACATCATCTTATCCATGTTGAAAATAACCAACATAGACAAATATCTATCATGAGCCTGAGAGCCCCCCAATTGGGGGGCCTCCCCTGCGGAAGACAAAGAAATAGTGTGAAACAATGCACTAATCATGGGAGAATATAGTGATGCTGCACATCAAATTAAACAGCAGAACCTAGGCTACAAGAATATATAAGCCATTTTTACATGCGCCAAACACAGCTCAAAGGCCAGCTAAATGAATGATCAAATATAGAAATTAATACAGCGCCACCAAGTCAACCCACTCGCCATATTTCTGGCTACAGCGCTGTGGTACTTTATGCAATACGCACAAACAACCCCTCAAACGAAAGCAGACAGTCCACAGAAACCATATCCATCAAAGCTCTCTAAAACCAAAGCAACAGCCAGAAACAACACAAACAACAGCAAAAACCGAAATCGCTTTGTCAAACTATAGTCGTAAAATTTCTCTTACCTTCGCCATGAAAAGTTTGTTTATTGGTAAATCCACACCAGAAACAGTTAGCGCTACTTCCTTAGCCACAATGCAAACAACCCTGATGTCTCTGGGAGGCTTTGTTTACCTACAGGGGAGCCACAGGATTGGCCTGACTTTGGTGGCTATCCCTGTATTCTATTGGCTGTAATGCTTCAAAGGAGGTGTCGATCACTGGAATCAACCAATCCATTACGGAGCCTCGCGCATTCATATACAGCTCCATACTAGTTTTATCGGCTTTACGCACAAAGCGCTTGAGCAGAGTAGGCACAGCGGGGCCTTTGTTTTGAATAATACGAAGTTTTATTGTTAGCAACTTTGTTCCTAGAATAACGGAAAATAAGTAAATTCACGTAGCACAGTGAATTTGACACATGGCACTAGACTAACCATAATGTAACAAACTGTGACCAAGATGTGACCTCGCCTGCACTTTCTGTATTAAAACCTCTCTAGTTTTGTTCTGCTTCACTTTATCAGAGTCAAACTTTGCAGAGAGAATGCTTACATATTGTGCTATGATTTGGTAGAAGTTTAGAGCTGCAGCTGGATCATTTTAATAGAATTATTATCCTAAAATTGCCTCTCTTTTTTTCATTTGTGCTGTGTGCCATCTTCATTTACTCTTACCCAGTAACATATATACTGATATTTACACATCTGAACAAAACTTAGAAGTGTTCTCTTTATTATGACACAAGAATTATTCAAATGGACCTTGTGGTTGCAGAGATACACTCATTTTATTATGGGTATGTAATTTTCGAGCAGAGGCCTGAAAAATAGCTTAGGGCTGATAGGGTTAATTCTGGCATTATGCTGCCATTATTAGAATTCTCAAACAAGGAAGCGTGTAATTTTTCTGGGAATATGATGTGTGCATGACTAAATATTTCTCCAGTATGGAACGCATTTACTCAGTACATCATAACAAGACAAGGCTCTTGGTGTCCTTCATCGCTGTAATTGTGATTCTGACAGTGATTTAAACCAAAAGTCTTACACCAGTGTTTTATAGTGTACGTCATCCTCTAATGTCTGCTGCCCACGACATGTTAGCAAAGCCTGAATCGATTAAAATAAGAGACATAAAGAAAGGGGGAGTCTGGTTGAATCATTTTAAATTTATTGGTTAAATGCACTATGTAACTCAGAACTGTATGAAGACTGTATGAAGACAAAACTCACATAATTTCATCATTTCAAGAATAGAACTGTCCGAACACATGGGCTTGTATGTCTCAGGGTTTGATTTACAGATCGGTGATGTGTCCGCAGTCTGAACACAATGACCTCCACCGGCTGAAATTATTAGCCATAGTTAAAAGCCACTGAGCACTTACGGTAATTGATCGTTTCCACAAATCTGCCATATTGACGCCAACCAGGTTGTAGAAAAGCCGGTTTTATCTATATGAATGCTATAAAACCCTTTGAGTCCCTCTCTTCATTCAACATAATAAAATGTTGCCAATAAAACACACGGGATGTTTATGATATTTATTGGTAATAGTCCTACATTTTTGAGGACTTCATGAGAAGGAACAACAACAATAAGAACAAAATTACAGCCTGGAAGTGATACATAATAATAATGATAATAAAAATGTTTATTGGTAATTTTGTACGTACCTTAGAAGTTGTGTCAAAATGTTAAGGTTTTATTGCCCTGTTCATTGATTTTTCTACATTTAAAAAATGCACGAGTACACTTGATTTGAAAATGGAAATCACAGTTTTTGAATTGCCTGGCAGTTGAAAACAGAAGGAAGATAGTGCTCACAAGTCTCCAAGGTGCTTGGCACAACCATGGACAGAAGATGCACTGCATGGTTAGATCAAGCACAATGGTGTCCTGGGCAAACACAAAAAACTCAAAGCAGATCACAGGGGATCCAGTTTAAAATAAGGCATTGGAGGTTCTCAAAAGCCTTGTGACTTGGTTTAAATGTAAATGGAAGTAAAGTCAGTAAAACAGATTGTATTGAAGAATGATGAAGTATCAAAATTTGTAAATGAAATGCATTATCATCAAAGTATTTTCTGGGTTCTTTCAGTTGAAGGACAATCCCAACGGTTCGATTTGTATCTGGATTCCAAGTGTCGAAAAAGTCCAAAGGTCTGAGCGAGGGGATCCGGGGCTCATGGATAAATTGTTAACAAGAAATAGCACATTGCACCATTGGTTTACATAATGATTAGAAAAAAACAAGTAAGAACATCTGCAGAATAAAAAAAACAATTAGTCATAGGTCACACTCACTGCGGAAAAAAGGGCTACACCCTTCCTGCGCACGAACTGCGTCAAACCCCACCCTCCCGTCTTTTGCGCCCGACTCTGCCAGACACGACTAAAAAAAATCCTAAAAATTCTGTCACTTTTTAATGATACGAACATTCAAATAAGAAACATTTCCAAGAGAAGATTTACAGCGGGCCTGAGGAGTGGTGGCTTAATCAAATTAGTTGTCCATCACTCTATTGGGTGTTCTTCAACTGATCAATGGAAACAGAGTTTGGGTAATTCGACAGTGATCTTGTTAGATCACTGAGTCCATTCTTTGAAATTTTGCAAGCAATTCACTGAAAAATAAGCCTCAGTTTCCAGGGAAGCCAATGGACTCAAGAATAATACTTATTGCTATATGGCTGTTGTCCATCTGAGGACATGTGCTGTCTTCCCAGAGTAAAAGACACAACCTCTGCTGCCTAATAGTCCTAACTATGTTAACGGACACTGAGCACAATGTCAAGAGTCATGATACCATCAAGCTAAGAGAGCTGTTTCTCCAAAAAGGTTTGACAATCTTGTTACCTTCTCTTGGGTCTCTTTCAGCTCCCCTGGGACATCTTACTAGAATGAGAAGGCACTGGTGCGATAATCAACTTAGAGCTCCGGCAACTGAACCACTTTGTGAAATGAAATTACACCACAATACATATTAATGCACCAAAGAGAAACCCTGCGTTTGTTGAGACCAAATGGCACGAAAATGGGAGTACTTTGGGTGAAAATGGTGGGCGGTGGCGGTGAAACAGACCTCTGTTTTTCAGAACAATGAGGATGTTTCAAAGGGATGCAGTGTGGCTGATGGGATGGTTTTTATGCATTGATGATTGTGATACACAATTATGTGTCCTTACCTTGTTTCTTCCTCCAAAAGTTGACACGGGTCACCACAACCAGGACTTGCACTTCAAACTTATGCATCTCAGAATCTATTTCAAAATTTGACTTAAAAAATGTTTTAATGTTTTTAATGATTTGTCATTAAAAGTATCTTTTTCTTTAAAGCAGAAAAAGTACATCAAATACTCCAAGGGTCACAGTGACAGACCCAACAAACTACAAGTACAACACTACAAATATGAGACTTCGTCATAACTTACTCTGTATTTTACTGACAACCTCCAGCTGCTGTCTTTGGAAAGTCACTTCTAGACATTTGGTCTTTCCAAGGAACCCACCTTTCCATCCTCTGGTCCCAAAGTCGATGTTAGGTGCAGCCGGTTGACGGAGGCAAGTGGGCGCTCTGAGCTGTGTCTTGGGGTCTTCTAGCTTGCTCTACTAGAGGAAGACTGTCCTGACTGCGTCCTCGGCACCCTTCAAGTCACCATCTCCTGCCCCTCCTTCAAGCTAGGAGGGGTTGGTGATGTTCTCTTGGGATAGGTGCACTGGCAAGGAGGACTTGGTCAGGCTGGGATTGGACGTGGGTTGGGGTGTTTGGGGGGGGGGGGCGCCGGGTTCCGCATTTCATAAATATTAATACAGAGTCCTCCCTCTCCAAATGGGTAGATTCTTTAATTTTGTTAGAGGGGGAAGTGCTTTATTCACTTAATGGCTTTTATTAGTGCCCGGTCTTCAACTCTTTCATTAGCTAAAGTGCTGCTATAATTTACAGGGTAAAAGGGGGTGGGGACGAGGTGGTGTCTGAAGAGGGTTGATCCTGCTGCTGCAGGACAGGCAGGCAGTACCCTCAACCACTGCAGCTTTTCCTAAAAAGTGGCTTTTTTCTCAGTAAGAACTGTGCTCTATAACATCAGATACACTCGATAGGATTCTCATTGACCATTAAAATGTTGTATTCAGTGTTGTATCTGGTTTTTATAGATCCATTAACTTGAATCCTGTTGCATATCTAAATCTTTGTTGAACATCCAAGACTAACATTGTTCAGAATAGAGTGCAACCAGTGATAAATGGACAATATTGATAGCACTTCTGACAATTAAATGGCCTCTTATATATGAGCGGAAACAGACTAATTCTGTGGTCTTAGAAAACCGTTTTTCTCCTTGACCGCAGAGAGGGAATTTATTTCATTGGGCATCAAATATTGAGATAATTTTTCTTTGCTCTTTCATATCCTTTTGGTAAATGCTGATAGGCAAGATTTTTGACATTGCGGTTTCTTAAACTGGCTATCTGTACTGTGTGAGCTTACCTTTTTATGTATATTAAGCTCAAATGTTGCATTTTCGCAGTGTATTAAATATCCTAAGAAATAAGTTCCTGTCTTTGTGAACATACAAGCTGAACTGCATGTAGCCTTACTGATTGGTGTGGTGAAGAATATAGTCTTTTTTCTTCAAATCTCCAGTCTGACAACATCATACAATAGTCTATACTCGTGAATGCACTGGCGCCATCCACTGCAATCACTGGCTAGTATCAGGTGCTCAGACACAAAATGGCTGCTTCACTTCATGCAGGCTGCAACATAACATTAGATAACACAAGCTTCCAGAAGTGCTCCCGGCTCTGATGAAATGCTCTTTATTTTGCTCTGTGGAGTCTTGTTAGTTGTGAACAGCTGGTGTATGATGTCCCCAGACTGCGTCTGAGTGAATGAACTGATTAACCTGAGTGGCCGTCCCTACCAGAGAGAGGGGGTGGGCCACCAGCCTGAATAACTGCCTTCATCATCAATGGCACATAAATCACTTAGCTGGACAAGGCTTTCAAATGAGACTTTTCCTCTGAGCCAGACTGAAATGGTCGCGGTAACGCTGTTGCTTAGTGTTGCTGTGCTTCTGAGGGAGACCATGTTCACTGCGATGGACCACAGGACTCAATCAGGCAACACTTCTGTGATGCTTTAGTGGCAGACTGCACTTGGCACATTATATCATCTTGATTTAAATAGAGGAAAAAAGTGTGCCTGACTACACTTACATGCAAGCCGACATTCATGAGGAGGGAAGCTGAATAAAAAGGAAAAATAGTACAAGAATGAAAACAGCAAGACTTCTTGTTATTACTGTACAGATTTCCAGATTTTATTGCAAGCCTTAACCAATATTCAATATGAACTATTTACGGGATTAAGTACTGTATGTTCTTTTAAAGGTGACACTTACATTCATGTCATTTTGTTTTTAAATTAGAGCAGAAAACTTGGAACCACATGACACAGATGCCCTAATGGATATGTTTGGTGATTTATTGAGCAATTGTACACGACATTTTGTGATACGGAGGCCATGCAGTGAAGACTCCTTTTTTACTTTTTCACTAGCTGGATAACATCTTCGTCCTCCATCACATGGTCCTTGCCCACCTTTTGAGGGTTGTGTTTCACAGATGATCCCCACACGAGTGCACTGAAAAGGTAGAATAATTATAAAATTACTGAAATTATTATGCATGAATGAATCCTTTAAGGAAGTGAACAGGATGTATGTTTTGTTTTACACCATCTTACTGAATTACAAAAGGGATGTAAGAGCTTAACATAGTAATCAACACCTTAAGTACACTATAAAATAATTCATACAGATACCATTATTCTTTCTTTGCTGCAACAAAACCGCTTCTGTGTTATAAAGTAACCTACACGATACAATGACACCCTTTAGCCAGAGAGGCTTTCTAATCACAAGTGTCACCGTTTGACCCATTCATTCCCTGGAGGATGGGTAATGCTCAGCGGCATTACCATATCGACTGATTGATGATCTTAGCTCTCCCATTTGGAGATGGTGATGCAACACATCATCTCAGATCCTAATCCAGACTCTCAAATTAATGCTTATCTGGTATACCTCACCATACAGGGGGCAATGGCTGTAATTAAAGTGACCGTGTTGTTTTAAACCATTTGATGAGCACTCGTTAATCTGGTGGAAGAAAACTCTATCAATGTGTTTTAATTAGAAACCTAACTGGAAATAAATTAACATGAGTGTGGAATAAAGCAGATAAATATCATAGCTGGTACAGATCTAAATGATCTTGGCCATGAAAACACCTTCAATATTTTGTCTATATAAACTAAAAATACAGTTTTTAGACTACAGTTTCTAGATTTATAAAAAAGATTTATAGAACAAGCATGATCATAACTCACTATCCATTCCTCCTGTTAATGATTTGATCTCTCAGACACGGTGTGTTTACTTCTGTAGGGAGTAGTGTTCAAGATTGGTCAAATATGTGTGCTAAGAGAGAGAATTTCCTTTAACAAGTAAAAATTGAAGCTAAGTCTACAGTACTCACTATTTAAACTCTTTGATGAGGTTTTTGTGAATCTTTAAGCAGAAATCCTCGACTGCCGTCCGTTCGCAAGGGAGCACAACAGGAGATGTGTAATCAGGAAGCTGGCCTTTGGGTTTAGTGTAGCTGCAAATGAAGAAAAGATCTCAGTTAAAATCTGCAGTCTCAATCAACAAAGATTTTAATTTCACAGACTCCTTGATCTGCACGATTTGCATCCCCAGCAGATTTTCAGCTCTGTTCACTCCCCCATGTGGTGACTGTATGAACAACTCTTACATGCGCACAAGCTTTAAGTAGTCCCACATCTTCTCCAGCAAGTCATCGAAGTTCCAGCGGTGGTGGGCCGAGATGGGTACACAGTGGGGCACCTTGTAGATGATGTCAAGTTCCTCGATGGAGATCTGATCGATTTTGTTGAGCACGTAAATGCATGGGATGTAGACCCTGTTGTGACAAGAGACTGTAAGTGCTGCTGTCCAACTCCTGAAATTGAGCTAAAAACTAGAATGATCACTTCAGTGGTTGTATAATGGTTACAGTTTACATCCAAGTCTGCCCAGGCTCATAATATCTGCAGTGAAGACAATCACCTGAAGATCAACATAAGCAAAACCAATGAGCTAGTGAACTACTGTTGTTTGTCTATTACTGTGTAAGTAAATTGAGAGAAACAAACAATAAAAGAAAAAAGTCCTATTTCTTCTTTCTATCTGTTTTTTCACATACCAATAAATTTGCTACTTAAATTCCTGTATAATCCTATATGTATTCAGTGGACACCTTTATTTTGTACACAAGCAGATGTTCCCACATCTAGTGGCAAAAATTTGCTTTCCCATGCTTTTCTTAATGTATTTCTAATGAAGAAATGTGTTTTCATGGAGAAATCATGTGCTTTCCTATAAAAAGGAAACGCTTTGTATCTTAACAGAAAGTTAAGTGAGTGTTTAATTTCTGAAACAGACTATATGTGTTGCACTTCAGCTGGCTTTACTTCCCCTTTTTGTTCTAGACCTTCACTTCTGGGAAGGTAGGCATGTTGCTTCACTTTGTGTTTTTGCTATCATTTGTGAAGTTTTACATTCTGAATCTAAAATTGAGAGGCTACAGTTTACTGCTGTAACTATGTTGTTAGTGTGGAGCCTTTTGTGACTGTGTTACACAAAGAGCACAAAGATCATTTATGATCTTTCTTTTTTTACAGAAATAACATATTTTGGTTATTTATCTCTTTTACAAGAGTTTCATTTCATCAAATTGTAATATTAATGTGCATTATGCTCTTCCTTTTTGTTCCAGTCTTTTCCCTGGGAAGAAACAGAGAGCATTGACGCAAGAGTGACGCTATGAATGCTTTGCATCTCTTTGCAACTGCAGGGAGGATATGCTGTTACCATGTCTGTTGCCTTGCAATAAAACTGACAGGTAGACCTGGGAAATGAGGTCCTTGTCAATGTAATACAGTTAGACAACAACAGGTGCCCAACTGCCCATTATCCATGTCTTATGATTGAAGGCATCTGCTGAGTTTTTTATATTTAATTACACTGGGGAATGATAGTTCCATATGTTTTTCCGAAAGCAAGGACATTGCTTATCTAGAGATTACAATTAATGCATTACACACAGTGTGTTTGGGACCTTTTCATTTTCAAACATATCTGCATTGGTGTAATGAGAATTAAAATGGTACAGAAGATTTCAAGAGGCCACACCCACTGGGAATGACTAAGGAAGGCCCATTCTGGCACTTCTGCAGCTTACCGATTTCCCTCCACCACATCAATGAGGTCATCAGCTGTGGAGTCGCTGCGCAGAGTGATGTCGGCGTTGTGGATCTTGTACTCTGCCAGAATACTCTTAACTGTTTCAGCATCCAGCTCACTTTGTGCACACTAAAGAGAGAGGAGGACAGGCATGATATCAATCAACACCAGACAGTGAGAAAATGAAAAAAGAAATACTTTATACATGTTACATACTGTACAATTTTCATCCTGCTTTAAGTGCAGTGTAATGAAAATCTAGAAAAAGGACACGAGAATAAATATGAAGGAGCAACTTCAATAAGTGTCATCTAATGTATGTCCACCAGAGGACAACATTGTAAAGTGTTTCATTATCAATCGGTTGATTGCCAAGAAGACAACCAGCATTTATAATACACACATCCAGTCACTATAAACAAAAAACTTAAAACATCAGAATTACATTATTCACTTCATTTGTGTATTTAAATTGTCGTCATCTAGTGTGAGACGTACTGTAGCTGTGAAGTTGATGCCTCCTTTATCCTTCTTCTTGAAGCCGATGTTGGGAGGCTGCTTGTTAAGTCGGATGCCGAAGCCCTCCAGCTCGTGTTCTATCAGCTTCTTATGGCCAAGAGGCTTCAACACATCAAGCACTATCAGGATTAGGTTGCAAGTTCGAGCCACTAAAACAAAGAGAGGAGGGAGAAACAGGCTTGTTATAGAGTGCAGTGGATGAAGGAGTCACACCACTTCTGTAGCGGATGCAATATTGATCTGCAAACCTTTCATAATAACACTCCTGCCAACATTTAAATGCACAAAATGACTAGATGCAACAATGTGTTTGTGTTTGTACATTGCATGCTAATATTAGCTGTAAGCAGATAGTATCAAAACTCTTTTAAGTGAAGCTTGTTTGTGTTTCTGCTTTAAAAAACCCTTTGGGTGGAAATATATTTGATTAAATTATGTCCTCTAAAGGTCACTTTTGATTCTTTAATATATTTTATTTTTCCTCTTTGCTGCCATCAGAAACACATAAAAGTAACACAGTAATGAGAAAAGTGTCCAAATAGAAAAACTGGAAAAACATTCCACTTCTGCATTAACATCAACAAGGAAATTAGTAAATGTAAGCGATATCATCCTATGTCTTAGATTTTTATTTTGTCATTGAAAACACATTTCAGTCTTAGCAGAAACCTCACTGAAAGCATCTTTTACCTGCAATGACCTGTCTGCCTCTACCCTTGCCATCCTTGGCTCCCTCAATGATTCCTGGGAGATCCAGGAGCTTAGATGGAAGAAGCAAAAAAGTACAATAAGTAACCCACTGAAAACACATCAAATTGAAAACACTTTTGCAGATACAAAATAAATAAGTTCTTGTACCTGAATTTTGGCACCTTTGTAGCGAATGACTCCAGGTACTGTTGTGAGAGTGGTGAACTCGTAGGCGGCAACCTCAGAGTACACACCTGCAAGGTTACTCAGCAATGTGGACTTTCCCACTGAAGGGAACCCAACAAAGCCAATACGCGCATCACCGGTTTTTGCAACATCAAAACCTAAAAGACAAAAAAGAATCAGAAACTTGAATCAACCAAATATCCACTATCGTGATTTCAATGACAGAAAAGGCTTTAAAGCATGTTTGTAATACAACCCAGATAAGAGTAGAAACTGTACAAAATATATATTTTTAAAAAAAGTGATCTTACCCTCTCCTGTTGCACCTCCGCTGCCTCCTTTTGGTGTGATGAGTTCCCTCCTCAGTTTGGCAAGACGTGCTTTGAGCAGACCCAAGTGGTGAGCTGTGGCCTTGTTCCTCTGCGTCCTGGCCATCTACAATTAACAACACCAACATGAGGTCTCATAACCTAACAGAGGTCTTTGCATGACAGTTTTGCTGTGAGTAGTATGTTAAGATAGCTTTTACTGTTTGCAGTCAGGTAGAACTTATGATTACACAGCCAGAGAAAAACAACGGCTTGTGCTGCCAGCAACACACTAGGACCTCAGGCTACTTAGCCTTATATTAGGTAGAAACAAACTTTGGAATACATTATGTCACAGACTGGATTTTGTCCCTCATCACTTTAATTGGAAGTGCATCAGGAAAAGATCTTTTGAAGGCCAGTATGAATGGTTTTAGTGTTCATAGAACACCTGCATGTTCTTTGACAGACTTGAAAAACAGTGAACCCATCCTATAAAATAACTAGTTTATGGGATATAATTATGACTTAAAACTGTTTTCATGGGAGGCAAACTGTTTTCCTTTACCTGTCCTCTCTGTATCACCACCTGCTCAGGTGAGCCATTTCAAGACAACACCACAATCCATAGTTAATTTATAAGGGATAACTGATAAATCCAGAGGATCGCAGATAGGTTCATGTTTACTCTTGTCTCTACTTAAGTACTTCAATTAAACTAAACTATAGCAGTAAGGTACTTAACAAAAGCTCTTTTTTAGGACAAATCTTCAAACATAACTAAAACATCCAACATAACACAGCGCTGAGAGCAGTTTTGACTGCAAGGCACAATCTGCTACATGAACTTTGTAGCCCAAATTGTAGAGGAAACACACTGACACGTCGAAAATGTTAGCTGCTAAAGAGAAGTTGTCGATCATCTTACGCTAATTTAGCACCGGGTTTAGATGTTTGAGAGTTGCAGCAAACAGACTGATGATGGGACATTTAAAACAACAAAAAATCCTTCAATTTGCTGCTTTAATGGCCAGCCAACCTGGACTCAGCACTAATCGTGTCTATGCTACCGGTTTAGCAACATCCTCTAAATGCTAATATTTGATTCATTATTCGTTTACAAGTCGAATTTTCACGTACATCACTTTCACAACTACTTTTTTCGACACATACTGCAATCTACCAAGACATATTAAAAGTATACTACGAGGCCCAGCTGTGGAAGCTAGGCTAATCATTCCTAGCGTTAACAGCTAGCTAGCGGTTAGCTAAAACGTGTCTGATTCATTAGGTTAGCCAGCTGTTTACTTATAGCTTACCTCATTTTCAATCTCTGCTATTTTGGCGAGTATGCTCATGGTGACGGAGATTTCTGTGTACAACTAATGTTACTGAAACAGGTTGGAAAGATTTTACATGGAAGTTGACAAAGTTAGATGTGGTTTAGCACCACATTAGCCGAAACCACGCAAGTGCCGCTGTGTGCAACTTCGCGAGAAATCTCGCGATGACTGAAAATAGAAAAACTTTGCCCGGTGCGCTGACTAACAGGACAACAGTGAGAAGCCATAAGGAAAGAATTATATAATCTACCTAAATATAAATACCTATAATATCAGAGTTGGTAGTGCATGCTTTATCTAGGAAGAGGTGGCATTTAGTTTTGACAAATATGGTTGATTTATATTACATGATTTTGAGAGGTATTTGGGTAAATAAATTAATGTAAATATAGGTGGTTTAACTCTCCACCACCAAAGTATTGCACTGAAATACATCATTGACTTACTTGTACTTTATTTAAATGTTTCTGTTCAAGCACTATATTTCAGGGACAAATATTGTACTCTTGACTTGACTCATTTTACACATAAAATTACGAATCACTTTTCAAATAAAGATTTTACATAAAAACATATAATAAGCTTGTAAAGTGCAAGGTGTTATTAAAGATCAAACCAGTGACTCCCAGCCTCTTTGGCGTGTGTCACATTACAAAAGAGCAGTGTCTTCTTGGAAGGCCATAGTTTTCAGATGTCTTTGATTTGACCCAAGATATGTATCCCCTCTTCATGTTTCTGAGGGTTTTATTTAAATAACAGTATGAGGCCAAAGAATTTAATTTTTTCCTGTTTTTGAACCCTTTTAGTTATTGCATGACCCCTCAGAAATGTCATATTTAAGAACATGTCAGTCCCAGGGGCCATTTTTCTGGGCAGTGAATACTTCTACTTTTGATACTTAAAGTATTTTTTGCTATTAATACTTAAGTAATTTCACCTATGTAGGATTTTTAATTTAGAATTCCTACTTGTAATGAAGTATTTTTACAATGTGATATTGGTACTTTTACTTTAGCAAAGGATTTGAGTACTTCTTTCACCATTGATGGTCAGTCTCAGTCTTATAGGCCACATTAAAATGCCCACAAGTTACTATCCAGGGCAAAATTGTCTGAAGTATTAGTATACTAAGAATTTGTCTCAATTTATTGCTTGATTAATAAAAAAAAAATCAAGAAAAATTGCAACACCAAATTCAATAATATTACTTTTAAAAGTGATCTGAACCACAACATATAGTTATATGTCAATGTACTGTAAGTGTCTTACCTGTGGGGCACACACAAACATACTTTATAATGTATCATATTTAAGACAAATTCTCACACATTAAAAAGGACACAGGCCTGTTAGATTGTATATTTTTATTGTTTAATTGTTTATTATTTAAGTCGCATACAGTATAATCTCTCATTGGTTTCTATGTTGCTGAAGTTTGTGGACTGAACATCTGTCATTTTGTTGACCATTGGATTGACTTGTTGGTTAGTGGGTGGGCTGGCTGAACAAGATCAGTGCTGCTGATTATACCAGATCTCTTCTGACCCATGCTATTCTCTGTGAACCTTGAAAGGGTTGCATTAACAACTATATTCATAGGGTGAATATTAACATGTTTTGGCTATGAATGGCTTTTCATACAGTTGATATGGAGATAGAAAGTATGAAAGGCCAGGGAGGATATTTCAACCAAATTTAAATATCTTAATTTGACTTGTGACATTAATACTTCATCTAAAAACCCAATAAATGCCAATCACTGTAGGTAGATTTGCCAGTTCTGCTCTTGAATATTGCTCTTCCAGCTCAGCCAACAGTATCATCCAAAGCATATGTTGTTGAAAATAAATCTGAAGACTAATGCAATTTTTATAATAAGCTCAGGGAAGAATCTCATAGATGACTTCATGTATGTACCTTAACTCCAGTCCAAGTGATATTAAACCATATGCTAAATATGCTGAATCTGTCACTTCATACGTCCCCATTGTTGTTTGTTTAGTTGTAGGAGGTGTGCTTGTCCTCATCAAAATATATAAAAATAGGCATTTTCTTTTTAAAAGGTAGATACAGTTTCAGCGAGTTGTTGTTCTGCGTTTGTTGTTGCCCGGCTGGGGTGACAGCAAGCATAAATAGCACAGGAGAGGAGGACAGGAGGTGAGACACAGCAAGACATGGGGAAATTACTGAGTTTGTGATCGCTCAGTAAATTTCTGCAGACCTCTATAGGTCGAAGTTAATGCTTCTTTTTGAAAAACTGAAAAAGGCCTTTGACTTGATTCATTGACAGTAGCCACAACTTTAGAATTGACAATAATAAACCCATGCCCAAACATCTCAAATGTTCTTCTTTTAATGAGCAACGCATCTTTATATCATACGTCAGTCAGCATTGAAGTGCATTGATTAAAAAGTAAGTGCAAGTACAGATTTTGATGCATTCATTTTGACTAGAGGATTAAATTATTTGCAACGTCGCCCCAAAAATAGTCATTCTACAGGGGCACTCTGCAAAAGAAAACCACTATAGTTGATGCTGTTTCTAACCTAAAAGATACTGTATATGCTTTTTTTCCTCATTTCAAGCTTTTTAAGTTATCTCTGAGTGACAGTGTGTAGGAGCGATTTTCATCTGCCTTCTGGTGTCAGTTCACTCCAGTCCATCAAACACAGCACTTTTCCTCAATATCACTGTCATGCTCCCTGACTAATTTCTCAGTTTGCTTTGAGGAACACGGCAACTGAATCAAGCCAGCAGAAGCACAAAGTCTGTGAGAAGCACTATTTTAGTGCAATAGTTTCACACATGGTAACCTTGCCACCTAAACCTGGCTATCTCTGCATAGAGATGGAGTAGAGCTCTTATTGTACCCCCATCGATAGGCCTTTTTAGGGAAGCGCCATTATTTGTGGTCATGTCACCAGAGCAAGGATAACAACATCTTTTGAGGTAATAAAAAACAAATAACAGCATGAAGTTATCCATTAAAATGCATTGTCCCCAGTATCTTGGATTCTGTCATCAGAATTTGGATAATACTTATTGAAACCATAAGGCTTTACGATAAATGCAACTTGGCCATATGATGGCAAAAGTCTTCAGTGGAGGCATTCCCCTTGGACTCTAGCTGCTCTCGGAGGAGGTGGGCGGTGCTGTGGAGGACGACCGCCGCCGGGACACTGACTGTGAGCGCTCAGGGCTGTGTTTGTCATAAGGCTGGAGCTGCACCTCCAGGAAGTCCCTGTGCTGCTGGCTGATGACCTGGCTGATGAGTCCCGGCAGAGCCTGCAAGTTACTCAGTAGAGTCTCCAGCTTTGTCTCCAGCAGGGCAATCCTCTTCTCCATGTCCTCTCCTCTCTCATTCAAGTCCGATATCATGTCATACATGATGTTCTGAGTCTAGAACAGGGGAGAGGAAACACACTTAGCGTGATCATTGTCAAATTGGTGTTTGTTTGGTTTTTTTTTGATGGACAATACTGCATGTGTCCATTATTAAAAGGCATGATTGTGTATAAAAAACCCCACAAGTTTCTTCAATATTTTTATAAGTAGGCAGTTGAAAGTGCTCTGAGTTCTTTCTGAAAAGGAGAGGAAAAGAAAATCGAGGAGATTAACTTTCTCAACACGTTCTGTTCAGACAGCAGGTCGACTTTAAGTAATAGAAAAAAACCCCTCTTATGAATAGAACAGTCATTACCAACTGTTAATTGTCTGACACAAAAGCAATTAGAGGATATGTTCACATTTTTTTCCAAGTCTGTCTGAAAACAATACTCATATTCCCATATGCACGTTGAAAGCTTTAATTGTTCCTTCTCTCTGTTCTGGTGGGAAAGAGATCCTGTTCTAGAGACACTTCAGTGTAAGTAATGAAGGACAAAATCCACAGTCCTCATACTGCCTCACTGTGTTTGGCTAAAGACAATATGCAGCTTAAGTTAAGTAGGCATCTTCCTAAATTACATTCTTTTTAAGCCCCTTTTTGTGCTTCAATGGACTATATTTGTTGCTGTGGAGAGACAGTAACACAAAGAGGGAATTTAGTTCTAAAAGCACAAGAGAAACAACTGTAGCAAACCCAAACTCTTTCAATGTACATATGGGCCTGTAGGTATCTTTTAAGATATAGTTGGAGAAAATGCGTACCCATCCTATTATCTCAGCATCTCACACAAAATGCCAAATGGTATATCTGATTAGTGAAGAACATATCAGTACATCTTTTTTAAATGGTACTGTCATGGAGTTCTTCCAATGTCCTATCGACTGTCCCATTGTCCTCCAGTCTTGGGGGAGCAGAGGTTTAAAGCAGGAAAGCAAACTCCACATTTAAAAAAAGGTCAGGGTGACATTAGGTTAAGTTATTTTTATGCATTATAGTTACAACCTCTGTTAAAGACTGGCTGAGAAGGGTAGATTTTATATGACAACAGTTTACAACAGCTCATGCAGACCAGAGTATATTTAGCCTACGACCTTGAGGAGACAGGAAAGGTGGTGGTCACGATGCTTTCAGCTCTTTTGATGCATCAACCATCTGTTCCCAGACCTTTAAAAATACAATGTAGCTGCTGCATTTTAACTCCCGAGGTTCAAGTCTTCAAAAATAGTCAACAACACACTAAGAAATGCATGTCACATTTCGGATGAGGTGTGGGAGTGATGCTGCTGGAGGGCGGTTTCTGAGGTATTATTCAGTGGAGGACTAATAATCCCTGGCAGCCTACAGGCGATGCCATCCATCACTTACCTTGTCCTCTTCTGATATGAGGCAGGAATAATGGGATAGGTTGTTTATGTGACTCAGTGAGGACTAAAGTAGCATTGACACCTCTCAACCTGACAACTAGTTAGGACGAGGGCTTCACTGTGTTGTATTACTTACACAAACACTAATCTAATCCTTCATTTCTTGTCGTGCTAATTTTTACAGTGGATCACAATTGTAAACATTTAAACAGATAATATAATAATAATCAAATACTTTAATGTATTGGTATAATATCTTAAACACGTGCAATTCTTCCCCTGGCTAAAAAATTAATTGTATCCAGGCACATGTATCCTACATGGACTGAGCGAACTCCAAGTCCGGGCCTCATCTGTAAATCATGAAATCTAACAAGAACACATTAAATAGTGATGGCGTCAAATGCTAGAGACCAAGAAAAAGAAGGTCTAGTAAACCAAGAGGGAATAAATATCATAAATAGAGGATGAAACTGATGCAGCAAGAATATATACGCTTATTAAAGATCCACTTCAACCACAGAGCGACACTATCAACCCATTTCTGCTCAGGACAATGAGGGAATAAAGAGAGAGGAGAAGAGCAGAGATGGTTTTCAAACAGCAATTTTGCAATTTGACGACACATAATTCAGCCTGAATGGCAAAGTGAAGAAAATGCTGTGGAAAAGAAACAACATCCAAGCAAACAGAGCCTCACTTAAGTCACATTAAAATGAAAAAAAAAAATACATATCCTATATTAGACTGTAGGAGAGATAATGAGTTAAGGGGATACATTGTGATCTGAGGAATTTCTCATTGCACTGCAGTGGCAATGCAGCTGCCAATGATATGTTCAGCTCTATTTAGCTCCATCTTTCCACTGGGAGCATGAAGGGACTGAAGCTGCACTGCCCTCCTATGGTGACAGATCCTTATAACAGGATCCAGCTGAGTGCCACCAGCTATAAACCACCTTATCCAATGTCACATCCCAGCTCTTCTTGCTGCTGTTTTACTGTACCAAGTGATTGGGCAATATGAACAAATACCGTTCATGACACGCTGGCCCGAATCCAGTGTAACTGTGGTGTACTTTTGAATGTCAAAGCCCTCTGCCTTTCTCTCCTCTCTTCCTCTGCCTTTACTTCTGGCTGAATCATCAGATCACAGTGTGTCTCCCTTCCCAGGTTACTGTTTCTGCTGTGTCAGGCTGGCACGCTGCCTGGTCTTTCCCTAAGGTTTGTCAACTTCTGTTTAGTGCATCTGGAGACAAACATCAGAGAGTACATACAGTGAAAAAACACCGCAGACAAAAAAAAAAGGAGGGGGTTTTCTTGTTACTCTCATTCAGTAATTTTCAGGCGAACATGTCCTGGGGATAGTAGTTTACAGTGTTAAATAAAATGTTATTATTTCAAACCCGACAGATGAGAATCTCAGGTGAGTGCAGACACCCAGAATCCTCACACAGATGTATTTTTAATCACCTTGTGAACAGCCTGTCTGTTTATTTGACACCTGTAGACTTTGATTATATGAGAAAACACAACTAATTCAGCGAGTGAACTAGCATGCATTGAATTCAATCACACAAAGGAAAGAAACTTATCAGGATAGTTGCCTATCCTCATGTACAATGCAGCAGTAGACTGTTTTGTCTAGCTTACCTTAGCAAGGTCCACTAGTGAGTTTGCTTGGTCATTCAGCTTGCGTTGCTCCATTTTAACACTTCTCAATCTGAACACAAGACCATTCAGAACCCAATAAATTAACGCTATCAGTATTTTATCATTAAAGTTGTGCACACACAAGGCATACACACGGAGAACACTCCTAAAACATGCACAGGATGTGTGTAGAAAATGCAGGGATCAGTCTGTTTGGTTGAGCTGCATGCAAGTGGAAAGGAGACCACAGAGGAAGAGGGGGGCAAGGGGCGAGAGCTGCCATGTCAACCATAGTCTGGTAAAGGAATGAGGACGACTCATATAGTAGCAGAGCGCCTATGAAGGGTAAACATCATCTACAAGCTACTTGACGGAAAAATACCCACAGTTGTATCTTTAAAATTCTCCTTTTGATTAAAGCAACTTTTCTCTGTTTCAATTTATGAATTATTTAGTCACTCAAAAGCTTCAGATATCAAACATTGTTTCCAATAAACATAAAGTCAAACTAAAACTGCACATGTGTATGTTTTCCTTTAGACACTTTCCAGGATAAACACTTAATAAACTGTGACATAAGAATTGAGAAAAATCAAAACTCCTCCCAATTTGCTGCTTGAAGGAATGCTGTTAATCTCGAATCAAGAATACAAACCTTACTTTTTAAAAAAGGCCACTTTTTCATCAAGTGAAAATCCAATTTGTAATGTCTGCAAGACTGAACTCACCTACTCCATACAACATGCTTAAATAATTCACATCTTCTGTTTAATTAGGCTTTAAAGCCTGTTTTTACTCATTCTCTCAGGGAGTTCAAAAACAGCAACTGTGCAGTATTGCAGCGTGTCGACCACACGTGGTTTCAAGATATTAAAGAGGTTTTTTTTCCTGAATCACCCACGCATGCTAAATTAAACTGGGCACAATACACATCCACATGACTAACATCATGAGGGCAAGTTTGCCAACGTATCAGATTTTGATGAAATAATAACCCTATAACTAAATGAGACATGAATGCAGCGCGAGGTGAGCGTTAGGTTGTGTGTAATTCGAAGGCAAACGCTAATGAAGATCGAAAAGGGATTTGAGGGGCCCTTGCGGAGTCTGATAATTAGCTGAGATATAGTACGCCCATTCTCATGCAATGCAGGATCATTTCTCTGCTTCCTGCAGACAGGCAGATGTGGAGCGAAGATGACAGGTCAGACCAACAGAGGGTGCCACAGGCGTCACTAAAGGAAAACTACAGGCAAGGGAAGATGTCCTGACAACTGAGGACCGAAATGCTTCATACAGAGCAGACGCTGAAGACAAGTACAGGAATACTATTGCAAAAAATTTTATTATTCAAGTCATTAAATGAAAGGAGGAGAAAAAAAGGAGGTATCTAAAATGATAACAGATATTCAATGTTACATGGCTTTGCAGTTGATGTAAGACCTGTTAAAATTATACATTTCACAGTTGGATGACCAATAGCTGTCAGATGGGGTCGAAGCACAGGGCAGCTCGAGGTCAGGACGAGGAAGCCTACTTGCCCTGTCTTTTATATTCTATGTGTCTTTTTCCCTCAGTCAATCACTCCTCATGGGCAGTTCTCCTTTTGAATGGGCACTCTAAATCTGCTTGCTATTCATCAGGGGAAAACGGCTATGCTAAGATTTTCAATATCCCACTAAATCAGTTAAGGCAATCTCAGTTAGTACCGCTCCATATTTTTATCCCTCTTGACTTGCTTTCTTTGTCATGACCTCCGTTTACCTCATTGTGGAGAGAAATGCTAATTTTTCTTCAGCTTAATGGACAGGGCGAACATTGTGCAGCCTGTGTTTTTTTTCTTCTTCCCTTTCTCTCCCTGCTGACAGCTTCACGCTGTCGGTCACAGTCGCAGCCTCTCGGGCTCAAATGGGATTGCTTGGAGGCTTTACCCTGACCTTCCTCTCAGGTCACTTTGCTGTTTCTCCAATCCACTGATCTCTGGGCTAACAAGCACTCACTGTCCTGCTTCTTGCTATGATTCGCACTTCAACCTTGTTGATGGAAAGGGACAACGTTCCCAAAGGGGATCTGACTATACTGAGACACTCCACTTAGCAGATGTTAAGACCTAAAACATACTGTAAGACATTCTCAGTTGCATATGTGCAACATCATGCCTGCGATGTGACCGTCCGAATGACCTCAGGAGTGTTAAACTGTGTTTACAGCAAACTCTGCTCATTCTTCTTAGTGCAGAGATGCATGACAGCTGTATGTCCGTGTTATTATGCTGCTCACCAGCCATGATAACACCAGATCAGCGTCTTTGCTACTGTGTCATCCAACGGGGAAATGGAGGAAATGTGGCTGCAAATGTAGTAACAGGCGTAACAATGGTTCCACACGCCGAAAGATGACCCTGAGCCCTGATCTGTACGAGCATGAGTGCTAAGTTGCATAAGATGACTTGAGGGATATTAAATACTACTGCAGGTCTGTCTCCTGTAGAGCTCTAGTCGTCATCCTTCGGTACGTGAAAGCACAGTTGATTGGAGTTTAATCAGTGGCTTTCTGATTAAAGATCAAATTCTCATCACATCCATGCAGAAATGGAAAGAAAAACACCCTCCATCACTGATAATTGAAATTCACTTTATATGCATCTGTGGGTGTGTTTACAATGTGCAGCATGTGTCAATAAGACTTAAAAGGTGTTTGTGCTGGTTATTTAAAGCTGTTTGAATCCCAAAATATCTACAGATTGCGTGAAAGATGGGAGACTAATGTGTGTTTTATCAAATTGCCATGCTACTCAGTTGAACAGAGATCTAATAAAAAACCTTTGTAGCATCTTAATGGAAATAATCTGGCAACATGATGATTGTGTCGTGTGAAACAATTTACAATCATTGCAAACGACGACGTTCTTTGTCGCATGAATTTCACTTATCAAATGAGGGAGTGTAATTTTTTTTTTTTAGTCACATTATTGGGTTCAAGGACAAGCTCTCGTTAGCATGCACACAACAGGTCTGTATCTACATGTGAGGCGAAGACTTACTTTCGAGCTCTATTGCATTGTGTCGACACAAACAGGAAAAAAAGGAAACATGAAGTAGACAAATGAATTATTACAACATCAGATAAACATATTCAGATGGCAAAAAAATCTGTTTGCTCAAGTCTGGCTGCTGTAACCCTCATCTCTACTCTGTCACTTCACCTCTGAGCAGCAGCAACCATTTATTCTGGACTTATTTCCAGCAACCAATGTGTTATCTCTCTGTGTTTCCGGTAGCTGCACCTCTGCTTGCTCTATAAGTCTAATCCCTTTTATTTCTCTGCACTAGTCCTGGTTATCAGAAATACAGTAAATCAAAACAAGCCTCCTGTTAACCTCAGTAAACACTCACCAACACAGACGGTGCCTCAAAGCGTCTACGGCTCCATTTAACAGCTGTTTACACCTCACATCCTTTACAGTGACTGATGAGGAACTCAGAGGAAGTTTTTTTACACTGTCTTGCAGCTTTGGCCAACAGACACAATGATATCTGATTTGATGTTTACCGTCGCCTCACAGCAGGTCGAGGATGGCTGTAGGCTTTTCCCAACCCTCCACTTGAGCGATCTTGCTCTCTGTCAGGCCACTTCCTGTCCTATATTCATCTCAATCCACAGCTTCTGTATCGCACCCTGCACCTTGGCTACAGGCAACACTTAAACCTCTCCGAGATAAGGCCTGTAAACACACTACTTCCTGAACAAAAACAGAATCTATATAAGATAAAGGTGTGATGCGGGGATGTTGACACCATGCTGAGTAGTTGTCCTTGCACGCAGAGCTGGACGTGACTCTTCCCCACCCAGTCTGGTTGTGTATAGATTTAGCTTTAGCTCTCAGGAACTTCCATTATTAGGCCGTCCTAAAGAACAGGAGGCAGACGTGAGACGTTGTCATCAACGCTGCAAATCGCCTGAATATGACAGCAAGGGCATAATGACTCGACAAAGCAACCGTGACAAAACGCTAGTAAACGGCACAAATGTGGATGCGGGTTGCAGCAGCAGCAGACAGTCTGTGTATCTCTCGACCTTGTAATCAAACATCCTAATGTCTTTAAAACGTAAATGTATGTTCAAAAGATTCATGAGCAAATCAAAGTTGCACACGGGAGACCACAAAGACCCATATACATACAGAAAACCACAGAAAGCAAATAAACATACAAAAAAAGGGACATTTTACTTGAGAGCAAAGCTTCATTCAAGATTATTGTACATCTAGTTGCTTATTCTAATAAACCACTGAGCTGATTGCCAGTTATTGAAAGAAGCCACAGACTGGATGTGCTTGTGAGCACTGTAGGTTGAGGAAAAACAAGAGCGAGGTGAGGCTAAAATCGATACTGTTTTGGAGTTAGATAGCACTCCGGGAGTCCTCGGGGACCCACTAAAAGACTAGCTGACAGGTAAATGTCTGACCAGCCGCTAGAAAAGTAGAAACCCAGATGTGTCAGCCCCTCAGGTCAGCATGCAGGCTGACATACAGCGAAAGAGACACACAAGAGTCAATCTGACAGCAAAAGGTGAGAGAGAGGAAGAGAGATCAATATCATACCGCTGTGAATTCTGTAACTTGAGAATATTTCAAGGAAAAGTTAGTTTTTTTGTGGTTTCAGGAATACTGCTGCTGAAAGACTGACTACTTCCACAATCCTACGGTAAGTTTTCTCATTCACAGTCAGAGAAAATGCCTTTTTACACAGATGACATATGCAACCATCATACTGACATTTCTGACTCTGTTTCTATGACAAAAGGATTACAAGAACCTCTAGTGTATCAGTGAATACTATTTAAATAATTTTTTGTCCCCGTGCATATTTTACCTCTCGTTACGACACAGAGTCAACAGGTCAACTCATGATCACATCTGCAAATTTAAAGTTAGTCAAGTCAGGTGACACATGGTGGAGATCCTTCAGTGATATGAGCACATATATTTGCTACAGGTGTCAAACAATTCAGATTTCAGGTTGGTGTTGCATCGGTGAGTCAAGTGAATCACACTGCTGGATAAAAGGTATTAGAGCAACATGAGTGGCAGGGGGGTCAGGGCTCAGAGCGGGGTACCTACTGGTGAATGGCTTGGAGAAATTTCCTCTGGTGCTTCCTGACTCTGGCGTGGTCCATCTTCCTCACCAGTTTGGTGTTCTTATAGATGAGCCACGTCTCCCTGAGAACATTCGCAGCTGTGTTTTTCACCTGAAGCACAAAAAAAGGGATTGGTAAAGAATGAAAAAAGTTGAAGTATCTCCAATTTCAGAATATCCGAATGTGGAGCTTTAACTTACTCTTTTTGTTAGCTGGGTGTCCATCATAAAATTGTGGACATGTTTTTCAGCTTTGGTTAATTCCAGTTTCTTTGCCACCACAGCCACCACCAAGGCAGTGCAGCCAGCACCCTGTGAAATAACAAGAACGGACAGGCACAAATACACAACATGGATTTTCACTTGTTTCATTTACTTGTCAACCATTAGTTACTTTCTGAGAGTCTTTCAGCACTTTCAGAAATACTGACAGGCAAAAGAACAAACACTGAAGCACTCGTCTCATTTTCTTTGCTTTTCTCACCATAATGCCAGTCAGGAGGCAAACTCCTTTCCCACAGTATGTGTTTGGGACCATATCCCCATATCCAATGGTAAGAAACGTGATTGAGATCAACCACATGGCTCCTAGAAAGTTGCTGGTTATGTCCTGGTTATCATGGTACCTGCAATAAATAATACATTCAATAGGTTGACCAACCTTAATGCACCTGATGAATTCTAGCTTCGCCTTAAACTTATATTGAAAAAGAAAAAAAACATAGTATTGAACATAAGATTAAACACTGCGTCAGAATTCTGCAAGGCTATAATCTTTTCTTATAAATCTTTCTATCTTGATGCTCAAACACAGCGTGAGCTAAGAAGTGTGTACATTATCTATTTTTATGCCTTATCTATGTTTCATGGTGAGCAGTGCAGCATAGCGTGAGAAACTGATCCAGGCACCTCTCGCAAGCTCTCACAGTCCATGCAGCGATGATCCACAGCGAGATGGTGAAGACCAGCAGCACAGTGCCGGGACAGATGGTCATGAGGGTCTTCATCACAAAGCGTGTGTTAAAGTTAATCTTGTTGAGTGCACCGATGCTGCGGGACGAGGCGTCGGTGAAGAGCTTGCTGTGCAGCAGCATGACACGAGCGATGAGGTACAGCCGCAGGAACATGGGGATGGACAGGATGATGTCCACATCTGCATCCGTTTTGGATGGCACATAGGAGTAGGCCAGGCGTGCTGTCCAGGTGAAGGTGTAGTTCCCTGGGATGGGGTGGATGGCGCACACCAGGATCTCCAGGCAGATGAAGAAGATGCGCTCATATGTCATGGCTATCCTCCAGTCATCAGCTGCGTTGTCCACCATAAATAACTGGAAGGAAAGGGCACGGTGAGGCCGATGGAGGGTAAAAAAAACATCTAACATTTTCATCATGGTGACACAGCAAGCTACGGGAAATCATTAAACCCTATTAAACAATAAGTCACAAATAGCCTCGAGCCATTAAATCACATTTTTGAGTCACATTTTTTAAAGAACTCAGCAGTTTTTTTCCCCCATATAGTTGCTCATTTAAGACAAACAATGACGTATATACCTAACTTTGTTTTTGACCACTTTCCAGAGAACAAAAATTGATCCAAAAAAACCAAAACATTTGGATGACGTGCAGTCAAAGAAAATAATAAATAACTTATGATAATAGGGGGAAGCTGCACTTTTTCAAGGCCAAAAATGGCCTTCAGATATGTCCAAGGGTATCTGATGAAGGCTGCAACACTGGGATATCTCGCCTTTGTTTTTTCTGAATACATTATCCACAAATATCCAAGAATATCACTGGGTTTTATGTGCTTTCATGTGTTTTGTTCTGCCTTGTAGGAAGCAGCTTGTTTCTAATCATTTCTGTGTGGTACGAAAATCATATTAACATCCCAAGCTTCAAGCATTTTCAGGTCTGACTTTCATATTAAAACAAAATGAACAGAATACAACGTCTGTCTGGAAGGCAGAGTATCTCAGAATTAGACCTGAAACAATTAGTCAATAAATGAATGAGTCAAACATTAGCAATTATTTAGATAATGAACTAATCCCTCATATCATTTTTCAAGCCAAAAATATTAAATATTCCCTGGTTTGAGTTTCTTAAATGAGAGGATTTGCTGCTTTTCATTTATCATACTATGGTAAACTGAATTGCCTGAAAGACTTTTGGATAAACAACTTAATGTAAAATTCTATAATAAATTGCAACAATTACATATAGTACTATGTAAGTATGTCAGCCAAATGGTCTGTTCTATGTGTGTGTCTCCACTGCTAGAACTGAATCCTGCCAAAAATGACCCTCTACTCTGTTTCTCTTTCTCACAGAAAATAAAAAAATAAGTGTTACATTAGCAGCATGCAGTAAGCATTTTCAACTTCAAAGCGTTGCACTGATGAGAACATCTGCCGCCTCCACATTAGCATTAGGTTCTGGTCGCCTGGCCACCCCGACCAGAAGGTAGGACGTTCCACTGGGGACTTCAGTGTGGGTGGATTTGAACACCTCTCATCACTCTTCTCCACCCTGTCCTCTGTCATATACAGCAGCTTCCTCACATGGTCACCTCTGCCGCTCCCTACTCTTGTTCATCCCCTCCCGTCTCTTCATCACTTTCAATCCAATCTACACTTTCAGGATCTTCGGCCCCGAAGATTCACTGCTCTGTGTATTCACCCTGAACTAACGGCCGAGCCCATGACCGCCATCGCCAGCTCATTCTCAGTGATCCCCCATCATGCTTATAGTCATGGATACACTATCTCAATCTTATTCCTCTCACTGGATTTTATATTTGCAGGGGTAGACTGAGGATTAAATGCTATCAAACTGTATTAGCTTCTCCTACATTTGTCAAATAATTTCTCTTTTTTTTGACGCCACACACTGATATTCCTCCACAGCTGCTCCTGCTCGGCCCACTCAATCACCTCAAGGTCCTCAGCCTGTGTACAGGCCGTCACAACTGGCAGTAGATATTTCACAAAATGTTGCTGTCAGCAAATACGAGCGAGGTTTCCTGGTGGCTGTTTTTGCCATGAGAGCAGAAGCCGCTCTGAAGGAGAGAAAAGAAAAACTGCATATGATTACATTTTGTGGGAAACCTCCTTAGCATGCTCGGTAATGAATTATACGATGTCTAGTGACTTCTCAGGATTTAAAAAGAAAATATGCACATACAGTAACAATGCTTCTGCTCACATTTTAGCATCTCTGAGAACAGGATTGTGCACAGTTCAGTGTGCAAGTGTGCAGTTTGGATTTTTACTGATTTTTTCCCCCCTCTCCACAAATACCCACCGGCATTACCCATGAAAATCTATTTTTAAAGTTTAGGGACTGTAAAAAATATTAGTGGAAGTCAGAAAGAGTGGGTGAGTTATGCATTTTTTCCTTTTGCTGAAAGAAAATATTTCTTTCATGGCCCAGATTTACATTTAAATTCATCCTTTCCCTCCAGGATTTACTGTAAAAAAAAGAAAAAGACTGAATGGACACATCACAAATTCACATCAAAAACATAATGTTTGATGGGTTAAAAAAGGTTATTTTGCCATATGCAGAGGACGACAATCGTGTCTCTGCATCAGGGCTTTATTTTCTAGTTTCTAGTGTGGTCAACAGGTCAGTTTTCAGAAACAGTAGCTGTAGATATTTAGAGTTATGAGGAATTCACTTCACTCTTTCCTGCATTATAACAGAACTACAGTGAAGATAAGTGTAACAACCAGAGTTAACCTATGATACAATGTGTTTTCATTTCACTCCAATCTGTTTTACTAATGTGTGAAGTGAAAACATGAGGGTGCTGAGGCCCCTCAGCAGCCGCAGAGCTGCTGGCTCTTGGTTTATTCATTAACAGTGGTAGTAACTGTTCATTCAGTAGCTCTTGGTTCAAACACAGAGAGCAGCTGGAAGGCTCCGTTAACAAAATGTGTGTTTATCATAATCTTGGCAATTGCTGATTCCAATGCTGATGTGCAATTTTGGTTCTGTGCAAATTATCGTTCCATTAAAATATTAAGATGGAAATTGGAGTTGAGCTGAGAAATTAAGGGGGTGGTCATTGCAATTTTCTCCCTGTCAAACCAAATGTCAATAGCCCTGTAATAAAAATAATATTCAACCCCCCCTCCCCACCCCAGTAATTTCTGTACAGTCCCTTACCTGCTTAGGTCTAACTGATTTATCAGTCAAACTGCAGCTTTAAACCTATGAGAAATAAAACATTCATAATATTCAACTCACACCGGTGGCACGTGTCACGGCTCGGCATCCTGCCAACTAGTCTCCATTTAGTTTCAGTTGGAATTTCTCATTACAAGAAGTAAAAAACTGTCCCACTCCTGGAGGGCTAATGGGATCAGTGACCTAGATTGCAAATTTAGCACTGACATGTTACGTAAAAATTGAATTGCTGAAACAGTCATATTTCTCGCACCGAAATGAAAGCCCCTATTCAACGCGTTCAAGGACAAAGGGAGCACATAGAGAAATCAATAACACAGGCACTTTTTCCAAAGACATACATGAATGCTTCATGTACTACGACCTGACAGCTTCTGACACTACATCCACGCAAACGGCACTGAACCACAGCACACGCTTATTACAGCTTCTGAGCCAATTATATGTCCAACAGCCGCTGTAGAAGAAAATATCAACTGTCGACAAGCTGGCACATAACAACCTAAACAGCACGAGCTACAACCAACACACATCCTCGAACAAACGGTACAACTGCCCCACAAAGCCTCATCTATATTTATTTAAAAGCTACAATCAAAGTTTCCCCTAAACACAGAAAACACATGAATTAAATTTTCAGAGGCAGTTGTTCATATCAAATGAGCGACACCGAGCTCCTTTAACAAACTGACATCTGTCAGAGAAGTGTGTAACTCTAACCACAGCTCGTCTTGTTCGCCTTTCCAAGTGAATGTAATGTAGACACGGAAACACAAGCTGTGACTCCTCTCTGCTGCGGTTTCTTACTTACAGAATTAGGGCTCTGAAAGCAGCTAAATCTATTGTTTGCACACTGCACAAGCAGCGTTTTATTTTACATTTCAAACAACAAACCCGCCCTGTCAAAAGCAGTTACAAAGTTTGTTACCTCAAAACAATGTAATTAAACATTTAAACGCAGGTTGCATAAGGAAAGCCTACTTGGTGGGTAAAAGCAATTATGGTAATGGATGACCTGAAATACAATACTCAAGGGCCCTTTACCTCGGAGCATCAAATATTCCATGCTAGAGGCAGAACCAACAGTTATGACAGAGGAGGTGAAGGAAACTACATCTGCAGTGGAAAAAAACCTGAAACTGGTGTTTTAAATCATGTCAAGAATAAGATACAGAGGAGGACGCTGAGAGTCAGGCATAAAAACCCACAGCAGATAAGTCAGGATGCTTTGAAATGAATTAAAAGGAGGCTGCCGAATCAATTAAACAGAGCAAGTAAAAGGGTTTTAAATTTACAAGTAACTGAATTACAATTAAAAACAAGTCTAAAAAAGCAAAGTAGAAGAGTGAGGTCTGATATTTATGTGATATTTAAAGCAGCGTGAAACAACTAATAGAGGTTCAGCAATGCTAAATTATCTCTACCCAAATTATTTCTGTGTTGGTCAGAGTATGTTTTGGTTATCAACTGCTTTATTATATTTTCATAGACACAATCACTGTATTTTCAAAAAGCCAAAATAAGATGATATGATAGAGGACTACTCTTACTCACTACTCTTTCAAAAACTATAAAACTGCGTTTAAGGAGGAGAAAAACATAAAGAAGGGAGGAAGAGGGAACGGCCTCTGACATGACAATAATAAACTCACAACGAGAAAGAGGAACATCAATTTCAAGCTGAATTTAAGGACACGAGTATAAAAGAAAATATGAAGAATTAGTTAGTTACTGAAAGGGTCAGTTCACTCATTACAAAAACTCTCTCTCTCGATTTTCTGTTTTTACTCAGCACTGTGAGGGTGAATGGAATTTTGTTTGTGGAGTGTAAAAACATTATAGCTAAGCAGAACTAAGAGTTTGAGCCTGAGCCATTTCCTGCAGGTCATCCCCTATCTCTCTTCCTCCTTCCTGTCTCTCTTCATCTGTCAATATACACTAAAGGCAAAAGCCACAAAAAAAATTAAGCAAGACTAAATGTCTACAGCCATGCTATCAGTTCTGTGAGTCTGAGGCACGACGATGCTTTGAGCTAAACCATGAATGTCTGCAGAAAGCTACCCGGTAATCCATCTAATAGTTGTTGAGATATTTCAGTCTGGACCAAAGTGTAGCTATTCAGCACGGCTAAAAATTTAATGGCAGCATTACTTTGCAGAAACAATGTCTGTCATACTCTGGAAACCCCCCCAACTGAGATGAATAACTCATAACCTGAGCAAATCAAATCAAAACTATATGCATAGCCAGATATAGAAAAACGAGGAAACCCAGTATGTTTTTGTGGCGAACTGACCCTTTAAATCCTTTTCATAATGAATTGTGAAATGATGAATGCAATTATTTAATTATCTTTAATCTGGCCCCTATAACGTTTATTTCATCAAATGGCCACATACATGTTTGCACCTCTGTGTGCATCCTGACTTAATA
The DNA here is from genome assembly GCA_037975185.1 of Centropyge bicolor. NCBI lineage: Eukaryota > Metazoa > Chordata > Actinopteri > Pomacanthidae > Centropyge > Centropyge bicolor. The sequence continues at coordinate 4,449,832 of JBBMOC010000034.1, read as the reverse complement.
TAAACCCAATATATAACCCAATCCAAAATGTCCTCACTCTCCACAAACTGGTCTCCCCATCGTGACAATAAAGCACAAGAGCACACACCGCATTGCACGACGGATCTCAGAAGGACAAACAGATAATACGGTGAACGAATCCAGCCGTCTCTGGCTCCTCTCAGACGTCAGCTTGATTTCTGATGGACAGTCTAATCACTAAGAGTGCATGGCCCTCGCTCATCATGGGAAAGTTTCATTCATGTCAGGTTGAGAGACAGTACAGCAGAATATGCCCTGAGATCATTCCCTGCCTGTCCTGCATCTCCACCGTGCAGTCTCAGAGGGGCTCACCTGCGACGCTAGCTGGGTTGGTTACTGGTTTCACTACGTTCAATATAACTAATGGAGTCCAGCTCAATATTTAATCTGTGTAATGTGGAGATGGGAACATATATCTTGTCACTGAGAATGAAATCGCTCAATCTCATTAGTGAATTAGGTTGAGAGGTTCAGCCCAATTAGCCATTAATGCAATACTTTATTTATGATATCAAAGTGAGCCACTAAGAGACCACTTTGCTGAGTAAATCTGAAGCTGTTGCAGCTTCAGTTTGCTTTTGTTTCCCGAAAAAAAAGAAGTCTCACATTTGCATTTACATTCTTCTGTTCGAGAGAGCCAAGGTAAAAGCATGTATAAATCTTTCTTTCTTCAGAGTGCGTCTGCCGCAGCCAAGTTGCTCACATTAATAATCTAAAAAAATGTTTAAAAAATGTAAAATGTTTAAAGTCACATGTGGAGCACCATTTAGTAAATGCCATCAATAAATTATCTTTAGGATTCTCAGCTCTTTGGGTGGCTGGCTGTCTCTGGTCCTGAAAGCCTGTATGTTCAGTGAAAACATTGAGGTCACCAGCCAGTGGTGGTTATCTGACTCCAGTCTGGAGTCTCAGGTAGAGGACAGATTTCACTGTGAGAAATGCAGAGCGTCTCCTGCAGTTACACCATATCTCTGACACATACACACCACCCAGGGGCGGTCTGACAAGCACGGCCAAGTTTGGCTTTGGCAGGATTCGCTGGCACAGTTTGGGCGATGTGTTGTTATTTTATCTTTTCTGCAGATTGTGAAATGTAATACTGTGTGACTGTGAAACATCAGCGCTGACTTTTATCACAAAAGTACACATCAAAGACGGAACAACCCCCAAAGCATTTTGCATTAGTTTAAGAAAACTCAGCAGAACTGTCATCACAAGGTACAACGACATAGCAATGGCCTTAACACAAATGCCCCTCGGCAAAGAGCCTTTGATGTGAGAAGAAGAGAAAAACTTTCAAAATGTCAGCTTCTGTCTGTTTGGGAATAAGGTGAACTCATCAACCATCTCAGCAGCGGGCGCAGGAAGACGCTCCCAGCTCGTAACTCATATCAGACTTTGACAATGACAAATCAAAGTCATGAAGCGGCTACAGACTCTAACCTCTCCATTTCCACTCATACTGTGCAGTAAGTCGGCGCCTGCCAACACAGCAAACTCAACTCAACTAAAGAGCCTAAAAATTCCTTGGGCGGACCGCCAGCTGTCAACAAAAGGCATCACGGGGACTGAATCAGGCCGATAACGTTTCAAGGAGAAGTATAAAAAGACGCTGAACAACATCAGTATGTACCAAGGAGGATTAAACATTAATATTATTTCTCCTAATTGTGGACGCTGGGACAAATCTAAGGACACTGAGCAGGACATGGACACACTGTCTCTCTCTGTTAATGCACTTGGCTCAGTAGGTCAGCCATCACTGCCATTGCAGCGCAGCAGATGTATCCCTAAACAATTCAAATGACAGCTGGTGTCCAACATCTATCCTGTCTGACCTGACCTTTGGAGTTTTCAGACACTCGGAGAAGAAGAAAACTTCCTGTTGTTATCCCCTACAAAAAAAACGAGAGGGCACGGTCTTTACCGAGCTTGACAACTAAATCAGTTTTAAGGGGCTAGAAGTGGTGGGAAATATTTCATCATCCTGACTTATGCTTCTACATCTGACAGGCATCTGCGAGTACACATGGATGTGCATGCATAATCTATTTCACTGCGGGAGCAAAATTTCCCACATGGAGAAGTGCACTTTAGAAACAGCACTCTGCTAATATCGCAAACACACTCTACTACTATCACAAACACTTTTGACTCATGCAGAGAATTAACACACAAACCACAAACCAGCAGCATTACATTATACTGAATAATGTAAGAGTAGATTGAGTGTTAAAAGTATATTTGATGTGATGCTTTACCCAGGGGATGATACTACATATGTGGTCAATTAGTCAGCAGGTGTGTGTTTTGTTAAGTGAAATTCGATGTCAGGAAAGTTCATTTCCTAATCATTATCCATTAAAAGTAGTTGTATAATGTCTATGTTTCCGGAGGAGCTGGCGTATAGCAGCTTGGGCTTAGAGATTGTTTATAGATCTTGGGTAGTAAGACTGTATCTGTGGAAAAAGTTGCACAACATAAAGTCTTTTGTGGCTCCAGAGAGAGCTATATGAAACCCGATAAACTGCCTCAGGTGATGTCACTTGAGTCAGAGTTGGTCGGATCTGAAAATGACAAGTTTGAAAATGTAAAAGAGTTTGAAAGGAGTAAGCATCCTCATCTCTGCTTGAGGCTATAGTGGATTGAGGCTATTGAGGCATAACACACCTGAATCTACGACAGAGCTGTCAGCGGTCGGGTTGCATTGTGGGTAATGTAGGCACCAGGTTTTGACAATGAAGAAGGATGTGCAGGATTAAAAAGATGATATCTCAGGTTCTTTCGATCTTTTTTTTACCTCTCCACTATGAGACCGACTGTGATGTTAAATCCGTAGAGACCCTCTTTTGACAGCAGGCATCTGTTACGAACTAGGGCCACAGAATTTGAAGGACATGGCTCATACCAGGCAGGTAGGGTCTAATAAACACTAGAGCTGTAACAATGAACATGTCTTCTAAATCTAACACATTCTCATCAGATTAAAGAGAAAGAAGCACAGAGAAAATGAAAAGGACACGCACACATCCAGAGCGACTGTTTGCGCATGTGTGTGTCATTAACAAGATCGATTTGGAATTAATTCGTGTGTGTGTGTGTGTGTGTGTGTGTGTGTGTGTGTGCGCGTGTGTGTAAGCACATATGTCAGTCTGCGGGAACCAAGTAATGACAGACTAGCGACAACAGGCACAAAAGCCCCTCAGGCGGGGAAGCAAAGGAGCAGCTGGTGTGGTGGAAGTTGAAGTATAAACACTCTGAACTGGATTTAAATAGTAAGACAGAGTCAGGCTCCAGGAACCGGCTGAGAGTTTGTTCCAAAAGGGGACTGCATGAATTAGAAAATTGACCTTATAATCAACTTGTACATTTAGAAAGAAGCAGGAGGAAGTGAGTAAGACTGCAGTGACGGGATGATGTTTTCTGATTCATTTAAGGCTTCAGCGTCTGAATGAATTGCATATAAATCATTGTGGAGAGGGGATGTGTGGCGAAAAGTGCACTGCAGTAATCAACCCCTTAGGCAAACAATTGCCTTAATAAACATTTCTAGGTCAGCAAAAGAGCAAATGTCTTTATCGTGAAGAGAGAGCCATCCAGGGTGAAAAATGTTTTGGATATTGATGTGACTGTCAGAGGAGTCTGGATCAAAGAGGTTCGAAACAGCTTCCTGTGGGGTAAATGTGCAGCTACTGACAATTAAATGAATGGGAGAAAAAGGAAAAGCTCATTTTAGAGCTAAAATCCAAATTTTAGTTTGCCTGTGGTCGAGGAAAGAATATTTATTTTTAATGCGGAAAAAGAGAGGATTCGAGCTTCGTAAAACTGATGTCACCATATTTGTGTGTTGCTGTATCATGAATATATGAGAAACAGTTGGTGCTTAAGCATTTCAACTGTTCTTTTGTGAGCGAGGACCATAAACGCACAGCTGAGGCGTGACTACTAATTCAACACGACCTGTTATAAAAGTCACTAAACCTACTGCCATAAAGAATGCACCCTTGCAATATATTAGTCACGACTACACCGTTAGGCATCAAGAAAAGTTTGCATGAGCAAGAGGTGGAAAAGCTCAGTTCATGAATGAAATAATTTACACAGGATTAGAGTAAGAGGTGCAGAGGCCGAGGGAAAGAAGAATGAATATGATACTCTCATGCAAACGTACAGTATGCTCTCTAATTTATATACAGCTGCTGGGAACTGTCTGCAGGGCAAATGAAAACACTTCTGTTATGCATTGAAATATGGTAATGATGTCTGTGCATTTCTATCATCCCTCATAAAGAAAGGTTTACAATGAGACATCTGAAGGGGGCGACACATTTTACTGTTGGGCTATTTCAATGACTGATACTCCCCTGGGACTTGTAAGTGCTAAATATACCAACAAGGCTGATGAATATACTGTAGCTGATGCAGGATATTGAGAGTGGATGTTTTGTCCGTGTGTAACATGTTTTACTAAAACCCATCAACATTTTGAATAAGAGCATAAAAAACAGCTGGATCAGCAGCAGTTTAGTTATAGGTGTTTAAATAGAAATCACCTTCTGGTTAAAAGAACAAGAAAATCCATTAACATGATTAAACATGGTGGTGTTGATGGTACATTGGGAAAATGCTTGAGCTGTGTTTCTTTTCAAGTGAAGTTTTCCTTTTAAGTTAATTAAAAAAAAGAGAGAAAAGAAAGCATCTGATGCATGAAAGCTTTCTGGCAACATACGTCCACCCTGCAGAGAGTGGCCCCATTAATTTTGTGGCTGCTCAACAAAGACGCAAGTGCTGAAGCGCAGGAAGAACTGTAAGTAATGCAACAACGCTCCGAGGCAAGGTCATAAAACTGTCCGAGTGTTGGAACATCTCACGGGAGGCTGACAATCTATATCCATCCTCTGAGGGATGAGGAGTTCCTAAATCTTATCAAAATGTATAATGAAGTGTTAATGTGGCTTCAAAAGATGATGATCAGTCTGTTCAGGCTGTTCATGCAATCACAGGGCTGTATAGATTTTCACTTTGGAATTAGGAAAAAAAATCAAGGTGTTAAAGCTTTCCACAAATTTAATGTTGGAAAGATAATTTAATTGAGTAATGACACTGTCTCACACTGCAGAGAAACTGGAATTTAACACCTCGCTTGCTTTCTCAAGAAGTTATTTGCTTTGCTGGACTTTAAGTCAATAAAGGGCATCTTTTCTAACCTGCAAATGTTCGGGGGGACGATTTTCTCTCCATACCTATTTGTGACATCCTATAAAGTACAGGTGCAGACAGACATTAAACTACTGCTAAATGAGATGACTGCTGACCCTTCAACATGATCAGTGAAAGAATAAGAAAAGAGTGTTGGGACATTACCTGTATCTCTCTTGCATGGTATATGATAATCAGCCCCAGGAGAATGATTGTAGAAAGGCTTATCAGGCATTTTAGAGCTAATGAATACAGGGACTCCTGGAAAAGAGCAACAACACTAAAGCCAAACAACAACATGACATTTTTAAATAAATCACATTTTTTTAAAAACACATGCATATGATAATTTAACATGTGGCACATTCTTTTTTTGCATTACTGGGGTTCCCCTTCATAACAGTGGGCCCTTGCATATGGGACACTTTGCATGGACTTCTCTTGCATGTGGCTGCTTCTCTATCACACTTTTTGTACCAAGTTTTTTTTTTTTTTAATTTAAAGGCTCTGCTCACATGCACACTTAAAGGAACTCTCGGAGAAAATACGCACCTTTCCATAGGCTCCCCATGAGAGTTCAGTCTCTATAACCATAACAACGATCCCAAACATCCCAAAGATTAAAGCATAGTCGCTGAGCCTCTTCCTCTTCTCAAACAAGGCCCTCCTGTGCCCGAGCTTCTCCCCAATGTTCTGGTTCTTCTTTTTCCCCGATTTTCCTCCGCCGTGGCCGCAGCCTCCCCCTCCTCCTCCTCCGCCGCCTCCTCCTCCTCCGTCTCCCGATGCATAAGGCATCAGGGTGGTGGAATTATTCTCCGGCTTGGATGCTAAAGTGTCCGACGCATCTGCGGCTGAGATGGGCTGCAAAGGCTGCGACTCGGAATCAAACTCGTGTATGTTTCTGCGGGACGAGCTCAAGTTGCTGAGCGGCCGCATGACGCCGCCGTTGTATCTGCAGCTGCTCATGGCTATTTCATTGTAGGAGTTAGTGTCTTTGTGGCTGCTGCTGCCCAGGCTGCCCCGCTGCCCACCGCGGCACTGCTGCTGCTGCTGCTGCTGCTGCTGAGGGTGAGGATGATGATGCCTGGATGAACTACCATGACTAGAGGGGGTGAACTCGCAGACGCTGTACTGGCAACCTTGCCTCGAAGACGTTTCCGAAGGTGTCCTTAAAGTTCCCACAGTGGTCGGCGACGTCCCGCGGAAGACGAGGCTTTTCCTCGCATCACAGGTGCAGCAGGTATTGCAGGTGCAGCATTGGTCGTGCTGCTTGCAGAGGCGCTCCTCCCGCCCGCAGTAGTGCTGGTACTTACAGTGCTGGAGCTGCTGCTGCTGCTCTGGGAAGAAGTCGTTGTGCAGCTGCAGAGGGGTTTCCATGTCAGTGCTGCCGTTTAAAGCAGCAGTCGGGTAGCACACAGCACCCGACGAAGGGCGTTGTGGTGCTGACAGGAGGACGGAGCCGCTGCATGAATAGACCCATTTCGGCTCCGGTAGATTGTGAGCGGAGCCTCCGATTGGGCAGAGGGGAACCAAAACAACTGGTTCGACGTCATGAACAGGTTGCAACCATGGGATGTGAAGCCCACCCTTGTTTCAGCACGATCAACAGAAACTACACAGCATGCATGCTTTTTTTTTTCATTCCTGGACGTCATGCATGCACTTTTGCACATTTACAAATCCAATAAACACGTTGCTTATTTTTAAAGCTGCAGCCAAAAAAAGAATAAAAAGTATCAATTAAAGCATATAAAATGGTTATTTCCTCTTTTTTAAGCTGATTTTAAATGTGCATTCTCACACAGCTTTTGCGCACACACATCATGCACACACTTTTGTACATTTATAAAAACCAGTTCACTTTTCTCCTTTCTAAAGCTGTAGCCAAAAAGAAATGTATAAAGGAAATGTAAAAATGTGCATGTGAGACAGCCATCCTCACGCGTGCAATTTAGCTTTTGCACACACACACACACACACACACACACACACACACACACACACACACACACACACACACACCATCACACACCCACACACATCATGCATACACTTTTGCACATTACAAAGCCAATGAACACTTGTATTATTTCCATAGCTGCAGCCAAAAAGAAATGAAAGTATTAATCAAAAATGTAATTTCTTACACATTCTTACGCATGCAATTCAGCTTTTGCACACCCACACCATGCAGTGCCTATTCATAAATTCCTGACTGATTTCCCCATGTATTGACTTCATAGGAAACACACGTATCTCCCTGTCGCCTCTGATTTACAAGGCGCTGCTTGCATTCAGCTCATTAGCCGCTGACCATGTGACCGTGCAGGCCTGTAGCACCTATACGACCGAGGCTCTCTCTCCTGTCTGCAGCCACCAGATTGATGTGACCGCTGCTGGCTGCGTTATTAATGGAGTAGAAGAGTTATATCACCCTGAGGAAATACAGCCAAACTGCCCGAGATTGAGCAGCCGGGGAGGCATAAACCACAGGCTGAAACCCAATCATCCACACGCCCTGGTGTTGCAGCTGCAGCAACAAATTTAGTCTTAGGGACTGTTCGAGGCTATATTGGAGCTATGTTTTTGTATTTGTAGTGGGATTTTAGTCAGAGCTGCACGGTTTGCTCACAAGGCTTCAGATGCATTGGAGTCATAAAGTTGTCTCTCTATATATATATACACACCATCTGATCATCATGGGAGCAGCAAATTACATTACAGAATAAACATCTGCAAAGTTGTAAAGGATGAGTTTTGCATTATGCATAAATGCTCATACGTATTTTTTTTGAACGCTGATTATGAAAGTGTTGCTGAAAGCGAGTCCATCATGAAGTAACTTTGAGCACCGTGGACAGACACACTCGCTCATTGATCACTACCAACCCTTTAATAAAACAATCCTTCTGCACAGGATCGCAATGCGCACTTACTCCCGATTGGCTGGCGCTGCATACCACGTGACACCTCCCACCTTTTTGAGGCGGAAGGTGGGTTTTTTTCTCTCCCTCTTTGTGTGTGTGTAGAAACCAGTGAATGAAGACAGCCTGCATAAATTCAAGCCACAGCATGGACACTGATGCTACATTTGTGTTATTATTCTGTGAGGGGGGAAAACACTGAGGAGTTTTTCCATTTAAAATGAATGTTAATCTTTGTGTGTGGTTTCATTACTTAGGAGCATACATCCCACTTGTGTTGTTATTTTCCAGTTATCTTGATAAAACTCCACACAAAGTCGGCCTGTCTGTGTTTTCCCCTCATTTATCTTGGGTTTTCTCCCTGTCTTGGTTTTGTCTGCAATTTAATCAGAAACTCCCTAATCACCACCTCAGCAGTTTTATTCCCTTCACATCTTTCTAGCAGTTATGAATTTTGTTTTATGAATCTCAAAGTTTATTGAACATTTACAAATACAGCCTAAGAGATCTATCTATCTATCTATCTATCTATCTATCTATCTATCTATGAGTACAGGACACTAAAGAACAATAATATCCATTAGAATATATGAAAAACTTCAAGCTTTAAAATACATGAAAAGCTTAAATACAATTATAGAATAATCTATATAATTACTTATATAGATTAATTATGTACACCGACCAGGACCCTGCTCATGGGGTCTGTAATGAGCCTAGTGATGGGTCCCAAGAGTCCTAAAGGATAGTTCATTCATTCAGTTAGAGATTTATGATTAGGACACTATAATTAGCAGAAGTGAATTCATATTAGTCATACACATATTATTCATTCATGTTCTCTGTTACTGCCTGTGGAAGTGTTTTTTTGCCCCCCCTAGTGGTGTAAATGACAGTGGAGCCTGACATGCCAGTGTGGCTGAAAAGGAAGAAGCGAAGAGAAACATAATCTAGTGAGATAGTGACTCACAAAAGACAGACATGAGAGCTTTTATTAATTAATCTTGCTTCCTCCAGAAAACATGTACCTGGTAGACAGGTGTTTCCAATCACATATAGTGAGAAGGTGTAGAGAGGTCAGTCATAGTCCAAGAAAGGCCTCTATCATCCACACACATGCATTTAAATACTGTAATAAGTCTATAGGAGAATTCAATCATGCATCCCAATAAAGATTGCTAACACAAATTCCACATGGAAATAAATGTAAATTGAAATATATAAATGTAATATGACATTCTGAAACATATTTACAGTAATTCATTTTTACTCTGTTGGCTGTTTGCTGATTCCTACTGAATATCTAATGTAGACATATAGATGCTAGTTGCCTTTCCTTATTTTAAACCATTATTAATTCCTATAGGCTTTAACAGTAATTCACATCAAGTGTGGTTTTTATTCTGCAGAAAGCCAAGCGTGCTGAAATGGCTCCTGTGTTGGGTTCATGAATAAAACGTTTGCATCACAGTTGCTTGCATACAGCCCTCTCCTGCTTTGTGCAGCTTTCTTCAATCTCCTTCTGATGTACCTTGCAAGGGAAACATAATGCCGCCTCACACAATTACAGAGTCAGCACCACTTTACTCCCCAACTCCATGTGTTTACCTACTGGACTGTGTTTTGATCATCCTGACAAGCAGGTAGAAAAATGCCGAGTGAGGCGAGTAGCAAAGTGAGCAGCCTGCTTAGGTTGACAGAAACAGCCACTCAGATGCTCAGTAGTCATCTCCCAGTTTCCTTTGGATGAAGGTACTGGTCCATTAAGACCAACAACATCACGAACACCCTTGACCTCAATAGCTTCTTACTGAGAGTTGTGGCCATTCTTTCCTAACATTTTTACTGTGAGTCTCCTCTTTTAAAAGAACCTTTCAGATATGGTCTCACCTCACAGAGATTTATACATTATTACTATTACCACATGTATATTCCTACAGTTTCCACACATTCATGTATACTGGGCACGTGTAAGAAAACATAATAATAGGTTATCTACATATAGGAAATCTAAAATGACAAATTATTTTTGCAGCATACCTGAGGCAGTCTTGCACCTGTGCCTCAAATGTATGTAGCTCTGAAAGTTATCAATATGTCTTTGCTTCAATGTCACCAAGACAAATTCCTGTACATTTTTTATTGGAAAAAACACTGGCTGTTCAAAGGACATTGATTACTTTTAAATTCCCATGATAAGGTGAAAAATTGCTTTTGTTATGCTATTGTCATGTGCAAAGTTTTCATTTTGCTTCAGGATTTTTTTAATAACTTCAAGGCCTCAGATGACTCCAACACCACATAAAAGAAAGCTCAAAGCAATGATTGAGATCGAGAACCTAAGTGACGCTAAATGCTAAACGATGCTATAGTGTTAGACAATGGTTCTGAAATTGTTTATCTTATTCATACACTTGAGATGTGATATCAGCGGAGCAATGGAGCCTTCAATCATCACTAGGACATGATGAGATAACAGTAAAGTACAAATGAACTTCAGCTAATTACAGGTGAGCATTGTCTAAATGCAGTTCATTTGTGTTACGTTAAAGCATTTAAAACCTTTATGGTTGTTAGAACAAATGGTTTAACTTTGCTTAGCTCTTAGTCTGTTGGTTGGGCTTTGTGATATCATGTCTTTTCTTATCTTTGTTTTGGTGTAGACCTTTCTGACCTCTCTAGAGTTTACCATCATGGCCTAAAAATCAAATTAAAACACCATCTTGATTGCTGCTGTCAGACAACACTGCAGTTGACTTTCAGGGACCTATTGATCAAAATGACGATAACAAGCTCAAATGGAAATGCCTATAAATAGTGAAACTTCTGAAAAGTCCTTGAGCCAAACAAAAAAAATCTTCAAGTTCTAGTCATTTATATTACACAGGTTTTTCAGGACTTAACCACAAGTTTATATATACTAAGGTTTTTGCACCGACACTGCAGAATTTGTTTGAATTTGGTGAATTCAGTCTAATTAAATTTTAATAGTCTCATTGTTGCTTGACAGTTAAAGTTCTATTCACACCATGTACTCGAAAAATAAATTATTAAAACACAGAGAAAGCACCAGAAAATGTTGAAGTTGTTCTTGTCAAAGCAAAAAAAAAAAAGATCATAGTATTTTAGATATTTTATAACTGTTAATTATTACGTTTGTTAATAGCTGCATTTGTTAAAGGTCTATTTTGATTGTTGTTGATGGTTCATCCATCCGTCCATGTTGTGATGTTTATTCGGGATATTTCCAGCAACGCTCCTCCAGGAAGCTCCCGAGGCGTTCCCAAGCCACGATGGTTGGTTATACTGGCTGCATTACTGCTGACACAGCACCAATCCACATATTGATTTCACACACTGTTTTTCCCTCACTCATGAACAAAACCCAGAGACACATAAATGCACTCCCAACCTGAGAACCACAGCCTCAGACTACAGATTCAACAGCAAACCTCCACCTCTGATGAAGCCAATAGAACCACGTCATCTGCAAAGAACAGAGAAGCACTTCTGAGGTCCTAAAATTGCCTTGAGATCCTATACATGAAAATCATTAACAAAATTACTGACAATTGAAAACCTTGGCAGACCCCACCTACCCACCCAGTTATATAAGGACTGGATGGCCTGGTTATATGCAGGCTCTTGAACCTGCATTTACAAACAACTTGTCATTTGTGAACTTCACTGCAGTTGTGGGTGTTTTGAGGCTCCCCTCATGTGGCTCAATTCACAAACACATTTATGTTAATGGGGAATTATCTGTAGCCAATCAGCCAGTCACATAAGGAAAGATTTCAAGGGTTCTCTTTTCAAAAAGAGATATGAATCACAAAAAGACATACCAAGGACTGATGACTAAAGCGGAAAAACATGACTGAGCTTAAATAAATTGAATAATAATAATACATTTGAATGGCAATGAAAACTACACACAAAAAGTGGTTAAATAAAAAATTAAAAACAATCTAATAAAAGCCTTCTGGTGTTTAATAAGTGAACTGTGAAAATTAGATCCATCCGTTCCCTAACATTTTCTAACAAATCCAATGTCACCCGCCTCCATTGTGCTGGAAATTAATTGAACATGATTTATTTAGCTTTGAGTCATATGGACACTGGATACCTGACTTGAGTGAGAAGCTCGCCCTCCAGCAGCATTCTGCACCTGTTTTCATTCCAATTCCTCCTCTAATGTCTCTGATACCTGAATCCAGAGGGCTTTGAGACGCGTCACACCTGACAGAAGAGCCATTTGTGTTGAGCTGGAGATTTACTGGCAATCTGGTTTAAGTGCCACACTCAAGGGCATGATTGCACGATATAGCACATGGGATTTTGACTCTCGGGTTTCAAGTTTATTTCCATGAGCAAAGTGATATACTGCTGCTGCGGCGGTTCATTAGAACTTTTTGTCATTTGTAATATGGAGAATGGGCCACGAGCCTGGATGCATGGACAAGAAATCGCAGCCTAATTGTTTTGTCTGTCTTGTTATTTCGTGCACATGAGTGTTTTATGGCCAGATGACACTGGCCGACTGCTGATGAATGCATTATAAAAAGTGAGTTTGCTGACTGGTAGCACACTGACTTTGCACTTTGCAAGGACAGGATTTCCTGGTTACTTCACAAAAAAAACATTTGAGATATCTGAACATTAAAACCTTATGAGCTGCTCTGTTTCCTGCCACTGGAGATTAGAAATTTGACCCAATGTGAGGGGCACTTTGAGGACAAATGTTACAAGCTCTGCATGTTTTATGTTTGAAATTTGTGTGTGTACTTTTGCATGTGCATCTGACAGACAGAACCTAAAAGTATGAGCCTTTGTCATTTTTTATAAGTACAAATTATGCTTGCAGACAGCATTGCTTTGTTGCTTTGAGCGCATTTGTAATATGGAGAATGGGCCACGAGCTTGGATGCATGGACAAGAAATCGCAGCCTAATTGTTTTGTCTGTCTTGTTATTTCGTGCACATGAGTGTTTTATGGTCGGATGACACTGGCCGACTGCTGATGAATGCATTATAAAAAGTGAGTTTGCTGACTGGTGGCACACTGACTTTGCACTTTGCAAGGATGGGATTTCCTGGTTACTTTACAAAAAAAAAAATTGAGATATCTGAACATTAAAACCTTATGAACTGCTCTGTTTCCTGCCACTGGAGATTAGAAAATTGACCCAACATGAGTGGCACTTTGAGGACAAATGTGACAAACTCTGCGTGTTTTATGTTTGAATTTTGTGTGTGTATGTTTGTATGTGCATCTCACAGAGAGAACCTGAAGGTATGAGCCGTTGTCATTTTTTATAAGTACAAATTATGCTTGCAGACAGCATTGCTTTGTTGCTTTGAGCGCAGCTACAATGACAAGGGTTTATCCTAAAGTCTGACATGACCTACATCTTTCACCTTTGCTGCTCTTTGATCTCTTCAGCTCTGTAACCCATTAGCTCGTCCCATCATCCACCTACACATGAGGAAATGCCACTTCAGTTGAGTCTTGCAGTCAAAAGTCAGATAAAACCCAATACGTCAAATTATGGTTTTTCAGGATAGTCTTCAAGAGTGTCTCTGTTTAGTTTTGAGCCTTTTTTTGGATTGCTGTTTATTGTACATGCGGTGAAGTCGTGCTTTGCTGCATTCATGTGGCTTTTATTTTAGCTTTGCTTAAATGACATTCCTGTCGAGCAGGGCAAACTGGCTGTTTCTGGAAACATGCAGCAGAGGCAGAGGAGAAGTTGTAAAAGCATTATCTGGTATAAGTCACCCTGCCTGGACTGCAGTTCACAGAGATAATGAGAATATAGTGAGTGTGTGTCTGAACCTGAAAAGCTCCTTGTAAAGTGAACCTGTGAGCCATTCATTATTCATCGTGATCAAGCGTTGCCATGACTCTCTGTCTACTTGGGAAGACCTTACGAGTTTGGCACGACTCCTTCAGTGTCTGTCGCAGCTGCCAAGTGTTTCTCTGAAAAAAAGAGGCCAGCCTTAGAGATACATACAGTGTTTAAGAAATGCACACTGAGCATATCAGATGTGCTACTGCCACCTCATGGCAAATTTATAATCAATGCAAAAGACTCTGAAAGTGACAGCGGGAGGATGTTTTGATGATGTGCTTCACTGATTAGCCACAGCAACAATTCTGGTGGTTGTTCATGCAGAACTTTGTGATACTTGACTGAGAACTCGAGGGTTTTTTCGCTGAAGAGAAAAACATCACAATGGAAATAATTTCATCAGATGTTTAAATATCAAATTTGACTTGATAGTACTTTAAACATTTGTTATTTCCATTTTACAAAAAAGGTGGAAATTTTCCAAGCTGTTGCTATTTAAATGGATTATGTATTTGGTCACATGCGTGCCTGTGTCCATTTCTCAGTACTCTACACCCCTTTGAGGCTGTGGTGTCCTGGGGGTTTGTGACGTGAACTTGTAACGGGTGGGTGACCGGCTCAAGTCCCCGGACTGGCAAGAGACCTGCCCCAGAGTGTGGGCCCCTGCTCAAAAAGGTTAACTATGAATAGGATGGAAATGCAGAGATGGAATTTCCTCAAGGGGATCAATAAAGTATAGATTATTAACCACCTGGTTGGGGCTGCAAGTGATCAATCACACGGCCCCACCTGGTGGAGATCTGCCATCTCTGTGGAGTGGACTCTTCTAGTTATGTTTGTGTTAGATATGAATATAATCACCTCTGGGGATAAAAAGTTTGAAGACACTTTGTGGATAACACCACAGTATAAATGCTCAGATAACAGTAAATGTCATTTTGATAATCGTAAGTGGAGGAAAAAAAGAATAACGGCTCCCATGAAAATGCTGAAGTGACATTTAGTATTTGTCTTTTGTGTCTCTGGGAAGAAAGTTATGAAAGTTTAGCTGGCTGACTTCAATAGGGACGCATGCCAGTGATTAATGTCACACTTCCATTAAACTCAGGGGCTCACAACAGATAGATTAAACAGTCTGTGGCGACACTACTCTGTGAAGCTGTACTTAGACACAGTGTTCTCTTTCTATAAAAGTGTCTCGAAATAAAATGTGTTAATGTTCTTCTTATTAAGCTTTCACTGCTTTCAAACAGCCTGAGTGGAGCATGCATGAATGCCTGTACTAAATTTCACGGCAATCTATCTAATGGTTGTTGAGATATTTTAATGAGGACCAAAGTGGTGCACCACATGTTTACATGCTAAGCCAATTATCACAAAACACAAAGTTATTACCACAAACGTATCCCCTCCACTATTAAGCATCTCCTGTCCCTTCACTTCCTGCCCCTGTGATTCTTCCCATTCCTGACTAACTACACCTGTGCCCTATCACCTGCCGCCGCTCACCCCTGTATATGTTCCTCTCTTGTATTTGTTCTACCTTGTGTCTTCATAGCTCTCTGTTAATCTCTAGTATTAGTATGTATTGTTTCGTGCCCTTTGCCTTATTCCCTGGTTTTTCGATTTTGCTTTCTCCCTGCCTGGATCTGTTTGTTTGTTCTGGACTGACCTCCTGTGTAATACTGCCTGGTATTTCAGTAAAGGCTGTGCTCCTCTCTGTGTCTGCGCCTCTAAACTACCAGATGCATTATTTGGTAAATGTGTAACAGCAGCACAGGTAGAGCAGAGAGATAAAGTCTGTACAGTAAGTGACTCAGTAATTTCAGTTATACTACAGTAGCCACACTTTGGTGACCTGAACAAACATTATTCATCATAAGCTACTGGTTATAGCAGATCAAGAACGGCAGGAGCAGAAGTGTGTTTTATTGCTTTGAATTCATCTTTTCATTTGGAGAGTAAGAAAGTGTCATTTCTTCTCTCAAAGGTTGCGCAGCTTTATTTTTAAGTTGGTGGTGTTCACAGTTCTGAGACAGATGTGTCCTTCACACACCAGACCTGCAGTCCCTGCTTTATAGGGAGATTTAAAAGGAAGAACGCACACACATCTGTGTTTCGTTCACGTCAGGAGGTCTGACAAAAAGACTTGCAGATGCTCAAAATAACTTCAATCCAACAATAAAGTTGACGACGTTCAGCTGATTTGCATTTGAACAGCTGGTCTTGCAGGTTATTGTTACTGAGGAGAAACCACATTGTAAACTGTGCAGGGCAAGGAGCCTGATACCAGTGGCGTAATATTATCCTGCATGAGCACATGGTTAAAATATACTATGTACCTTATCAAGGAACTGCTTTGTTGCTAAAAAACAAGACAGTGTAACTTGTGCTAGCTGAGGTTTTTGTATGTTACAGTTGCACGACTGAGGATGTAGCTTTTTCTTCTCTGATCCAATTTCAGGCTTTTCCATTTCCTCTCTCTGTTCTCAGTGGCAATAAAACCAGTCATCCTTCTCCTCCGCCTTCGTCAGGTGCAGCATATCCCCCAGTTCCCATTTATAATCAGTATCTGGTCTCACTTTTCCCTCCTCACACACAATGAAGCGCATCTCTGTGTTTCTCACTCTGATCTCAATGCCCTAATTTCTTCTCTTCCCTACCCGTTGTTTCTCTCACTCCGGCTGTGAAGGAACAGGGTGGCACTTTTTAGCTCCTTCACCAGGATGTCTTTCATGTGCCTTATCACACGCCTTCAGGAATTCAAACGGCCTCGCACTTTTAGCATAGTTTACACGCTGAGAACAAGTTGGTCTAAGAGCTTAATTGAACGAGTTTCCAAAGTAAAAAACAATGCACAATGGTCCTTGCAGTGATTTTCAATAATGTTGACTACTTAAAACCCCTGGAGCCCGAGAGCCCCCCAATTGGGGAAGCGTAAGACAAAGAAATAGTGTGAAACAATGCACTAATCATGAGAGAATATAGTGATGCTGCACATCAAATTAAACAACAGAGCCTAGGATACAAGAATATATAAGCCATTTTTACATGCACCAAACACAGTTCAAACACCAGCGAAATAAATTATCAAACATAGAAATTAATACAGCGCCACCAAGTCAACCCACTTGCCATATTTCTGGCTGTAGCGCTGTGGTACTTTATGCAAAACGGACAAACAACCCCTCAAACGAAAGCAGACAGTCCACAGATTCAAACCATATCCATCAAGTTTGATTATCGGTAAATCCACACCGGAAAAGGTTAGCGCTACTTCCTTCGCCACAATGCGAACAACCCGGGATTGCCTGGGGGCACAAGGCAAGATGGCTCACGGGTTGCGTTCTGGGGCTTCTAATTGGCCATCTTCATTTACTCTTACCCAGTAACATTACAAGTGTTCCCTTTATCATGGCACAAAAATTATTCAAATAGACCTTGTGGTTGCAAAGATACACTCATTTTATTATGTGTATGTAATTTTCGAGCAGAGGCCTGAAAAATAGCTTAGGGCTCAAAGTTAAGAAGTCATTACTTATGAAATTGTGCAGTGTTGCTACCTGCAGTGTTGAAGACAGATCATTGAAAGAAAGTGGAAATATATATTTTTTTCTTAATTGACCACAACAAGGAAACAGTCACAGTATTTTTTTTTTTACATGTATAGTCAGCAGCATGGATTTAGGTATACTGATGTCTACCAGTCAGTTCACCACTTGGTTCTAAATGTCAACACTATTGGATGGATTAACATGTGATTCATGGTTCCCAGACAATATACCCTATGACCTCGGCGATCCCCTGACTTTTCTAACACTACCACAAGGTTAGCATATTTATGATTCCAGTGAAATATCTCTATAAGATGAATTGCCATAAAACATGGTACAAACATTCATGGTGCCCAGAGGATGAATCCTAATGACTTTGGTGATACCCTGACATTTCCCCTAGTGACACCAGGGGGTCAAGGGTTTCACGTATTCAGTGAAATATCTCAACATCTAGAGAGATTGATTGGCACAACATTCACGGTTCCCAGATGATAGATCCTAATGATTTTGGAGATCCTCTGACTTTTTTTATACCCCCACCATTTGGGGGTTTGACATTTGCAGTTTTGAGTTAAAATCTGACCATTTTAATCGTATGTCAGGACTTGGTGATGGTGGTGTTGTATTTAGTTTATCACCATCCATAAAATTATTGTTATCACTCAGGCGTGTCATTTACCAATGATTTTGTATGTTTTGATTGTAGTAAGAAGAGGTCAACAATGATACCTCCTCAGTGCATTCATCAGTGGTTACTTATTATTCCAATGAGTTTGTGCAATGCAGTAGTGTTTGTGCAGAATCAACCATTTTCATTGAAGTATGGTTATGGGTTGTGTATAAATTGATTCAGGTGACATGTAAAAAAGCTTACAATGCTTCTGTTTTCACGCACTGTCAGCCGTTCCTGCTTGTGTCAAGCTGTAAATTGAGCCTCTCTGGCAGCTGCGAGGGCTTTCATCTAATCCAGAAAACAGTCCTTGTGACAGCTTTTTAGAAGTTTCATTCTCTCAGTGATCTGTCTGGAGGGTGTTGTCACCTGAAGCCGCTGCCTCCCGGAGACGATGCGGGACAGCCGTCAGCAGCTCCTTCCTGGAGGTCAGCCGGGTGACATCTGGCAGGACAGTCTGCCTGACACAGTGCGATATCGTAGGAGGCTTCTGTTTTTAGTTCAGCGTCGGCCTTGATAGAATCAGGTTTGGGTATTCAGCTCTCACAAGACGCAGATGAGAGAACATGCTTGATTACATCATTTTGTTATGAGAAAAAATCCACCAAATTTGCCAGGTTGTGATTAACATGCAAACTTCTAAAGCTCACCAATTAATGCCTTACATCTCGTTTGCCTTGCACGAGTCTCTGCAGGTTGCTCAACTTCTCATGCATGATAACATTTCAGAAAGCCCCTGACCAAGCAACAGTCCAGCACATATCTCCACACACGTCATTTTTTACATCATACACAGTGTCTTTATGCTAAGATAAGCAAACTTGCCTGCGAGAAGTAGATTCATAAATAACTTATAGATTGTGGTAGAGTGGTACTGTTCATACAAACAGGAGTATGCACGCACATGAAAACCAAAGAAGGCAGATGCTGAACTGAAGGTGAGCAAGTCATGAAATAAACAAATGGACAGCTCACACACTGCAGGGCTCCAGCGCCCACTTCTTTATTGCACCATTAAGTCCAAAATGGACTTAGAGGTGCAATAAACACTTAAATGCTGATCTATTCTTTTAAGGATGGTGGATCTGTCAACATCTGCCTGCTGGGATTTTGGGGCCTCATGTGTCTCAAAAAGGCTCCTTGAAATGATATAGTAATTTCTTAATGGAATGTAATTCCTGATTCTACACTCTACACCAAAGGGAATTCATGAATGTTGCGCAGAACAACATTCAGATTCACACTTTTTCCAGGTAGTTAAAGTGGCCTTGGTCTGATGTTGTTAATAAAAAAAAAAAGAGTCCCACAGTTTTTTAGGTCACAGTTTTCCAAACTTTAAATAGATCAAATGACAATAATTAACTTTTTTTTTAGCAGTATCTATCCAAAGTCTTTTATAATCTTTCGACATACATAACCAACAAACACACAGATACCAAATCTGGTGGTTGTTTTATTGCTATCTATTCCTCTTTGGCCTGAAAAGAAAGTTAATCATTTCAGGGCAGAGTTAAGAGTCTGTCGAGCAGTTTAACATGTGAGTGAGTTCAACAGACTGCAGACATGACAGCAACCAGACTCCAGCTATGCCTCAGTACTTAACACTCCTGGTAGGTAATATTTTAAATTACTTCTTTTGTCTACATCATATTTTCTTTCTTTTGAGGATGAAGGTTCAGATTTGGCTCATTAAATTAAAGTCTACCCCAGATAATACATTTAATTAAATGCTCTGAGTGATTGCAGAAGCATCAAAACCAACACAAGTACTTCAACATAGACACTGACAAATAAATGCATTGGGAAATGTGTTGATGAAAAAGTAGAATTTAATGATCCAACATAAAGCAAAATGTACTTTCATTTGTCATTTTAAGTGTTCACATGCTCAATTTCTGCAGCTAGACTGTCCTCTTGTAATCGCTGCCATTTTTGTGTCTGGCATTGGTGGAACATTTCAATATGGATTCAGCATATCTGTGATGACTTCCCCGTCCAATGTGAGTGCAATGAAATCATGTTGAAGTTGACTTTTGTAAAATGTGTGACCACTTTCCACATCAGCTATAAAGTCAACTGTATTATGCTCTTATATCTAACCTTTTATAGCTGAACTTAAAATGACACTAACTGTACATAATTGCAGTTTGTAAAGGAGCTGGTGAACAAAACATGCATGCAGAGATACAGCGTCCAGTTGGATGAGTGGCAGGTTTCTCTCATCTGGTCCTTCACTGTGTCTGTTTTCTGCATTGGCGGTTTACTGGGGTCAACAGTGGTTATTCCACTGACCACAAAATTTGGGAGGTCAGTGTAAACAGAAGACGCAACTTCAATTAACGTAGCACCGACAAAGACAGACACAATTAAACTTTTATCTTTTGTTTCCTGTTTTCTAAATGATGCCTTCAGGCTTTAACACAGAAGTCTCTCTCTCCCTGTTCCCCGCAGAAAGCGATGCCTTTTGTTAAACAATTTCGTGGCAATAATTGGAGCTGTGTTGATGATTTTGAGCCGAACAGCAATGTCCTTCGAGATGATCATGGTGGGACGACTTCTCTATGGCATCAATTCAGGTGAACCTACTGTATGAGGAAACTCATTACATCGTTCTCTTTTTCATAGATGGCTGCTCCATCACTCTCAGCTCCCCATTTAACCCTACAGACAATCGATTTCTATTTATACTTGTCACTATTATATTCCGAAGTTTCTAGGCCATTTGTCACCCAGTTATTGATCATTATTGACTCTTCTCAAAATATATGATGGCCTTGTGTACGCCTCTAGGAGTCGGCCTCACGGCTCACACCTTATACCTTGTCGACTGTGCCCCCAAGAGGCTGCGAGGGATGGTGGGTGTGACCATCGCTACCTTCATCTCCTTTGGGAAGTTCTGTGGTCAGCTGCTGGGGATCAGGTGAGGTGATCGACGTCATTGATACTGTGGAGAGTCAAGTAATGGGCCATGTGGTGGCAGATTCAAATGACAACTCGCACGTGGACGGAACTGTCCTGAAGACCCATGGTGTCCACTTTTGTCCAGCATCATCATCAAACCAGTTTAAATTGTCCAGTCTATTGGTGTTTGACATTCCCATAGGCCTGAGCTCTACTTTGTGTTTCGTGCAAAGCATATTCTAATAAGGGTTGAATTGATGTCAACTGGACTTGGTTGTAGATGCTTGATGACATTTCACTTCTCATCCAACAAGCTTTTTCAGCTCAGCTTCTTGGATGAAAAATGTTCTAGGTTTTGGACATCATTTTAATTAGTTATGATAACATAGAACTTTTTAAAATTCCTTCATTCAAGTCATGTTACCTTGTTTCCAGATCTCAGCAATTAACCTGGTCTATACAATAGTAATATTACTGTTGATGAGGATGTCAAAACTGCAAAAATAAGACAAGGCAACAGTTTTAGATGACCATTAAATTGCACTGTGACAGCTCCAGTGTTGTATGATGTTGAAGATGATGTTGGCCTTGCAGTGAGTTGCTCGGTACAGAGGAGAGGTGGCCCTGGCTGCTTGGTTTCAATGCTTTCACTGCGATAGTCCAGCTCTTCACCCTGCCCTTCCTGCCAGAGTCTCCCGGGTTCTTGCTGCTGGACAGAGAAGACCGCCAGGCCTGTGAGAAAGGTGTGGCTTCAGGGGATCCTTTCTACAATGAAATTTATTTTTCTAAGTTTCTTTTAATGATCTGTGGTGTCCTTGATCTGCTGCTTTGTCACATTACCCCAGCTTTAAATAGGCTATGGGGCAATAAGGACCACAGCCTTGTGGTGGAGGAGATGCTGGAGGAGAAAGCTGCCTTGCAGAGCGTTCGCAGCCACTCAGTAATGGAGTTGTTTAAGAGCCGATCGGTCTGCTGGCAGGTCCTCACCATCATCGTGATCTTCACCACACTGCAGCTCTGTGGCATTAACGCTGTGAGTGATATGAAATACACTGAACACTCTTTTTGCACAAGATTGGTAAAATGTTAACAGCACTTTGGGAGACAGTCACAGTTCACCTGTTTTTAGGTAATGTCGTGCGCAGAGTTAATGTTCAGCATTAGGCCTGGCTGTCCCAAACAGGAGGACCGCTGAATGCATTATTTGTGTTGAACAATGCTAAAGCTGAATCTGTTCAGTGTGTTAATTTATATACTGAGTTACCCAAATGACCTAAATTTCTCTTGTTTCTATGTACGCATGAGCCTTTTTAATTCTTACGTTTTGGAAGTGCATTTGATGAGTTTTGATCAGTGACATTTGATCATCACACAAACAAACCAATCAATCAAAGCTGTGAACAAAGGTCAAGGTGGTTTCATTTCCCTCAAAAGCCCGCTTTGTTTCCCACATTTAAATCATTGAACAAAATGTTGAAAATTTGCTGGGAAATAACAAAACTCCATCACCCACTGCATCAGTGCACTGAAGCTGGCCGACATTCAATCAAAACTAAAGATGTCTACATTTTTATTATTTTTAATTTGGGTCCTTTACAAATAAACATACAATTTGTTTCTTGTTTAAATGTTTCTCTCCAGGTGTACTTTTATTCTTTTGAAGTGTTTAGTGCGGCAGGAATCGATGAAAACCAGTTAAGTTACGCAGCGTTGGGAACAGGACTGTGTGAGTTGTGCACCTCTGTACTCTGTGTAAGTCCCTTTTCACTAACAACTCATCATGTTTTCCATCTGTATTATATCTGATTACTCATGAATTCTGAGTGTAGTATTCCTTACACATTCTAACATACACCTTTGCTTTTATATTTCTACTTTTTTTTAATTTAGAAAAACAATTGTAGAAAATAAGAAACCCTTTCTTCTGTTCTCACAGTCCTAATGTATAGTTAGAGCGCCACCCTGTGGTTAACTGCTGAAAATGTTCTTTGATGTTGCAGTTCATGATTATTGAGAATACAGGCAAAAAAGTCCTGTTTGTCCGAGGATACTTGGGAATGTCAGCAACTCTGATCCTCCTCACCATCACTCTGTACCTGCAAGTGAGTTGCCACAAAATCAGACACTACCTGCAGCATGCTCCTGCATATTTTGATGCTTTAACATGACAAGTGATGACTGAGAGCAACTCAAAATACTCATGTACTCCTTTCTTCACAGACTAATGTCTCCTGGATGCCGTACTGTAGCATGGTCCTCATTTTCTTCTTCATATTCTTTTTTGCCAGTGGACCAGGTATGCTTATGACTCCAGATCTCAGCCATTTATCAAAGATTCAAATTTCAGTATCCCCTCTTTGAATCAACAATGATTATATCTTCCTTTGTTCTTGACTCTCAGCTGGAGCAACAGCTCCTCTTCCAGGAGAAATATTTACTCAGTCATTCAGATCAGCTGGATATACCATTGCCTTCTCTCTCAACTGGACAGGCCTGTTTGTGCTGGGGATGCTCTTCCCTGTCATAGTGGTGAGCACATTACTGTCTTGGCCCAGTAGACATATACGAGAGATGAAATCAGAGGTGAAATCAGATTAAATGCATCACTCACATTGATGTACAAATGTCCTCCAAAATGCTTTTTTTCCAGGAGAATCTGCATCACTTCTGTTTTCTCATATTCGTGTTTTCCTGCGGCGGCTGTGGGTTGTTTGTGTGGTTCAACGTCCCTGAGACCAAGAACCGGACAGTGCTGGAGGTCACTGCAGAGTTTCAGAAGATGCACAGCAAATCTGAAGAATCACAGAGGAAAGAAAACACAGAGCAGAGACTCAATGGAATCAAAATATACGAGACCAAATTCTGATTGTATTCAGCAAGGTCCTAAAGTGCAAACAGCAAACACTTAACTTAAAAAAGTTACTTTATGTTAAATGTTACTTAGCAGAAATACAAGATAAAACTGACAAAGTCACATAGGTCAATTAATTTAGTACAGATCATCTTCAGTTTTACCAAGTCAGTCACGTGAACAATGCAGCACTGGAAGACAACCTGAATAAAGCTTTGGGGCTTTTCCCCTCCAAAATCTTAATATATTTATGTGTTACTATTTTGTGTATGTCTCCTTATTTCAATGGTGAACTGTCATTATTACGCTTTTAAATGTTCTAAAGTGGCTCCAGATGAGAGACTCCTCACTGATAACCTTATCAGTGGGGTCCACGTGTTTGACCTCAGGCTAAAGAGATAGACATCAGAACATCCAGTGTCTAGTTACACAAACGTCAAGCTGGACAAATGACCTCAAGTGTGTATGAGACATAAATCTGTTTGCACAGTCATGCTGTGAGGACTCGCCTACATTATTGAGACAAAATGCAAGTCCCCATAACAAACATAAATCATTAAACTTAGGATGAAGCCCTGGGTTAAGGTTAGCATTATGTTAGGGTTAGGCAAGGTAATGAATGTAAATGTAATGTAATGAATGTAGTCCATGTAAAACATCACATTGCAAACTAAGAACCACGTTTCCTCTCCAAGACTTCATGCATAAAATCTGCCACAGAAAAAGTTCCTGTCCTAAAACACAACTCAAATGTTTCACCATCCAACAAAACTTCAGACATGAAGATCATTGAGCAAAATATGAAGTCTTTAAAACATCACACAAGGAGCAATAACACATAAAACAGTCTTCAATCTCACCCAAGTCACATAAAGTTGTCTCTGCTTATTTTTTTTAATGAAATGAACCTGAATGTCACTGAGGTGTTTTGGTTTCTGCTTCACCTGCAGATGTGTTTCCACAAGACAAAACGTTTGGAAATTAGTGATTAGCTTTTGCCGGTAATAAATGCAAACGAACCATTCAAATATGTGAAGTGTTTTGCTTTGAACGAACACGTTTAAGCAGTTCAGGTCACAGCACGACTGAAAGGCATCAGGAACTCCTACTAATTACGCACCTCCTGCTATTGTTGCCAACCGTCCCGTAAAATACGAAATCGTCCTTTATCTGAGAATTAAATGTTGCGTATCGTATTGAACTGATACGGGACACGATTTGCCCCGTATTTTGCCCCGTACACATGTCTGTCACACACACACTTCAACACTAAATTTAACAATAATGAACTAAATAAAACACAGGAAACATTAAGGCCAGCAAAATCTCTGGCCGGGGACCCCAAGAGGACCCGCCCATTGGAGCCGCCGCGCTCTCTGCCAATCAAAAAGCGCAGCGGGTCAGTGCCTGGCTGACCCGCGCTGCTGTCACGGTTGCCTAGTTACAGACACCGGCGCTGCTATCGGGGCATTTTAAAAATGGCTATCCCCGACACACCGCCACGTCCTCAAAAAAAAAAAAAAAAACAAAACCCAAAAACGGATGCAGAAATACAGGCGTGATTGGGAAGATCAAAACCCTCTGCTTGACAGCGACAGTGGGAATGAGTTCAAAGCCAATTGTAAAGTCTGTCGGCGAATGTTTTCTGTGGCTGACATCACACAGGCTCAACAACAAAAGTTATGCACAATTTCAATGTATTATTTTATACTTGAAATGTTCAATGTTGCACACTATGCACACTGCACACAAATGGATTTCATCTTTTGTTTATTTGAGTGTGTGCATATGCACTTTTTAATATGTATGTTTCTATTTATTGTTTCCTCATGTGTGTTAAAAAATAATGCATGCAATTAATGTGTAAAAAACAGCACTTTATATGCTTATATTAAAAGCATGTTTTTCAGTTTTACATAAGCTCATATAGGCTAGATCAGTCTATTCAGCCTATTTATTTCAACTTTTACAACATTGTTCATTGTTAATAAGGCACTTAAAAGCTTTAAGCATAAATGCTTTCTTGACCGCCCCACCACTGACACAAAATGAAACTGAGGGGCCGTAGTGGGCGTCCTTTATTTTCATGTCTGGAAGGTGGCAACCCTAGCTCCTGCACATGTGCGCGCCTCTGATAACACAATCTACACGCTCGAAGCAGGACTATTGCGCTATAAGTGAAAAAGCAGCGAGGCTGCATGCGCATCTGCCGCAGCCGCTTACATCACCAACAAGCCCAAACACGCAGGGAGGGGATTCAGCCTGCGAGCACAACAGACACCAACAGTCCCCGCCTGCAACATTTGTCTACATTTGGTTATTTAAATGCTTCTGCAATGAAGAAGTGCTGACTTGCAGAAGGTAGAGAAGTTGCATGTAAATTGAACAATTGAACATCAGCAGGTGTCGTTTTAAAGTTTGCAGCTGACAATGGACGCAATGGACACAGACCCCACCTCCTCTTATGATGGGCCCAGTATGAAGACAAGCTTTGATCATAAGTGAGTCCATTTGATTGAGCTTCATGACAGTGTGATGCACAAATAGACTTTAAAGGAAAGAGCAGCATTACTGCTTTAAATATGCATTCAACTTAGTGGGAAACTGGTATTTACAACACTGAGATAAGAGATAGTGAATTTTTATCATATTGTTTGTTTTAAATGTCTCTGTCCCTCTGGTCACAATGTCAACATCAAGTCATTTTGAATGATTTAATAATCAGGCAATTGCAATTTTAAAATATTATCTATAATATCCACTCATGTTTTTGCACTTATCATAAATGCTTTCTATCCTCTGAGGGTCTGCACCATATCATTTCTAATGAACAAATACTGAAACCAGTAGCCGGCCCCCTTACCATTTGGTTTAGGTTCATATCAATGTCAATCACAATTATACTCTGAAGTTAACAAAGGCACTAATGCTTTAAATATGCTTTCGTCTTAGAGGTAAGATATTTACAACAGTAAGATAACGTTTGTGAACCTTTGTAATTTTTTACCTTAGTTAAATTAGTTTTTGAAATTTCTGTTAGTAGTTTTTGTATTTAATTCTACATTATTTAGAAGTCCCTTTTTTTAAATGATTTAATCAGGCAATTGCACTTTAAAATAATTGTCCAGATTATCCACTAGTGTTTTTGCACAAATCCTAAATGCTTTCAGGCACTCCTCACCTGCCTCTATCCTCTGTTGGTTTGCTCCACATCACTGAATATTTTAATGAGCATATATTGAAACCAGTAGCCACCCCTTCTCTTCAGTAAGTCCTCCTGCATCAGAAACATTCACCAGCTTTTATTTGCTGGACTGACCTCAGGAGAAAGACCCTCAATCCTCAGCAGCAACAAAACAGGAGGCTGCAGGTAAATTATTTACAGCGACCCTATAAGCATAAAGTGTCATGGAGGGTTGAGACTGGAGGTGCTGCAGATAGGCGTCTCTCTCTCTGTCAGGGTGTCACTGATAAACAGGAACCTCTGGTAACAAGTGACACAGGAAACCATGTGCAGTTACACTGGTGACCACAGACTGTTAAAGATTCATCATAGGTCCTTGTTTTTTTCCCACCCAGCTCCACCTCCACTGTCGGGACTTCCAGCAGGCGTAGGAGCTAAAACTAGAACAAAGTAACTGAGGTTGGAATGAAATTCTAAAAAAAATCCATTGATGGAAAAGAGTCATTAAAGCAACCACAAAAATACCAAATAATGTTATAGACTCCTTCATCTCAGGCCTACATAAACCCAAGCTGATGTATTGTGCAACCCAGTGTGTAACATCTCAGGTCCTGTGCTCAAACACGTTGTCCTGGTCATGCATCTGCAGACTTCAGCTGTGTTGTTGTGTTCGATCACAGGGTGTTCGTCAACAGAAGCGTGGCCCTGGAAAACATCAAGTGCTATGGCTTTGACATGGACTACACGATGGCAAGTATGTAAAGGCATCACAGAAAGTGATTCCAGCTCTGAGATTTACTGTGTTCACGGTAATGATTTGCTTTGTGTGTTTGTTTGTAGTGTACAAGTCTCCTGACTACGAGAGTCTGGGCTTTGAGCTGCTAAGAGACAGAATGGTGTCTGTGGGATACCCTCACGAGCTCCTGCGCTATACATATGACCCCAGCTTCCCCACACGGTTAGTTTTCATCTGCCTCTGTAACTGAAGATTCATGCAGCACTGAAGCTTCTTTAGTTACATTTAACTAACGTGCTATAGAAACAGAAGATGAAATTCAAGTTTGGTGAACAGCTCTGTCTCTGTCATCTCTGCCTCTGGGTTTTCAATTTGACTGTCTTTGTCTATGACACATGGAATTTGAGATACATCATAAAATTGTACAGATAATGTAAGTAAAGACTGTTTATTTTATATTAAACTTTGAAGTTAAACCCCTTAAAATGAACTTGTTTTCAATTTGTATCCATACACAAATTCATTAAGAAACAAATCAAAATCAAAATAAAGATAAAAACAAACAAAGAAAAAATGGTATAGAATTTTCCATTTGAGAAAAAGCTGATTAGTGATTAGTCAATTAACTGATTAGTTGGTCGACTGAAAAATAATCACTAACTCTTTAGATAATCCACTAATTGTCATGTAATTTCCAAACATTTCCAATTCTAAGCAGTTAGATGACATCACCTTGGGCTTTAGAAAGCTGTAACAGCTTTTCACTGTTTCTGCCATTTCATAGTTCGATCAGTCAATAATTAGAATAATCTCCAGTTTCAACCCTGAAATAAACATGGCTGCCCTCTTTATATCTTTATATCAAGTTTTACTTCATCTCAGGCCTTGATAACCTTGTTCACACCTCCTTCTCTTCTGTTTTCCACCTTCAGCGGTTTAGTCATCGACACCACATATGGGAACCTCCTGAAGGTGGATTCAAATGGGAATATCTTAGTTTGCAGTCACGGCTTCCACTTCCTCAAAGGGTAAAGGTCAAATACAAAAAATGGTTGCTGCATACTGACAGGTAAGGTAAGGTCAGACAGAGATGGGGAAGAAGGGGGATAAATAGTTATAAAGGAAATATTAGAAGTGAGTTGAGATTAATAGTCAAAAGACTGGGTGAACTGGAAACTCTAAAATCCTCTATATAGGATGTGAGTGTTATTGTCATGGTGTCCTCTTTCCCAGTAACCTAACACCATGAGCAGCAAAAGGAGAGTATTGCTAATACCTCCCCTAGCCCCGACTGGCTTGTACTTGCTTGGCTTGGTCAGTGTTAGGTGTGAGGAGTGAATCTGTTCTGCACAGGCTAGGTTAAGAATATCACTATCAGCCAATCAGAAGCAGAGTAGGGCGGGTCATGCCTTCGCCATCCTGAGAAAAGAAAACACAAAGGAAGTGAATCAACCAGAATTAGTAGAGCTGAGCTGATCAAATTTTCTTTTGTTTTCATGTTGCGTTTTTACATTTGTAATATTGACCTGTGTTACGTTTGTGCTCCACAGGACAGACATTCACAACTACTACCCCAACAAGTTCATTCAAAGAGACGACACAGAACGTTTCTACATCCTTAACACTCTGTTCAATCTTTCAGGTATAACGTTTATAAATACTTTGAATTTAAAACTGGCTGAAAAATGAAAGTTTGTATTGTATGAAATGTTATCTAGCTGACCTGTGTTTCCATGTAGAGACATATCTCTACAGCTGCCTTGTGGACTTTTTCACCAGATGCACCAGATACACAAAGTGAGTGGACTCGCTGGTTTTATTTCCCTCTTAAGTGTCATCATCCCTCACTGCTTCTGGCGTTGAACTGTTATAAATCAGCCGGTGAGTTAAATTTGCTGTTAAAATTCTTCCAGCCTCCTGAAAGGTTACCAGCACGGCGACCTGTTCATGTCATACAGAAGCATGTTCCAGGACGTTCGAGATGCAATGGACTTCATTCACGATACGGTGAGATAGCAGATTAAATGACGTGTCCCAATGTTGGCGATGGAAATCATGCTTTGTCTCTAACTGTTGTGCTGTGTCTGTATGTGCTGTACAGGGAATCCTAAAAGAACGAACCATCAAGAATTTGGAGAAATATGTTGTCAAAGATGTGAGTCCACTGCCTACACACAGAAGTGTCTTTAGCTTTTTGACAACAACAAATGGTTGAAATGTTAAATGTGTTCTTTACAGCCTAATCTCCTCGTGCTCCTGACCCGGGTTAAAGAGGTGGCCAAGGTGTTCCTCGCCACCAATAGTGACTATAACTACACTGAGGTGAGCCTCTAAACATCACGTGCCTTAAACTATAAGGAAATAAAGTGGAGAGCTTTAAAATTATTCTAACATGTTTTTTCTCCTTCTTCATCAAGGTTATTATGAAATATCTACTTGAAAGTAACACAAAGGTAACACAAACTTATGGTTCGAATAATTAGAGAAAATGTCCATTTAGTTGAATCATGTGACTTTAACATTACTTCATTCATTCTAGTCTGGGAATCCAAAGAAGTCCTGGCGCTCCTTCTTCGACCTGGTGGTTGTGGACACCAGGAAGCCGCTGTTCTTCGCAGAGGGGACTGTGCTCAGACAAGTGGACACGGTATGAAAACATACAGAAGATTTATGTGTTAACTTTGAACCGCAGCAGGTTTCAATAACATGTTGTATTTCTGACACAGGATACAGGAAAGCTTCGGATCGGGACTTACACAGGCGACCTCCAAAATGGGACTGTTTACTCTGGAGGTAATACTTGTTTATCCGTTTATATTTATTCATTGTTTTTAAGAAATATTCACCTAATATTGACAGAATTAATAAATAAGAACAGAGTAAGAATTGGTATGTGGATGTCCTGTTTTGGCCCATTTTGACCATTGGATATGTAGTATATCTGTTACAACTGGGAATAATTCTCATTATTTGGGTTTGGTTGTGATTTGGGTGAAGATTTTTTTGCTGTAAATTAAGATTATAGAATAGGAAATAGGTAGACCCCCAAATAAATGCTCACCCTTCACAAGGATAGATAAACAACTGTTTATGTAGGAAGCAAAAAAAGGGTATAATAATTGGATTTCATAAGCAAGTGAATACTATTTTAGAAATTTAATAACTACTAAATACTTGATGTACAGTAAAGCATTGTTTTAAAAGGTATTTAAATATTTAATATATTATAACTCATTGTATTATTTTGAGTAATGAAAGTTAAAAAGAAAATTCTTGTTTTTGTTTTCTGGTCAACAAATTCAATACAAAATTGAAACTGCATATCAGAACATATAACCTAAATTTAACTATGAAAATTTAATTTGATTATTATCTCTTTTTTTTCATTTTTGCCTGATTAGAATTAATAGATTAAAAAAAATCACCAAATGAATCTGAGCAACTTATAGTTTTTTGACTAGTTTTTTTTTTAGAAACATTTTTTGGATTTTAGATCATTTCATTGGTTTTAAAGTAAAACATTTCAATGCTATAAACTCTGTTGTTCACAATTAGGCATTTAGCTATTGCCTATAAATTTCTAATAATTTTCTCTCTTTGCTTTCATACATGTTGCTTGTGTTTTTATGAGTGCTTGTGATGTGGATGCATTTGCACCTTATTATAATTGACACCCTCTTCCATGTTAGCTTATGTAATATTTTATCTAAATGTCAGGATCGTCAGACATCGTCTCCGATCTGCTTGATGTCAAAGGGAAGGACATCCTCTACGTTGGCGACCACATCTTTGGCGACATCCTCAAATCTAAGAAGCGTCAGGGCTGGAAGACTTTTCTGGTCGTGCCGGAGCTCAATAAGGAGCTGCAAGTGTGGGAGGAGAAGAAAAGTAAGAACAAGTAGAAAACACAGGCTATTTGTTATTATTGTTATCGTGAGCGTTTTGGCAGTTTTCATGTTGTTGATGTCTTTCTTTTTTTTCTTGCAGATCTGTTTGAGGAGCTGAAAGGTCTCGACATCTTCTTAGCTGAGCGTTACAAGTGAGTTTGTGTCCGTCTGTAAATGTTACAAAAACAGTACTTGTTGAATCTTAATAAAGTTTATAAAAAGCTAGTTTGTGGTGAATAATCTTGATAAACTGTGATTCATCATTTGTCTAATAAATGTAAAAAAAACCCAGTGTCTTATAATTTATAACATTATTACCTCATTAGTAAAGGCATCTGTGTCAAGTATAGGTCTAGTGATTCATAATTTGTAAATCATTATCTGCTTAATGTTTGTAAAAAGGCAAATTGTTAAGGAGAACAAACCACCATGTTTATCACGTATTAATGGTTAAAAACATGTCTAACTTTGTTGATGTTTGCTGATTCAAGCTGAAACAAGTGACACTTATCAAACATTTACTACATTTCATCGACATCAACATTTTAGAGTTCACAGAACTAACTAACTAATCAGCTAACTGTTCTGTATTTGTCATCTGAAGGCAACTAAACAGCAGCAGTGGAGAGTGTGCTGACATCACTACTATTCAGACAAGGATGAAGGTGAGCTCCAAATCATATATCACATATGTTTATTTTTGCAGTATATTGTGTTACACGTCGGTGGGTTTAGGAAAGAAAGAATTTGCTGTTTTCACTACATTGGAATTTCTTAAGATGTTTCTTTCTTGTTGTTGGTAACACACAACTTCACCATCATTAGAAATATTCAAGCACATCAAAACTTCACTTGGATGAATGTTTGGGAGCCATTCAGGTTCCACCTCCCTTCTTTTATTTTGACATCTCAATTCAGAACAATGAGAACTTTTTTGAATGTTGTGAAAGCTTCACAACAAGGAAGCTATTGGTATGATGGTAAATTTGTACATCGCACCAGAGTAGTGAAAAGTGCATGGAATCAAAAAGTGTCCATCACTTCAGCTCACTTTATTGTTATATTATAAGGTGCATAATGCATTATTAATATTATGATCAAGTGAGGTCAAGTGATGAACAATGTGCTGGATTTGGTTTTCTTGTCAAGACCATAATAATAAATTCAACTGTGAATCCATTAGTGCCATAGAAACCAAAAACAGAATGTCTGCTCAGCTAAGCAGTTGTGTTTCAGGTGTTTTTCATGTTTTATTCCAGTCTCTCTCTCTTTTTTTTTTTTGCTGAAGCGGTTGTTTGTGTTTGCAGGTGCTGACCTACAGAATGGACATGTCCTACGGCCAGATGGGCAGCCTCCTGCGCAACGGCTCCAGACAGACGCTGTTTGCCAGCCAGCTGATGCGTTATGCAGATCTCTACTCATCCACCTGCATCAACCTGCTGCACTACCCCTTAAATTACCTCTTCATGGCTCCTCCAGTCCTGGTCAGTCCTCTCCTTCACCTGTGCACTTGCACAGAACAACATGAATTTTTGTTCTGTCATAGTTTATAATGACGGCTGTTCGTCACCTCACTCTCACTTGTGAACTCTTTCAGATGCCCCACGAGGTCGTGTCTCAAACCTCGGCTGACTTTGCTTCATCAAAGCTGTCTATCACCAACAGCATCGTCATGAGGAACAGAAACTGAGGTTTTAACGTCATGATGCAGTGTTTACTTTTTACTCAATCTATGCTGAATTCAGCTCAGTATTTGATTAACATTTGTCTGTCTTACAGTACTGATCGACATGTTGCAGAAGAACATGTGAAGAAGCTACAGAGGAATCCTCTCATGTGTCATATGGACATTTGTCACTGGTGAAGGTTGCACCTGTGTTTGTATAAAGGCTTTATGGCAGCCATGATGAGCCGCCTTTGAAAAAAAAAAAATTCTTGTGCCACCTAGTGGATATGCATTGCTATGCCATGTGACTATATAGCGCTAAGTTGAATATGTTGAGATGTGAGGATTCAAAGCAAACAGACTCAGGGTTACTGTATGTATGAGTGCTCATTGGTCTTGTCTGTTCGTGTAGTGGTGTTTATGCACTTTTGATCTCGGGTTTGTGTAATGGTTTTTAAGAAGTAAGATTATTTATTTGTTGTTTGTGCAACGTCTGTTGAATTGTTTCAATAAATAATTCATATGATTTTTGTTGTTATCACTGAAGTAGAACAGTTTTAGCTAAACATGTCTGTGCATTATTTTGCATTAGAGGACACACAATCATTTTAAACTGTGGCTTTTGTGGGCTCAAAGGGCTTCACACTGAAGTCTGTAAATTGTCCAGATTAGCCAGGACATTTAAATAAGGGCAGAGACAGAAATCTCAGGGACAGATAATGTAAAACCACAAGTAAAGCTACCAGAAGTTACCAGAAGCAAGTTTGATAGCAGCTTGACACTGTAAGGTTTTCCTCTTGTACTACACCTGTTGTCCACTGGATGGCAGTGAATCACCTCTGCAACAGTGTGTGTATGTGTGTGTGAAGTGACTCAATTAGTGTAGGTCTTTTTTTTTTTAATTCAGTGCGCACAAGTTAAAACTACTTCATCACACAAAACAATGATCTCTATTTTATCAATTACAGGAATCACATGTTTTGCTGTAACACGCAGTTGATTGCATGTTCTAAAACCGCAGGAGTAAATACAGCAGCTCATCTCCTGGCAGGTTAAACTGATGCATATTACAGCCATAAAAGTAATCTCATTTGCTTTTTCATAGCAGCACTGAATGTGTGTAATATCAGGAGGCTTCAGCTGTTACTTCACTCTTCCACAAAAGCATTAATCAAAATGTGATATTTGTACTGCTGTTTAACACATGAACCCAAACATGCACTCATGCACACACACTGTAACACACACACCTCTGTAATACTCCATGCATGGTGGAAGAAGTATTCAGATCTTTTG
Organism: Centropyge bicolor; assembly: GCA_037975185.1. Classification (NCBI taxonomy): domain Eukaryota; kingdom Metazoa; phylum Chordata; class Actinopteri; family Pomacanthidae; genus Centropyge; species Centropyge bicolor. Next base: position 4,415,091 of record JBBMOC010000034.1, on the reverse strand, counting down.
CTTGAGTAAAAAGTACAGTTAAAAAAGTGTAAAAATACTCCCTTACAAGTACAAGTCCTGCCTTTAAAATATTCCTTCAGTCAAAGTTTTAGCATTAAAATGTACTTCAAGTATTCATTATGTAAAATGGCTCATTTAAGAATCATATATATTATGTTACTGGATTATAATTAGTGATGCACTAATGTGGAAGCAAAACTGCTGCAGCTGGTGAAGGTGGAGCTAATTCCATCTACTTTATATGCTGTGTTTTTGGGTAGTTTTAATCTGTAACAATATATTACAGTTTTTAGTTGATTGTATTTTGTATTCACAATTTGAATCTGCAAAGTAAGTAAAATTATTGAATAAATGTTTTGGAGTGAAAAGTGCAATATTTGCCTCCAAAATGCAGTTGAGGATAAGTACAAATCATGAAATGGAAATACCAAAGTAAAGCACAAGTACCTCAAAATTGTACTTAAGTACAGTACTTGAGTATTTAGTTATATTCCACCTCTGGCAGTACTGCAGTACACACAGTCTGTATCTCCCTCTTGTTCTCTTTTTTGACAGTCTTTCTCCCACGAGAGCTGAACCATTATCAAGAGAGAGCTGAGGAGAATTTGTTGTCTCTCTCTCTCTCTCTCTCTCTCTCTCTCTCTCTCTCTCTCTCTCTCTCTCTCTCTCTTCCTTACTGTGTGATATCAGCGCTCACATGTGATTATGTATGAGTGTTTTTTTTTTCTCACAGGAAATGATTGCAGGCTTGAAGTGTGCAGAATATCACAGTTTTCCTGCTGTGCTCCTGTGCAGAGCAGCAGCTTGTTTATGGAGCATCTGTCCCACATTTCACTCCATACTGATTGTTCACTGCTCACATGGTACCTGCCTCATCTTAATATTGATATAGTCATCATGATGAAGCCTCTACTGATGTCAGGAAACAGATTCAACTTTGGCTCAGGGAATTCAGAAAAAAACACCAGTAAGATATTGTGCTGCATTGAACTTAATATTTGCTAAGATGTGTGAAATTCTACACACACCTGCATTAAAAAAATAGCTTTTCAAGTGTGGACTATTCAAACATCCTTGTGTGTGTGTGTGTGACACTGACTACCTGCTTTGTTTTGGTGTCATTCAAATTAAGCATTACAGACAAATCCAAATTAAGAAACACCCATTGCACCTCCCCTTTGCAAACACACACACACACAAACACACACACATGTTTCCGAAATGATTTCATTTCCTGTATCAGGGCTATTTTAGTTTATTTGGATTTCCTTTGTCATTGTCTGCCTGTCACCTGGATTTATTGTCCCTGTTTGTTTTCTCTCTTTTCATTTTATTCAATTTGTCATGTTTTATTTTCTCACCTGCTCTAATCCTCTGCTTTCATCTCTAATACTGAACATTTAGTCTGTTTTTTTTCTCCATTATGTTTTGTGACTGTGCACATAAACTATGTCCTTTATTAAAACTTTAGAGCTTTTAGAGTCAGACCTTTTTATTTTTGCACATATTAAGTTGCCAGTGTGCAAAAGACTGACATGAAATAAAGCTGAATGATCAACCTGACAACAAATACCTGTTACTCATTTGTGTAGAGATAGTTGTTAAATTTCTGCTGAGGTTTTAAAAGTTTGTTTATCTCTCAAGAATTAAATTGTTGCAAGAAACTGACATGAAATATACGACAACCTGGCTGGTAATATTTAGTCTGCAAACAAGTCTTGCTTCTGGTTCTGAGTAAATAGTGCTTCAGAAATCTTTAACCCTCAATGAACAGACACAACAAATCACATTATTATTTTCTTTCTTCTGCTGTCTCGATGTGTTTCCCTCAGATGGCAGCGAACAAACAGAGCTGAAGTGGACTTCTGATCACACACACACCTTCTCTCCCTCTCCCTCAGACAATATACTGCACTGTGATATAAGAGCTGTCTTCTGACACACACAGCGTACCTGTACTGTAGAGGTGTGAAAAGTATCAGTTTCTCTCTACTGTTGTTTCCAGTTTCACCCACATGTCAGTCTGCATGAAATATCTGTTTACCTTAAAACAATGCAATACTTGATCACACCTTTAATAATGATATTAACGTGTAGGAGAAAGAGGAGGTTGATTGGTTGTTGACGAAGTCCCTGAACATGATTTCTGTTTCATTATATCACAAAGCATTTTTGCAAAGGAAATGACACTGATTCAAAGTGTGTATTCATCCAAAAGCAAAAGTGTCTGCCGGAGACTTTACAGCTTCATACTGGATCAAAATATGATTTAATGTGGCTCCTTTTTATTAAAAGTAATTTCCAAATCTATTGTTTTTTCGTAGAAGACACAAAACCTTTAACCTTTTCAACTTGTGATTGTTCGCAACTTGTGATTTCATTTGCAGTTAAATTCAGATAAATGACCCTTCACTCTGCGTCTGCTCTTTCCATTAACGTCATTATCTACACTGAAATACTCAAACTTAAGATGTCATGGTTTGTTTGTTTGTTTGATTTTTTAGCTGTGCCATTACATCAAACAAACAATTTCTAGATGTATATGACATTATTTCTTACACATTTTCCAAAATTCACTTCAGTCATTTGGTGTCTTTGGAAATTGCCTCTAGAAGTAAAAGTAAAGTTGGGTGTGTTTGAACGAAGCTTGGCTGCACAGTATGACTTAACAGAGAGTTAATAAATGTATTAGAAGTTGGTCATGAGGTTAAACAAGATCTGTGAATGTTAAAGATGTACTTAAACAAAACTTCTTCACAGTCATGATGTATTTTCAGTCTTTTCTGAACAGCTGTGGAAGCAAACAGGCCGTTATTGGGCCTGAGATTTCAATGCTTTAACGTAATAAGATATATCAAAACTTTTATGGTGGAATAAGATTCTTGTTCCTTCAGTTAGTTTCAGTTCAGTTTTTAAATTCTTTACTACAAGTCAGTCAGGCGTAAAGGTGTCAGATTAGCTATTTGAAGTCTGTATCAGATTTTTACATCTGATAGCAGATCAATTGATTTCTTTCATCGTCAAATTCTGCTTTTTGAAAATTTTGCTTTTTCCAAGAAAATAATGACAGGCAATTCAAAACATTAATCATCTTTATTCTGAGAGAAGGCGACAGAAAATATAACAGTGTTTTTTTAATCAGAAATGTTTCATAAACCACAAAAAAACAAAACAAAATTGAAAACAATTTAAGACAGTTTATTCCACATAAATGTCACATGCTTGAATAACAGTTCATCTTTGCTTTCCAACACATTCTCTAACAGTGATTTCATTTATATTTAAAGAAAGCTCCATTGACTACAGTGTAAGGAAAACACACAGCAGGCCCAGAGACACAAAAGGAGAAAAAAAAAAACCATTTGTTTTATGCGTAGCACTTTGAGTATGTTGTGTTTTATGTGTTTAATGAAATGCAGATGTCATTATCTCATTAGCTCCTATTCTCTGTAGTTTAATCTGCACATGAAAAGCTGCTGAAAAAAGCACCGCTGACATGTTGGGTTTCATTGCAGGATACTTGCTGCTCTATGCAGTCACATAACTGCAGAAGCACCACCGTCCCCCATTCCACACATTCCAGGATTTCCCAGCAAGCATTGCAAGCAAGCCTAAACAAGTCACGTTCTTTACTCAGGGAGAATTTCACACAATCGAGTGACTGAGGTCTCCTTTTGCCTTCCCTTTGGTGTGCAATCACACAAATGCACTTTTACATCTGAGTCTTTTAAAATTCAAAACTAGCTTTTAAAACCCACACAGACATGATTTAACAAACTGGCTCTAAACACACAATCACCACACTCAGTCTTTCACCTGAACCATGGCACTGCAGCAGGCTGATCTGTGGCCCAAACTAAGCTTCCTTTCTGCTTTTAACAATTACTCGTGTCCTTCTGCTGCGGCTCGTACCAGCAACTGGACTGTGGTTAAACATTTCCAAGCACAGAGGTCTGCTGACAGTCATCAAAACAAACAAACCTCTTTCCTCTCTTACTTATAGGGGTTTGAACATGAGGCACACACAGGAGCAGTGACACCTAATCTCAACACAGAAAGAAAGAAAGACAGAGAAGAGAAGGCAAAATGCGAAGGGAGGGAGGGAGGGAGGGAGGGCCTCGCTCCCTACATTCCTCCTAAGCCTCCCCTCCCCCCATCGACCTGCTGCTACCACTGAGGATGCTCAAAAGCACACATCAACCCCCCCCCCTTTTTTTTTGTTTTACATCTGCTTATTTTACCATCAGCACACTGACACAGTGTTAAGTGTGATGACAAAACACACAGGTAAAGAAAAACACAGGAGACTGAACTCCATTGAAAAAAAGGTGGATTTAACAGACTTCATTTGACTTAAAAATTTAGAAAACTCCAAAAGTCCAGTTCAGATAAAGGGAGGATATATTTAATAATATATTTTTGTTAACTAAGCTAAATTTCACTTCTGGTTTTGAGCCTTTTTACACTTCACTTTACATAATTAGCCACATTTTTCATGAGCTGTGTTTTTTTTATTTAAAAAGGTGCATAAATGGTGGCTTCCAATCAATGCAGCATCACACAAGATGGACAAAAATCAATATGTTGGGAAAAAAAGGCATTGTGTAATTTGTTCCCTTCCTTTAAAAAAAAAAGAAGCCTCATTTCTAAATGCACATCAGTTTGAATGTACACATACTTTAAGTTTGGGTCACGAGGGATTATGTCAGCGTACAAATGTGTGTAAACTCTCTTCTGCAAATACAGAACTGGGTAAACAGTTTAGGAGGCTTTTGCTCTGCTCCACCTCCTGCTATCAGTCACCAGCTCCACTTCTACACCAGCTCATCTGAAACGAGCCCTTTAGCACCGGTTTAGTGTGAGCTGAGGCCAAATGCTATGACAATACTATTGCACTGCTAGAATGGATGGTACAGTAGTGCAACATTGTCAAAGCAGCTGACCTCAGCATGTGTCAGCACGTGGACATGGGGACGGCCATTCTTCACTGCCAAACTCCAATTACATTTAAATAAGCAACAATGCTGTTTGTCTGGATCGACCATTGGGTTTTAAAAAAGGAGGAGGAAACGCAGGTTTTGAAATGATCAAATTATGGTGGAATTTGAATATAGAGCTGAAGTGACAGTGGCTGCTAAATGTGAGCTCAAATTTAAAATCTACAGTTCAGATATTTGACTCTCTCAACAGCATATTTGCTTCTACAAAATAAAACAGGGGGGGAGATAGTTTGTGTTTTTCCAAGTAAGCACACACTCATAATGACATTGAAGGACACCCTCATATCTCCATGTGCAGGTTAAGAGTTAAGGCAGTAAAGGGAGGTGTGGGTCTCTGTTTCATCAGCCAATGCCCTTTTAATATTGCACTGCTCATCTCAATGTCCAGTAGTGCAACAGAAAAAGGGCAGTGGACAACAACATGGACACCATCAGGCTCCACTGCACATACTGACTCAACCACCCACCTTTTTCATAAATTACACTAATATCACTCATTATAAACTAATGTGCTTTTTATTTTTAAAAAAAATCAAGCAAAAGTCAAACTGGATTTTAAAGTTTGCAAAAACTCCTTAAAGTTTCTGCTGCACAAAATCAACCTATTAAGGTGATTTTTTTAAAGCACTAATGATGCCTCTGTGAGAGACAAAAGTCAGGATATTAAGGTTGAACAATATAACTCCTCAATGGTGAAGCTAAATGAACTTCCTAAATTAAACAGCATTGGTTACTCTCACCCTGGGAGAATGGGAATTTCCCAGCATGTGGGCCCATACTATTCTCTCCAGTGAATGACATGCATTCTAATTTTGGGGGAGAAATGGGAGGTTGGAGACAGGGGGGGAGACACCCAAAGCTTTCAGAGACCTACAGCCTGCCACCATACCTCAACTATCAAACACATTTCCTATCATTTCAGTGTTTTAATTCCTAACACTGGATCCAAATTACACCCTGAAAATCGACAAGAGCAACCTGCAAAGAAATTAATTGATTTCTTCAAAAGAAGGAGAAAACTTTTTTTTTAAAAGTTGCTTCACTCCTTTACAGTAAAAGCACTTTACAACAAACTGCAACAACACCTTAAATAAAACCAGAGTAGCTGCTGCAAGTTTACACAATCAACCCTCGGTTACACAACATACACAATCTATAGCATTAAAGAAAAAAAAAGAGAGGGATCACCATGCGTCGTCCTCATACCTGATCCATCTGATTATTCCTGCAAAAACACATCAAGGTGTTCTGATTTTTTTTCTTTTTTTTTTTTTACCTGTTCTTGGAAGCTTTTCTCCGCCATACATCTGTGTGAGCGGCCTATAAGCCTCCCGCACGTTAGAAGCAGTGGATCAGCTCTGCAAGCCATCCTGCCAGCTCACGAGCCCACAGCACAATACTGACGACTTGTTAGATTGCACAACAGCCTATAGGCTCCACACACACACGCACACACACACTCACATACACACCACCACCGTGAAATAGACCCCATTACACCAACTACAGCCCAATAAGGTGCAGGACGCATCAAATCGTGTCCTGGTCAAGTTTTTGGGAGCAGAGCGTCCAGATGATCAGGACCGAACTCTTCCTCCTCTCTTCCTCCTCCAAGTCGCATAAAAATAAACACTCAATCTCCTCATCTCGACCTTTGCAACTTCCAAGTTTGCACTGAGCTCCCGACAAATTCATGCATTAAAAAAAAACGAAAAAAAAAAAAGAAATCGGCTACAACTCACAGACACACTCCCTCCTTCCTCCTCCCCCTCCTCCTCCTCCTCCTCCTCCTCTCTGCACAACCACCTCCTCCAAAATCATGAATAGTATCTAAGCCAAGGGAGGGACGATCCGTTATAGAAAAAAAAAGAGAGAGGGGGAGAAGGGAGAAAAAGTTGTCCGTAAAACAAAGAGAAGCCACCCTCATGTCGGACAGCTCGCGCTCTGCAGCTCTGCAGGATCCACGCCGTCGATCCTGGAGGCGAATCCGGATCAAGCAGCTGGAGGAGGAGGAGGTTAAAAAAAAATCCCTCCATGCACAAGCACACGGCCTCGCAGATCCGGACTCCATCTTTGACTACTTGACATTCAGAGCCTGCCGGAGCAAATTCCTCGTTTGCATGCCTCCCGCTGATTGGCCTCTTCCTGCGCTAGTCTTTGCTGTGTGACGCGCCATTGGTTTGCTTTCGGCGTGTTCAACATTCCCAGGCGGCGCGCGATTGGCTGCGCGCGGGGCCACGTCACGGCGCGCAACGAATACTTGATTAACTGTGTCCCATTCACAAATTTCTCCTCTTCGCCGCCCCCCCCTCTTCCTTCCTTCACCCACTGTATCTGGATGCTTGATCACTCATTATTATATTTACATATTTGGCGCAAAAAAAGCATTTGCGCACATACAAAAAGTGGATTATAATGAGCTTCAACTTGGTCTCTGGAGGGATTATAATGACGTTTATTAGCTCAAATGTGGACTCATCTTTTCACACATGAACCCTGGATCAGGCCTGCAGTATTGATCTATTGAGAATAATCGATTTTTGTTATAAATAAACACACATTTGGCTCGTGCTTCTGATCCAGCTGTGCGCAACAATCCAACTTTATGGAAGCACTAATTAGAAAATGTTGACTGGATGCATCGTAATTGTGAAAGTTGCCCAGTGTGAACGCGCACACTGAGCATGTGTGATCCGGTTTCAGGGGGATCAATGGCTGGATCGGATCGCCCGGGGGGCTGGAGGCGGATCCACCGGCTCTGATTGACGCACAGAGAGGAGAAGCGGGCTGTGAAATCTGGCATTCCTGGCCAGAGGAGCTGAAATAATGGCATTATCCAGTGGGAGAGGGCCCACTTTTTACTCCCCTCACACCCACCCGACTGCAGCCCACTCAGGAGGGATCTGATTGTGCAGCCAGTCGGAGGAAAAATGTTTGATGTGAGGGGGGCATGATGGATCCGGTGCAGGGCTGCAGCAGGGATGCCCCCTCTGCCTCAGCTCAGGAGAGAGAGTCCTGTCACAGACACCAGAGTCAAGTCTACATCTAAAGCTCAACATGAAGAGATGTGAGACATTTTTGATCCAAGTTTATCTTCTCATTTCATAACATTTTTTCCCATCTGATTCATCAGCTGATAATCAGACAGAAAGGAAATTCAGGCTTATGTGAGAAATGATTTTTACCTCATGAGTCAGAAATACACATGATGAACATTTAAAGAAGCTGATGATTTTTTTTATCTCCACACAGTGGCTGAAACAGAATCAGGTGTTCATACTGTGCAAATGAGTGAATCCAGATTCTGTGAAAATAAGAAGCTGCAGCCACTTTTCACATTATGTGAGATTAATTTCTGGTTTTATTTCTTTATCTAAATAAATAAAATGAGTCAGTGTTGTTTTAGAATTGGAGGATAGATAGGTTTGAAATCTGATTTAATATTAAATAAAAATGAATCATAATTTACCAGAATCTTGTTCTAAATTTAGCATTAAAGCAGTGAAAATGTTTGTCAAGTGATTCAGAAGTATTTAAAAATGAATACAGAGCTTGACTGACTTTAGTTGCTTTTCCCTTCACCAACACTTGTTTGTTAAAATCTTTCCACTATGAAAAAAGCACATGCAGGCAACATATTATGAATAATTGATTTGTTTTAGATGATTAGTTGTTCAAATGTTTTGTGGTTTTTAAACAGAATAAACTCAATAAAAGTTTATTCACAGATGTTAGTTTTTCCACTCTGCTAAAGTAAAATTGACAGACACCTTAAGTTTCTCCACCAGATTTGCTTGATTAAAATGTCAAATCAATTATTAGTTTACATTTTTTAATAAAACACCATCCAATAAAAAGAGATAAAAAGCTCATCAGCCTGTTTTTCCTTCATCTAATTTACAGATATCTTTTTTCATTTCTGTTTTTATCCACCAGTTTGTCTGTTTCAATACAAGCTGAACCTTGTGTAAATTCAAATGTAATGCTTGTCCTTCTTTAAATAAGGAAAATCACACTGATTATAAATAACCAGAAATTAACTGTTAACAAAACACTTAAAGATATAATGATTAATTATTTAAAAATGTGTCTGTCCTCACAGAAATCCACACTGACAAGACACTAAAACAATTTCACATGATTATTTCAAACGTGTGTTAAATGATTTGAAAACCTCATTTGGTCATTTTTAAGAAGTTTCCAAAATTCAAACAAGCTACACAACTGTAGTATTTTAAAATGAAACTATTAATTGTTAAAGTCATTGGCAAATAGGTAATGAAAGTAAAGGGAGTGAGTGTATTTTACTGTTGTTTCAAAAGCCGAAAACAGGCCTACAATCTGAACATTAATTCAAATAATCAGCAAAACAAATCTTGAGTCGTCTGATGGTGAAATAAGTGCATTTAAGGTGGCTTTGTGTATATTTCTGTAACAAAAAGAACTAATGTAAAATCACTAAATCAGGTCATTTCAATAGATGTTTTTTAAAGAAGTGTGATCACATGTGAAGAAATTAGCTATCATCAGGTTTAGTTTTTTTTCTGTGTGGTTTTTCAAAAGCTTTAAGATTTTTTTATACATATAAAACAAATACACCAGCAGCTCAGATGTTTTTAATCACGTTTAACCTACAGGGAAATATAGATCTATGTGTAGATGTGGAAAAAAACTGCACTCTTTTGAGGTGTTGAAAACAGATGAGATAAAGTGAGTAAAGAGAAGAGAGAGGAAAAAAATTAGTTTCATGTTTTGGAAAATGTTTCTCCTTCAAATGAGCCTGAGGGGAAAGAAACCAGCACTGCCTGACTTTAAACTGCTGCCTGTGTGAGGTGTCATGGGGGCTGAGAAAAGCCTTTTAAACATGGGAGTTATTGTTCCCTCTGTTTTTTTTTTCCAACCTCCCATCCTCCGAAAATGTACCTCCTTTCTTCCTCTGCCCTTTAACCTCTCCCAACCCCCATCCCTCCATCTCACGTCTCTCTCTCCACATTTCCCCTCTCCTCTCATCGGCCAGAGACCAAACAACCGTGATGGATCGTCATTGATAATTTCCCACCGAGGGAAGGAGGGGAAAAAAAGTTAATGGAGAAGTTTTTTAGGGAGGGGGAGGGTTGGGAAGTGAGTTTTCTGCTTCATCTTTTTCATGAAGTAGAAGTAGTAGTAGTAGTAGTACGAGTAGACCCCACCTCGAGCACCAAGTCCCTGTGCACCCTGTCGCTTCCAAAGAGGGCTCCCCCTCCTCTCCTCCTCCTCCTCCTCCTCCCCCCTCTGCCTCCCCTCTTGAAACAGACTCTATGGACTGCATGCATGACATTCCAGCTGTGTGGGTGGCACAGCCTTTTACAGCGTCTCCAACAGTACACAGGGCTCCTAAAGCACAACAGCAGAGGAACCTCCACCCATGGATCCATCTTCAGATAGGCTCCTTCACCCAGGGGCTCGACTGTGCTTCTCCCTTATCCATCATTTCAACCTGGGGAAGGTAATGAGAAGGCCCATGAGCTCACAGAGTCCTGAGTGTAAGATAATAAATCACTTAACAACAAACTTCTTTCCTTCTTTACCTTTAACCCCGGAGACCTCTGACCACCTTTAAAAGCTAAAAAAAAAAAAAAAACATCAGTAGGTTTGTTTTATCACTTCATTGCTTTTTCAAACTGTATATGATTTCTCGATATATGTCTACAAATAATACAATTACATTTAAAGACACCAGGTATAAAACATGCATAAAAATAGATTTTCTAGATTTTCATGTGCTCTATATATCAGTGATTGGTGTTTTTAACATTATACAGGCTTCACTACTTCATCAAAATCTCAGATAAATCTGTTTTGATTTCTGATATTGGAGTTTGTTCATCAAAGCTCATAAGTAATATCAACATGTAGGATATGTAGATTTTGTTGTCCGTGTATGACCTCTTGGCAAACAAAAGGAATATTTATTAATATATTTTTTTCACAGAATGCAAAAGATGAAATATTTCGTTACATAGACTTTATGGCGTCATGTCTGTATTTGTCCCCCTCCATCAAATGTGCAGGCCCAATTTGTGCCAAAGAGAACAGAGTTATTATTTCAATATATTTCTTTAATCAAGACAGTAGAGACGAAAAATATTCAAAGGAGAAAACGTGGTTGAATTTACACTTATTATTATAGCATTGGGGTCTGTGTGGGACCCCAGACATCAAAGATTTAAAGCTAATTTCAACAAAACACAAAGGTTAAAATTAAAACCAAGTTATGAAAGCAGTTCAAATTTTAACTCTTCTACTTTCAGTCATGTGTTTTGCATACCCCTCATATTAAACTGGAAACTGACGGCTCCACCCATAAGTGTATGATTTACAAAAAAACTTTGCCTTGTGTTTCTGTTTAATTCTTAACCTGCAAGATAAAGAAACTCCTGTGCATAATAACACTTGTTAACATGTGTCCGGTTCATATGTCAAAGTGAGTTAATTGTATTTATACAGCGCTAATATCACAAAACACAAAATTGCTTCAAGAACAACACCTTTTATATTTAGTTTGAATAAGGAGAAATCTATTGACTTCATATGTAACGGTGATATTTTCACTGATATTCCTCCACAATGAACAGAAGAACCAAACAAACTCCACTTCCACAACATCCACCATTAAATCAATTAGTCATGATCCCGGAGGATTACTACACAAGTTTATTGAAGCTCCAAATCTGCTGGTGGGAGACATCAATTCTTAACGGCTGGCGACAAACAACAAACCTCATCCATAACTCACGGCCACCTGATAAATGTACATCGAGCTTGTTTTTCCACTTCCACAGGGGCCAGTGCAGACTCCAAAGGATGAAAAAAAAAAACTCACCGCCATTAACTGAACTTCAGAGGAATTCCTCACTTTACATACGGAATGCACTTTAGGTCAAAGGGCAAAGGGCCAGAGGGGAATCCACCCGCGCCCAGGCAGGCAGGCAGGCCTTATTTAAACAAGCCTGGAATGCCTGGTTGGAGGAGAGGAGAAGAAGAAGAAGGGGAAGGAACCTCTCTTGCCATTAACATGAGCAGGGGCCACCGCCAATAAATACCAGCACTTTTTAAATTACCTGCACTGGCTGACTTCATGTGCTACTGACTCTGAAATTTATTATGAGCTTTTCCTGCTACATTCGCCCGTTAGACTGGGGATACATGTCTGCTGCTGTGATGAGAGGGAAAATCTCTGTGATGTGTGTGATATGGCGTACAGGTACTGGATCCTGGAAGTGCAGTCAAATCCTTAAATATACACATTTCCTCCTTTTTCCTTTATGTAGCTTTAAGCTTTAATCCACTCTATATGACAGATTCATATATATTCTATATTGGCTTGTTACCGCTCTGTGTTGAGAGAGTTTTCTATGGTTTCCCTGAGTCATTACATTGGAGTATTTGCATTGTTTTATACATTTATCAGCCATATTTTAGCCATTATACAAACATCTTTGATGTCTTTAGCAACTTTGGGATCTCTATTAGAATTTAAAATAAACATTTGAACAATGTTTGGCTGCACAGTTTGAAATGAGTCATTAGTAAAGTTATAATTGTTTAAAGTAAAAAATCAGCTACACATGGATTATTTGCTCTATTCTTGTGTATGATAATAACATGATATTATAAAAATGTTCTCTAAATTCATGCCATCTACTTGCAAATGAAAAGAAAGAGAAGGACGAGTTCCCGACGTCTAAATTAAAACCAACTGATTTCTGCAGCAGTTGCTGTCTAATTGAGGCGGCCCTATCACCTGCCCATCTGTAATTTCAGGATCAAGAGGAGAGGGCCCTAAATACAAACCCCTGCATTCCAGGCGTGGGCCAGCCTCTCCATTTTTAGGACCATCTCGCCAGAATTTCTTACAAATGACATGCTACAATCCCCATGGCCGTGGTGGAATTCTGTCCACTTCTGGGCTTCAAAGCTGCTCAGGACTCATTGGCCCGTCTGGCCAATAGGTGAAGAGGGGTGGACCCTGCCTGCCTTGACCTCACCGACCTTCCCTAACCCCGCCACCCACCCGCCCACCCGGTGTCCTGCTCTTCATCCCCCCCTCTTCCATCCACTTCACCCATCCATCCAGTGAAGCAGCCAGTCAGTCAGTAGGTCAGGCTGTCTGTCTGTCGGCTGCTTTGAATGATTTTGTTGGAGCGTTTGTCTGCAACAAAGTGAAGGAAATATTGAAATTTAGAGTCAAAAATTCCTTTGAGAACAAAAGCACAGACTGTACCTTACTTCCACAACGTGAAACAAAAATCAATCAAGATCAGAATACATGATTTTCTTTAAACTGACTTTCCAACGAAGCCTAAATAGATTTGCTCAATGAGTTTAATCACATTTTCCAGGAAGAGAAGTGTCCTCTTCATTCTCGACTCTGCTCATGTACAATCATTTATCCTCCGTTTGTCATTTTATTACACCGCTTGTCCGCAGACCTGTTATCACTGAGGCGCTAAAGTGAATCAGGCAGACAAAAGGCTTCACATCCACTACAGAAACAAGTCCAGTACACGCTCAGAGAGAAGAACTCAGCATTTCTGCAGCAGCCTTTCTACAAACTCTTGACTCAGCGTCTTTGGTCTGTCATTGAGGCAGCCATTTTCCCATGAAGGCTCACGAGAGCTCTCTCCCCGGTGCCCTGCAGGAACCAATTACCTGACTTTGATGAGAGCCTGCCTTTCATTTCAGCTAACTGCCCCGATCAAAGAATGATTTCTTTCACTGTATTCCTCCGATTCATGTCTCTTAGAAAGCTCACAGTGGAAATATGAACTTTACATTGTGGTGGTTTGTCTGCATGTTGGTTACATTTAGCTGTAAAGACGCTGCAGTGACGCTCAAATGCGGTTATTCTGGAAAATTATCTCATAGCATCATTTAAGATCTCCATACATGAGGGGACAACATGTTGAGGATGGTACGTTGGAGAACAGAAACCACATCAAGCCTTTCATATTTCTCATTTCTCTGACAATGTTTTCAGATATTTGTACTGTGTCGCCATCTGCTGGAGACACTTGAGTTTGCACACATTTATGTTGCCAATTGATCTGCAACTAAGGTAGATACAGACGATGTTGTCTTTAAAAATCTGCCACAACGTTGTGTGCGACTTTGGAATTATGAAGTGATGACTCTCATATTCCAGTGTAAAAGTAGAATATAGATTCAAAACATATTCCCAGCTTTGTTTTTTTGTGAGGAATACGTTTGAAAAAAAAATATGATGGCAGAATAAGTATAAGGAGAAAGTAAAATAAAAGAATAAAAAAAAAAAAAAAAAACATGTCTGGTTTCCATTCTGCTAGTGAAGCAAATTATGAGTTAATCAAAGCTTGTTGGAGCCAGAAACGATGCTGATGAATACTGAGTTTGAGTCTTCCACAGTTCTGATCTTCCACAGTTATATTAGATGGATATTCCAGAGCCAGTGGTAACATATATATCTCAAAAAGTCACATTTGCTAATTTTGTAATTTTCATTTTCAGTGATGAACTGACTGAAAATTTGAGATATTTTTTCAAATGCTTCTTTAGGGAGCAACGTGTCCCAACATTTACTTTGGTTAATGACTGCAGTGTTTTTGCATGTTGTCCATAGACAACTTTGTGGTAAAGTCTGATTGAACAGGCAGTCAAACAAAGGCAGTGGTGGAAGAAATACTCTGAAAATTTGGAAAGTTTGGAGGGGAAACCTCTTTGGTGGAAACACTAACAACTCAGTGATCCCTGGAACATGAAAACTAGCCTCAAAAAGCCAAAAATGATTGGGAACCACTGGTTTAATCTCTAACAAAGAAATGTATTTTAGAAGCTTTTGTGGAGTAACTAACAGTTTTAAAGGCAAATCAAACAGACCTCCTGAACAGATACAAGTAAGTCTGTAGTGACCAGGCGACCCAAAGAAAAAGACACACTGGTGTTACAGTTAGAGTCATGTTTATTTACAGCAGAATCCTGAACGAGGAGGGAAAGAAGGGGAGAGGGCAGAGGGAGGGGTTAA
This sequence comes from Centropyge bicolor, assembly GCA_037975185.1. Classification (NCBI taxonomy): domain Eukaryota; kingdom Metazoa; phylum Chordata; class Actinopteri; family Pomacanthidae; genus Centropyge; species Centropyge bicolor. Next base: position 4,400,052 of record JBBMOC010000034.1, on the reverse strand, counting down.
AAGGAGACAAAGTGTTTTAGATCAAGCGCTTCAGGATTCATGTTTCACTACACAGTTCTTAATTTATTTATTCACCATTTTTGTATACAGAATCCATTCAGCCGTAATATCAATGCACCAACAGAGCTGGAGTCCTCTGCTGGAGGGGAGAAGAGGTGGAAAGAAAAAAACCCCAAAAAACTAAAGCACTAAAGAAAAAAAACATAAAAAACAAAGGGGGTAAAAAGAAATCAAATTCTATAAAAAAAAGAAACTCTTCTGTTATCACCATGATCGTCATCAATTATTTATGTATGTATATATACACACATATATGTATATATATGTATATAAATCTATATATTTTCTTGCCATGTCCATGAAGAGGTGAAAGGGGGTTTGTGGTTCCACGATGTCCCAGTTTAGACGGCCGCACTGAGCAGCAGGCCGGACGTCCCAACCTGACTGCGTTCAGGTCATGTTCAGGAGGTCAGAGCTGACCAATCGCAGTCTTTCTGACCTGCAGTCTTTGTCCCACCCGCTAACGCTGCTCTACGCAGGCGAGCTCATTAGGTCCAGTGCCTCGGTGACGGCCAGCAGAGACACATAACTGCAGTAGCCCTGTTGATGCAGTCTGAGAAATGATACACTGTACACTTAACATGCACGGCCAGATAGCATAAAAAAGTTAAAAAAAAAAAAAAAAAAAATTCAACAAAAAGCCAGCAAACTGCGTCGTCCGTACGTCTCTCCGACTCACTCACACGTTTTCCAGTATACATTAGATATTAACTGACAAGCACCACAAAAAAAAGTGGAAGGACAAAAAAGAAAAAAAAGACTGTAAGACTGTCAGGGACCAAATGGTGACAGCAAAAACATCCTATGGGTTAGCTTTAAGTTCTAATTTTTCATTTTCAGTAACCAAAGGGCACAACTGATTTTCTCCCCTCCCAAGGTCCAAACAGACGTTATCATGTTATTTGATCAGACACACACACACGCACGCACGCACACAGAATCGTCCACTCAGAGAATTCTTAATCTGTAACAACATGAGTCTAACCACAGTACGTCTTCATATCCCACTGACCCTCATGTCCACGAGTCCAAGCTTTCACAATAGTCAGGTCTTCATCGACTGAGGCGAAACACTGACATTTACAAAGCTCACATGAGATGTGCTGTTGTGCTGCTCCACTCACATTTGTCAAAACGTAGAAAAACTGATCTGATGTCATCATGCTCAGACACTTCTAGACCCGTGAAAGCTGAAATAAGATGTGTTTAGTGTTTACATGGCCATAAATACGTGTAAATTTAGGATGCGCTCGAGAGAAATTCAGTACAAAACCCAGCATGATGCATGACGTGGTCTCAAGATGAAAATTAACATAGCATACCTTAAAATTAATTCAACATTCATTTATTGGAAAAAGAAAACACTGTTTACATTTCCACCTGTCCGCAGAGAGACTGATAAAAAGAAAACTCATCCCCTGTTGGGTTTTCTGTAAATCTTTACAAGTTAGACACACTGCTTCCATTAGACATTTCATGTGTTTATGACAGTTTGATCCAATACACCCAGCTCAATGGAAACCTGACTATTGTCACTGTTTTTTTTCAACATGATCATGACTTCAAATTAAAACCAAGTAAAACAACCATTCAGTCATTGTTTCGCGCTCTCTCTCTCTCTCACACACACACACACTTTAACACTAGAGCAGGAAACTAACTTTTTTCATCAACCAGCCACCGATACAGATGTTTTGTTTTTTTCCCCCCTCAAAAAAACCCCACCAGCTATGTTTCTATTACACAAGCCAACAAACTTTAGAAAACAACCTGGAAATGATGGACGCTCACCAGTCGTCTCGGCTAAACTGGCAGCCAGAATAGACCCAAATTCGGTTGTCGGCTGGCGTCAGTTTCCCACCCTATTCAACATGCTCCCGAACACAAATACAAACTCAAGATACCGCAAATACACATATATACAAATAGAAGCGGCCCCTCGAACGCTGGGGGCAGCTTAACAATTTATTATGCATCATTTCTGTATATGTCAAGAATAAAACTTCTCTAAATAAAATACATAGTTATCTGTGAGGGTGGGGAATGGGGACAGCAGATGAACAGAGAGGAGGGGGGGTGGGGTGGGGGTGCGGCTCGCAGGGAGTGTCAGAGGAGCGCTGGGAAGAAGCCATTGTGGTGGGATGATGGGACAGATGAAGAAAGCAGGGGGAGACGGGAGAGGGAGACAGATGGTGGGGGAAGACTCTTCTCCTTTACTGTGTCGCTGCTCCCGAGCACTGTCCTGTGCCACTGCAACACTCCGCCTCTTCTCCGTTTGTTTTAAATCGTTCAATAATAATAATATTAATAATAATAACAACCACGACAATGCTAAAAAAATATATATAAACCCCAGCCATGTCTCACAACCCTAAGTCCACAAAAAGGGGGGGAGGTCTGGCCCTCGAGTTCATCTGAGTCAGTGACAAACAGAGATGCAGAGAAAATTAAAGACGCGAGAGAAAAGGAGGAAAACGCAGAGAGAAGAGGCCTGACGAATGGAACGGGGCCATGGGAGGGAAGTGGCAAATGAGACCAACTACAGAGGAGGGGGAAAAAGGAAAAAAGAGAGGGAGGGGAGGCAAGGGGGTGGCAGAACAAAAAACAGCATAGGCAGGATGTGCTGTAATGAAGAGGAAATAAACAGAGAAGAGGAAGCGGAGATGAAACGGGGAGGATGTAGGGACCAAAGATGAGTCGTGTTGGGGCGTTGTGATCCACACACTGGTGTCCTTCTGAGGGTTTTCACAGAAGATTGGCGGAAAGCATGAACAAGTGATGACAACATGGCCTCACTGTGAGTGCGCCCTCTCTCCTTCCCTCTAATTAAGGTAAAGGATCCGCAGTCCTCCCCGCGCTGGTCGTGTATCCCAGGGTGCATCATACCTCCAGGAAGCGGGAGCTGCTGGTCTTGGCGTGGAAGGGCTCGGACCACATGCGCCGCAAATCCCCCTGTGGAACACAGACACCGGGTTGGACACGAGTCATGAATGAAATGTTTCCTCACACATCTTGTACTAAAAAAAAACTGTGGTTCCACTTTTTATTGGAGTATAAATAAACTCACTACTGCTTATACTCCTGTGCACTTTTTCTTACATTCTACTTGCCCCAAACTTTTTTTTTTAGCTTTCCAAAATTCCCAGAATAATTAATCATCAGACAAAAACTCATTGATGACACGTGACTCTACTGCCTGATCTAAAAATAATAGAGGCTACATCGTGAGATCAGGAAAGGAATCAAACAGAATGAGCCACTTTTCTGCTGGAGTTATAATATTTGTAGCAGAGGTGAACTGTTAACCCCGTATTGGATTTCACAATTTGCAATCATTTTGTTAGATGAAATGCTTACGCAAGACTAGAAAAAAAAATCTCATGAACTTCAACAGCATGTGTCAGCATTAATAGAAAGAATGGGTGAATTACGTAATTTCAGTCAAATATGAGATAAGCAGGTTGAAAACTGTGGTTGGCATCCAGTCGAAATACTTATCCTGCTCTCCTTTTTGGCAAAGAAATAAAGACCTTTGGATGCCCTTTTTACAAGGGTTCAATTTTTCTTTTGCAATTATAGAATTCAAGCAAACTGCTGAATTCTGCAAAAACTACCAGAGCTGAACTTTCATCTCTTGCAAATAAGTGGCTGTTCTCCCATCAGTGTACCTTCAGGTAGGCCATAGTGAGCAGAGGCAGCAGGGTGAAGGGCACCAGGTAGAGCAGAGCGGGCTGAGCAGCACGATGGATCCTGGAGGCCACGGTGGCAGTCAGCAGACCTGAAAACACAGTCACATCATCATCAATCACATGATGAATGAAAAAAAAAAAATGTGCTCACAAACCTTGAAAGACAAAAGAAAACACCAAAATGAAAGCGCCCAAACAACTCAAACTATCACCTCCAGACAAAAATAACACCGTTGACCTTTCACATCCGTCCGTCCATTGATTGCTTTGCTTACCCACAAAGTATCCGATGAGAGTGCAGTGGAAATAGGAGACGCGCTGCATGCGTCCGGACATGTTACCAGGTCCTGGGACTTCCCCATTTGCTTGCTTCTTATAGTTGTCATAACGCAGGACGAAGCACAACAGAAGCCCCGGCATCACGATATCTCCGATCCCCAGCATTGAGAAGTGACTTCCTGTGGAACTGATGGGAGAGAAGCAGAAATACGTTTGGGATGACAGAGTACAGAAACACTACAAACACAGCACAAAGTAGGAACACTATATAGTCGTGTACAACAAAAGTGTACCCAGGGATTAAAGCCATCAACAATTTGTAAAACAAGTTACAGAGGTGGGGTTACTCTAATCCTTGACATGTGCTAGACAAATAGCACAATATGTAAAATTATTAGCTTTAAGCATCAGCCCACACACAACCACTGCTGCTGTTCTCCAACGCAGCAATCAAGTTGAAAAAAAGACTTTAACCTACGCTTTATTTAAATGCTTGAGACCATTTTAAAGGAAGAAGATACTTTTGAACAGCTTAGAGGATTTTAGAAATTTCTTACCTGGGAAAAACCAGTTTGCCAGGTAAGGAGAGACGGGGGACGTCGCGGCCCATCCCCGGCCCCAAGTGGAGCTTCCTGGACAGAACATCTATGGGATTTTCAGCAGGTTGGGTGGCAACTTTGACCATCACATTACTATTGAAGATGTAGGCTGAGAAGAAGACCTGGTGGGGAAAAAGGAGGAATTTAGCTCGGTGGACAAATTCTGCTTTACCAGAGACCAATGACGTCTTAAAACTTATTTTATCCCACCAACTCTTACAAAAGCATTCAAATTATCTTTCTAAAACAAGGAAGACAATACATATGTTGAAACACTGTAGCCAGTTTGGTATTCAGAATGATCAATTAATTACCTGTTGATAGTTTCAACTTTGGATCACAAATCACCAAATGTTCTGCTGCTGCAATTCTATATCGTCTCTATACCCGATTTATATCCAAGCAGACTCAATCACTGCGTCAAACAACTTCATAAAGCAGGAACAGGTAGGGAATAATTTATCCAATATACCTACTGCAAACATAAATGGCCAGCGTCAGTGGGGAAATAACACTGAAGGCAGTGGTGTGCTGGCAGGTTCCTAGGTGCCCAATATGCTAAAGATGTGCTCACTGGCAGAACATCGCCAGAAGCAGTTTGTTGTGTAGTGTCAGAGCTGATTAGTTGTGTTTGATGTGGTTTGTATCTGTGTGCAGAACATGGTTTCTACGTTTTATGTCGAGAGCATTTCCTGTACTCATTCAAAGAGGTGATGGCTGCAACTATTTGAACAAACATATCTGAATGAAACAGACAATGTATCTGCTAAAACTATAAATTAATAACAAATAAATTAAATGATAAATGTCAAATTAAATCATGGTCGCTCACTAACCCACTGATACACACCCTCATATTAAAAGCATTCATGAGACAGTGCTTCTCCTTGACTTCGGTGACACTAAAGCTGTTAAGTGGTCATTCTTCTGCGCTCAGTGCAGGCGCTGAGCCAAAGTAAGGACAGTGCCAGATATTGCTAATAAACCTCACCTAAATCTACCAGGGACACAAAAAGACAACTAGACATAAATGTTTTTAATTTCTCAGAGGAAATAGTGATGTTCATCTTAGTTTTGGCTCTGGGAGACACCTGCTGTCCTTTCTAGCGATTTATTTGGTTCATTTCTGTTTATGAAGGCTGAATTTTGCATGTAGCTCTCAGCATCAATTCTAACTACCCAGTTTCTTCTTAACACACTGCTGCAATATATAAAATGCATCACTTCCTTACTTCCAAAGAATTTATCTGGTAAGGAGGTATTTGCTTGTGTATGTTAAGAAAACAAATGTAACGATTTTCATGAACTGAATCACCATTATTCAAAGTGTAATAGAGGAATAATATTTGTGTACATTTTGTAAATGACTGCGTCCTTGTATAGACAATCTGTCTGCTGTATTTCATGGCAGTGGCTGCGATGGAGATTAAGGTTTGGATGGGGGCGTATCTTACCCAGAACACGTCATAAATGAGCAGTCCTGACAGCAGCAGGCAAGACACCTTCAGACTGGGAAGCCGAACAAAGGCTATCATGGCGACGCACAAGCCCATGGCTAAAGCTGCGAGAAGGAGAAACACAAGATATTTAAAGACACGTTTCAACATTTTAGTTGAGTGGAAATGAGCAGAAATAGCAACTGATTTTAGCAGTTTGTTTAAGAAACATTAATTACTGTGCACACAGATCTAATTAATTAGTCAGACTATTCAGATGAAATGACTCTGTTCCTGTTCCAATTCACTTTCAGACGCATGAAATATGACCTGATACAAGATGGTTTAGAGATGGGCATGGGAGCGTATGGATGGGTTTGGGATAGGTGCTAAATTGTTTCTGGTTCCTTGATGGTCAGTACTGAAAGTTTGAAAAGCTCCTGGACAAACAGTGCTTCTATTGGTATCCATGTCATGTTAATTTAGTGCTGGGAGCATTCACAATATATTTATTATTTATTTTGTGTTGTTGTTGGTATTATTAGTATTATTGCCACTTTTTATGGAGTTACTTTCCCTTGAGGTAGAAGCAGGAGTATGAGAGGTGCACTTCAGCTAAAATCTCAATGAAATGAACTCTCTGAGCCTTACTCATACTTTAAGCCCAAAACCCAATCCAAACTTAAGTTTCACATCTTTCATACAATGTCAGATTTATTCAGCTTCTCAGCTCCATTCATGGTAATCTGACTTTCCCAGTTCCCAACTATGCATACTCCTTCAGATGCTTATTCATACAGAAAAGAGCCAGATATGCAGTTTAGCTCCCAGCCATTATTTAGTTTAGTTTAAGCAACCAACGTTAAATTAATCTAAACCCTTCCTTCATTATCGGCATTTTTCAACAATTAAAACCAGCAATGCAGTTTAGCTCCCAGCCATTATCTATACTCCCTCAGCTGCTTCTTCATACAATGTTAAGCCAGGAATGCCATTTAGCCTCCAGTCAATAGTGATGTAATGCAGTTTAGCTCCCAGCTTACACTATATTTTGTATCCTCCATCCCTTTCCCACGATTCATACTCTTCAAATTGTCTACTCATTCATATTTTGAAGCCAGAAACTCCATTCAAACATTATAATGTTCCAGATCTTTCATTTATTATGACTTCTATTCAATTTTAGAATCCATTTCATACTAATTAGAGCACAGGCCTCGTCAAGTCACTACACAAGGGAAAATGATTCGGCAAAAATCAGAAGGCTGTCGCAGGTTTACTGTGAGAGACTGACAGCCCTTCACTACAGTGAAGACCAGTTCGTTTATGCTTGCTCAAGTAGCATGGCATAAGTTGTTGATCGTTAGGCTGCTTAAGTCTGAACTTATTGTTATCTGACAATCAGAGACAACTAATATTGTACTGCTTATGGTTGTTAACATTTTTAACTGTAGGAAGACAACCACAGCCCCTATAGCTTGCATCTACAAAAAAATAATAAGTAACGCTTTAATAGTTAACATCTTTTCATGTCACATCTTTAATTTTTGCACCAATTTATCTAGAGTATTATCAATAAGTATCTGTATCAATAAGCAGTATCAGAATCAATATTGATAAAATCCTAATGATACCAATCACTATTGGGAGTTTTCATGCACTGAAGATTTGTGTCAATTAAAACTATGTTTGTTGTAAAGGTTCCATATTGCATGTTCAAAATAGTGTTTGTACTTTTGCATTCATTCTAACCAGGTGTAATTGTGATAGGACCCCAGAGGGCCACTGCAAGATGCAAATTCTCGGGATTATTTTCCATTTCCAGCTCTTTTATCTGAGCTTTTAGTGTGGTTATTTTTGATGATGAATTGTTGCCATTTGTCACAGGGCTTCGGAAGAAGATTGCCAGTAATGTGTTTCAAATTACCGAAGTCAAGTGGGTCAAATAAAAAAAGAGTGCACACACCCACATACTTTTCTCTGCTTTGTCAATGTTTCGCGAAAATACCAACTTAAGACCAGTTTGCTTACATGCCAGTGATGTTTTACGGGGCATTTGACTAATACGACTATGAATATAACATGAACATTATTCCTGTGTTAGCATGCAACACACTGCAGTAAGAGCCTGAAAATAGTGTTGCTAAAACGTCATATTGTATGAGTCATGTCAAGTTCCTTCATCCCCAGGAGATGATGAAAACTGAATTTTGTCCAGACTGTCGCCTTTATTGAAGATTAGGGTGGCTGAAGTTATTTTTATTACTCTGTAGCATCACAGTTAGCGGTCATGTTATCCTCATTCGCTTCAATTCATCCTCTTATAATTGACTACTTTGATAATTTAGAGATCCCCTTGGTACATAACCTGCTGCAGAACTATTTTCTGTGAACCTTGAAAAAACTCTTTCCTGATGTGTATTGAATTCTGGTGAATGGGAAACCTGCTGCAGACCCACTAACACAAGATTCAGGAGAGAGAGAGAGACGCACCGTCCATGAGAAGCCAGTGTCCAGTCAGCACCCAGATGAGCACCAACATGACGGAAAGGGAGAAGGACAGGAGCTCGGCCAGAGTGAAACGCCCACAGCAGCCGAATGAAATCCTGCAATAAGACAAATAAGAGACACCCTTGTCTAAATCACACGGAAATATTCATAAGATAATGTGTGTACATATGGGCAAACATACTTAATGATGTGCGGAAAAAAAACTAGGGCGAGAAAGTGTTGAGGGAGGAGAAAGAGAGAGCGAGTCTGTGGAGACGAAAAAAAGCTGTCTCTCGTTCGGGTTCAAGTGTCTGAGTAGTTTATGGATAGCTCAGCCATTGCTGTTGTTACTAAACAGCGGAAGTGCAGAAGTTACTGTCGCTCTGGAGTTTTTGTTTGGATACCAAACAGCTTAAGGTGCATTACAACATCCCTCTGGACTCAAGTGTTGCAGATCCTCATTTGCAAGACTGACTGCAATCACATCTGTGATCTGACCGATGGAGACAAAGATGCATGTGACTGAGTCTAAATGAAAGTATGGTAAATATGCATAGATGTTAAACATGGCAAAATAAAGCTTGTGCAGCCTGCATTAATAACAGCAACCTAAAAACTGAGCAGAAATGTGTTTTGGGTTGGAGGCTGGATTATTACTTGTTTTGTGAAGCAGACAAAGGTTTACTGAAACCAGAGAGGAGGCTCTGAATCTGTAACTAGAGAGGAGGCGTTCATATTGGTTATTGAGTAGGTGGGCTGTTGGTGATCCCTTGTGCTTTACTATTGCCTGAAATGTCCAGACTCCCGATCCCAGAGGTTATTAAAATGATTTGTATGCTGTGACTGAAAAGATACACTTTAAAGGGTTAGTACACCCAAATAACAAAATATATTTCACACATACTCCCAGTAGAATTAATTCTTGCAGTTTCACTTTTAATTGAGAAGAACATTGATTTATGGATACGGTGAATCCCAGAGCTTTATTAATATTTGTTAAAAAAAATACACAACATGGTGCAGAATGAGCAACACCACACACAATTCAAGAATCCACATGGTTTCCTTACTTGTTCTGTGGGGAGCAGGGTCTGGTCAGATACTGGCACATTGGCAACAAGAGGAATGCAAATGCGATTGTTGCAAGAACTGAGGAGAAGAACAAAGCACAGCAGTGAGACCAAAATCCTAATATACCTAGACTGCTTGTTCCAGTTGTTTTCTGTCAGCTTAATGGGGCAGTTAATGGTCTTCACAGTTTCAATAATCAACGCAGGTAAGAGGCCTTCCCTAGTGTGTAACTACTGAACACAACTGTGAATGCCTTATTATGGTAATTCTATAGCTGTGTTTTTATGTTGGACTCCCGAGTGGCACTTACCTGCAGTGCAGATGGTAAAGACCACCTGTACTGAGTCAAAGAAGAAGAACATGACTAGCAGAGACACAGAGGCTCCTATGGGCAGGAAAAGGGCCTGTGTGGAGTCTATAGTCTGAATACCTGCAAAACCACACAAACATCAGCGTGAGAAACATTGAAAAACCCAAAAAACGAGGAGTGAATAGTCCATGAAAATATATTGTCTGTATATTTCACTCACTCATATAACACTCACTGTTGTTTGTGTTGCTGTTATTGAAAGCCCCCGTTGTCGTGGGGTTACCATCTTTATCCTTCTCCTGGTTCTCACAATCCATGTTTAATGACCTGCAGGAGGAAGGGACGGAATCAAAAAGAGGAGAGGGCAGAGAAAAGGAGAGTGTATTAGACTCGAACATCAATAATTAGAATATCAAAAGCATGTGTTCATATGAGGTGACGGGCAATGGACTTAAAAAACAACCTTATTCTTTGTAAATGAATTAGAGACAAATCCTGAACCTAAACGAGTCTCACATTAACCCACAAAATATTTCCATTTCCTTGCTCATATCTGATCTGTCAATTCAAACGTCCCAAACGCAATAATAAAAACTGTCGTAAAAATCAAATACGCTTCATTCCTGTTTGTAATTCCACGTTACACTGGTAGGGTTTTTCACTGAAGACAGTTTCTCTCCATACTTGGCTACAATTAGCTCATCGCATGGTCTCATCTTTATAGACAATTTTAACCTTTTCTGGAAAAAAACAATCATTTTTTAGTGGAGTCAGTGTGCAGCCTCCATGGCACACATGCACTTTTAGCAAACATTTTTCATGCACTTACGACAGCTTCACGTCATTGACTGACCACTACTTGCTCCACAATAGACCTGGACAGCACACCAGTCGCTGATTGTTTTTCTTTCCCCTGTGTCCCCTCCTTCACCTCCAGTCAGTGCCAACAGCTCTCCCTACTACCTATTTTTATGACAGCCCAGAGAGCATTTTAAGCATGCCAGTTTTAATTAAATATACACCACATAAACACTACTCCAATGTGAAACGTGGAAATTATTTCAGTATGGTCCACGTTTCAGACTTATGATACAGCCAGCCGGTGTAATTTCTTATAATCTCATCATAATGAAACTGGTCAGGTTACCTCTTCAAAGCCAAACCATAGGTCCAACATTCAATGTAAGGTCCTTATCAACTACATGGTAAATTACCTGTATTTTGTGTTATAGTCTATGGACGACTCAATCACAACAAAGCCTTTGATAGGGAATTTTCAGAGCTACCATTTGTTCCCATGTTAAGATAAGACAATCTTTTAATTTTAGGTGGTTTTAATCATTTTGTCTGGTGTGCCCAATAGACTAGCTACTGATGCTTTTGCATCTTATTGAATGTTTTAACTTGGGCAATCAGTGACCTGCCCAACATATGTAAAAAAATATAATCCAGGCCTAGTCCTGTCCTTTGGCCTTTCGCTTAGCAATTTTGTTCTCTCTGTGACATCTGTGTGTCTGACCACAGGGTTATATAATTTGACACTGAGCTTCCTCTATCCATACCAAAACTTCCTGCCCCAACCCGCTCCCATATAATAAAGTCTACTACACCCAGCCTGTTTTCCAGTGCTGCAGTGGCTGTTATTGAATCCTCTTCCTCCCATTTAAACACAGATGAATTAAAAGAGCTCTTCCACAAGTCTTGTTTGTCTCCATTGCTCCTTTTAAGACTATAACTAGGAAGAACGATGCAGAGCCCTGGCTGAGCGAATCCAAGAAGAGACAGATGGAAAGATGAGCACAAGTGGATAAAGAAAGACTTCCATTCTTCTGTTTAAGATGTAAAATAGATATCATCACTAAAAGTATTCTTAACTCCAGGATCTAATTTAACACAAAAAAGTAGTAGTTAACCCCTTTGCTTGCTCCACTACAAATTCCACCCCAATCAGGTGCGGGCATTTCTTTGTAAACAAAATTGACAATATTAGATAAAATATTTTGCACCCCATCAAAGATTTCTCATTGGCTACTAGGGACACTCATGCTTTTAATAATTTCCACTCAATCTCTTTGCCCCTCCTTTGATGCATAATTGCATGCATGAAGCCCACTAGCTGTCAGCTTTATATAATTACAACCTTCCAATAAAACTCCCAAAACAGTCATTTGAAGCATACTGGTGGTTTTTAACAGTTTTCTAGCTACAGGTACAATCCTGTCTTGTTTTTATGCATGTCATAGTCCAGCGCATCTTTAAGAAGCCTGGCTTTGACTTGGCTATTCCAAATTTTAAGGCAATTTCTAAGCTTTCTTTCTTATTTGAAGTTTTAGAAATGGTTGTTTTTTTAGTCAGATTCTGCAACCTTTAAATCTATACAATATTTTCTTGAACACCCCAGCCAAAACAGTTCTTCTAAGAGTGACAAATGACCTCCTCTGTCCTGTGAATGCTGGTAAATGCTTTGCCATGTGGTCGTGTGGTTGACACTGTCACTCGCTTGACACGCGATTCAGCCGAGTCTAGGTCTGTCCTGTTCTTACAGAATTGTCATTGTTTCCACTGGCAGCTCATACCTAAAACCTGCAAATATGTCATATGGGGTTCTGCAGGGTTCAGTTTTAGGTTCACTTCTTTTCTGGTTTTATCTTCTCTCATGCTCCCATTGGGAAAAATCATCCAAACTAAAAACAACTCTTTTCACAGCTAACAAAGATGATACTTAGATCTGCCAGACGCTCAATTTCCTAAATCAGGCTCATTACAATCAATTACAGAACTGTTTCTAAGATATTAAAGACTGGTTAGCTCATTATTTCTTTTAGTTGAATGAGGACAAGACAGAGATACTTCTCTTTGACCCCCTACATCACACCCGAAAAACCTGGGTGTTACACTCAGTTGCAATCTAATTTTCAACAGGCATGTAAATCCCTTGTATTCTTGTATCCTTACACTGTCTCCCCGTTCATCTCAGGATAAACCTTCAAATCCTTCTAAATGTCTTCAATCCTCTCTATGGTCTCTCCCCTACAAGTATCTTAGAATTTCTCCCTGCTCACAGCATCACAAGACCCCTCAGATCCTCCCACCATGGCATGTTGGCTGTGTCCCGTTTTTTCTAAATCAGCTGCTCAGCTTTACCTGCTGGAGGCCATTAGACAGGTGGAGTCTGTTAATTGTTTCAAGATGCACTTTAAGATCCACTTTATTGTTTGTCCTGTGTTTACTCTCTTTATTTTTACCTGAATCCATTCGTTTGGAATTTTCAGTTTAACTTGTTTCTATTTCAATCTTGATTTATTTTCACATCTGTTAGTGAGTAACACTTGTGCTTTTCCTACTATGACAAGTCAAAATGTCTGCTGTGAACAAAACCTATGACTGGAAACATCTCATTCAGAGTGCTAAGAGTAGAATACTATAGTCACTTCTCTATCCAAATATAGTGCCATTTTACCAGCATTTCGAGAAAATCAGCAAAAGAAAAGGCACTGTAAATCTGGCAAGATTCCATCCACTAATGTAATGTGAATGTTGGGTGTTGCACATTGAGATTAATAGTTGGTTGTGCTTAAACCATTTCAGAGAAAGAGTGTACAAAGAGATGATGACACAAAGGTTGAGTGGCGTTTAAGTCACGTGCTGCACGTACATCATGATCTATTTGCTGGATCGTATTTTTTCACATTTCGTTTTCATTTGTACAGAACCCATTTCACAAACCATTTCACTGATTCCGACCCAGTGAAATGTAAAAATGTTTTTGCAATTCCCCCACAGTGTTTCAAGTTAGGTGTTCTTTTAAGCACAAACTCAAAATACACTTTAAAGTAGGTGGTTGAAAAAGCAGTGACTGCAAATGATTTTATCTCCTGACAGCAACAGCTGCAGACTAGAATGAGCTCAGTGCAACTTGATTGGATCAGCTGTGACTACAATCCACCCAGAGACTATTATGTGCATTTTTTGTCTCATGTGTTTTTCTCCTGCTATCCTAATTGGCTTGTATCATGGTGTGAGGAAGGAGCAGCATAGTGGCACTGTCCTCTTTATATTTGGAACGTAAATAAGATGTTTGCATCAATAGCCCCCATATTTATGCAGATATAGTTTAACCAAGATGGACACTGTGATAACAATAAACAGATGGTTGAGCAAAACAGCTTTTCAATTAAGCCTGAGTATCAAACTCTACAAAGCCTTTTACCTGATCATAAGCTTCCAGTAAAAACAAATCTGTTTTAAGCAATATCCTAATGCGACAAAATCAATCAAAACACCACTAAGCAAAGAGCTGTGGAATTCTATGATACACAATCATGTTAGTAATGTTCACCAGGTACACTTGGACTGTGAAACACCCCAACATGACTGCAACAGGTGATTTTACTCGACTGAAACCTGAGAAAGGGGTCATACAGCAACTGCATGGTAAAAAAAAAACATATACCTCTTTCTCATATTTACCATAACAAACCCAACCAAACATCTTTTCTTTAGGATCTTAAATTCTTGTAGCCAGGGACCCAGAATGACAACATTTTACCTGACCCTATAGAGCAAATGCTTATTGTGCTTTTGATATGTGGGGCAGCAAAAGTGACAGTTCTGTAAGTCTTTGCCCACAACCCCCCTGAGGGCTGAAGTGATTATTTATCTAGTGACACTCACCTGAAGCTGCCATAGACGATGAGAAGGATGGAGATGAGGAAGGTGGACACCTGGCTGGAGTCAACTAGGGAGTACGCCCTAAAGAGGAGGGAGAGAAATAGAAATGAGTATCCAAGCACAAAAGTCTGTGGAATGAAACTGGTTTTAAAAAAATGCACCTTTGTTTAATTGAATTTGAGAACAAAAGTACACAGTGTTTTGCTGCCAAACCAAAAAAAGAGACTGTTTTCCTACCAACTGTCCTCATACTGACATTACATTGATTTAACTGTAACAACTTGTATTGTTTACTTTTCTACTAAACACAGGTTGTCACTACATTAAACATCACACGCACAGCAGGAAAGTAAATCAGCCATAAAATACACAAATGATAGTGTGAAAAGACTCTGCTGCTTCCTCCTTTTGACTGGAATCTTTTCCACATTGTAAGTGGCCCCTTTTCTCTAAAAATGCAAGCGTTCCATTTTTGACCAGTTTTTTTTTTGCTGATTCATTACAGGCTGAGGTGAGTGAGAAAATATTTGTTGTATGAGTTTAATCCCCATCTGATGTGCTGAGACTTCAGCCATCAGATGAATAACACTTTTTTCAGTGTATAATTTAGGGTTTGACAGTGCTCAACAGTTACACTTCAGTTACTATAAGTGGTGACTACTTTTTAATAGAGCTGCAAGTTATGGTCATATTCATTTTTGATTAATCTCCTGATTATTTTCACAATTAATTGTTTAGTCTATAAAATGTCAAAAACAATTGTGAAAAGCAGAGCCCAAAGTGCAATCTACAAATTGCTTATTTTGTCCGTTATAAATGACAAAGAAAAGCAGCAAATACAGTTTATCAGAGAGATGAAAACATCATTGATTCTGCATCTTTAATCCAGTAACACATACATACATATCAAAATC
Organism: Centropyge bicolor; assembly: GCA_037975185.1. Classification (NCBI taxonomy): domain Eukaryota; kingdom Metazoa; phylum Chordata; class Actinopteri; family Pomacanthidae; genus Centropyge; species Centropyge bicolor. The sequence goes on along the minus strand of JBBMOC010000034.1, from coordinate 4,384,533 downwards.
ACTAGTTCAAGGTAGCATGTCCTGCAGAACCACCGGGTTAGTTAGGATAGCTTGGAGGACAAGTTACAAAAAATATTGTTAGACATTTATTTAAGTCACATTTTCATCATTAAGCTGAAATAGAATGCATAGCATCTTAATTACTCAAAATATAAAGGTTACTATAAATGGCAACCATATTTTCAGTTTCAGCAACCATAAGTTGATGCCTGGTCACCAGCCTGGCAACCACCTTTAAAAGTTAGTGTTGAGCCCTGTTTGAAAGGGAAAATATCTGTCCCTCAGCCATTTTACCATGCATAATGCTTTCCATGCATAATAATGGGTGTTTTAGCCAAAGAACATAGTTTTATAGTTAAATATTACAGAATAGTGTTGTATGAGTAACTAACTGCCAATTTATTATTTCTAACTATGAACCTAAAGGTCCACTGCATCACACCAGCAAAAAGACCTATCAAAACACAATCCAAAACAGAAAACAGAACAAGTCATTAACAGGGGCTACCTTCAGAGTAGTGGCAGTGAGTCAGAATGAACATGAATCGAACTGAAAATGCATCTGTATCCCCTTCTCTTGGAATAAAAGTGGCTTTACTACCGGATTCTCCCCTATAATCAATTCAGACGTACAAACCATCAGTTTGAAATTAGAGTAGTCCACGCTTGCACAGTTCTCTCCGTAATCTTTTTATACCACCACGCTGTGGAAAGGAGCAGTATGCCAGTGTAATTTCAGTCAATCATTTCAGATGCTGCACTTTGACAGTCTCACACTAGTTGTGGCAATTTTATCACCACCACTTTGAATCTCTGCAGCACAGCACATTTCCAACTCCAACAAAGGCAGGAACCATAACTGATATGTGGGGTAGAATAAATCTTATATCAGGAATTATGATTCAGAGCTATAATATGTGCAGCAAATGTTAACTAAGAGGGCTGTACATCTGCTGCATTGTGAATATAAGGGGAACGAGATCTGCACAGTTCAATATAGGTGTTGACTATTAAGACCGTAGTCACATTTCTGAGATGAGAAGATATTAAAATCCCTTTCAGTGACCATATAAGAGAACATCTAATACAGTGTGTAAACATTTCTAGTCAACACACTGATGCTGCACGCTACATCAAAATGCTGCTGTTTTTGCACAGAGCTGAACATATTCTGCTCCCCTGAGATCCAGTGGACTTCACAATTACATGTAAGAAGGCAGCGAAGAAAGGAGAGGGAAGCAATTCGATAACAAAATTAGAATTGCGCTTAAAAAACAACTGTGGAAAAAAACAAGCGATCAATTATGAAAATCAATAAGGCAAATGTGATCCATGTGGTTTTAGCCACATTGGAAACAGTCTACAAAGGAAGGAAGAGTGGTATAGTCTTCTAAATTTTGATTAGGCCTTTTTTTTATGTAACTTGAGAACATATGACTCACACACACTCACAAATTTAGATATAGTATAGTAGTTATTATAGATTGGTATGTATTAAGTAAGTGATACAACATGTTCCAGGCAACATATTTAAAGTCCTGAAACATAAGATAAGATAAACCATTATTCGTCCCACAGTGGGGAAATTCGCAACAGTCACATCACACAGCTGTACAGTGAGATAACAATAGCTGAAATTTCAACATGAGTGTTAAAATGCCTGATCAGAAATGCATCTAAAATGTGTTAGCTGATACAGTTCAAAATGAAACCATGGTGTTCATGCAACCATTTCTGCGGGACGATCTTTCTTTTCTATACAATCTAGTAAAGCAAACACATGACATTACAACACACAAAACAAGCACACCAATTTGGGATTATTGCAACTAATGTGTAGACCTTACTGAAGTACTGGTAACACTTCCTGTAAATATCTAAATGCCTCCTCACCTACCCCTCATGCAATTTATTGTGTTCTGTGAGACAGACTAGACAAAATAAAAAGGAGTCGATGAAGGACATCATGGTGCCAGTCCTCAGCTAAGGGTTGCTGTTAAAAAGAGCATCCATATACTTCAGATTGAAGATGGTTGGCACTTTTAAGTTCTGCACTTCCTTGATGAAGAATGAAAATGGCTTATACACATTACTTATCCAGCTCCTTTTTAGTCTTTTAATCAGTCAAGCAGATTTTCTGGGCTCTCTAAAACAAGAGGTTTGTAAGATTACACATCTGACTAATCCTAAAATTCCAGCATACAGTCATCCTGCTTTTTTTTTGCCAGACAAATGTGTAATCAGGCTTCTAGTGTGCAGACTGATGCTGTGTCTAAGCTTCAAATTGTTCCCATATCAATGATCTGGGGGCCTTGACATAGCGTAGACTTGACATGCAACCTCATAATGCAGGCCTTTTTCTGGGGCAAAAACAAGGCTGGCATTGTGAAGTGTCTGCCTTCAGCTGAGAGGTGTAGATTTGACCCCAATCCTGACCTATCTGTCTCCTGTCGCTCTGGCCACGAATGCAGGCTGGAATTTGAAAAAACAAAAACAGTAGCCCCCAATAATGTCATCATTAACACTGCTCCACTGACGTAGAGGCACCCAAGCAGTTCTTAGTTAGCATTTTAGCTCAGATTTGATCACATTCTTAAAAGGCTTCCATGCAGTCTATTAGCAATAAGCATATCCATTGGCCAAAGTTATCAGTTCTATTCAAATCAAGTGAATACACTCATATTGTTTTACAGTTGCATGAACACAATAATGGGCTGTGTCTGAAACCGTCCCTATTTTTGCTCGTTAGTGCAGTACATTTACAATCTGCGAGTCCAAATTCACTCTAGTGCCCTATGAACTTCCCACGTCGGATTAAAAAAAAAAAAAAAAAAAAACACTGTCCAAGGCATGTACACATTTGCCAACAATCCCACAATGCAATTTGCTACATTTTGAAATTACACATCAGGGATTTTGCAAAAAAATGATGAGGATTCAAAGGTTATAGCTTGATATATATTGACATAACTATATCTATAAATACACGAGTGTTGGTCAATAAGTAACAAGAAATTGCAGTACATAAATGTTTGAGGTACTAAATAGAGTCAATAAACAGAGGTTGTTCTCCAGACAGCATGAGTTTCTTTCATCTGTAAAATGTTACCATTACTAATTTAAGGGATACTTATCACAAATATTTGTTCATTTTATCTCTGCCAGGAGTTTGGTCATGTGAGTCTGTGCGTTTGTGTCTGTCTACTGATCTAGCTGATCTGGCAAACAAAGGGATCAATCCGCCTGTTATTCTTTGTGCACATTTATGACTGTATGCTCAAGGACCTCTCCAGCATTTCCAACTAGGCTAAAAACAAGTCTTACGGAGTCTGTTGCAGGCCATATTTTGGCCTTTGCATTAGCTCAAAAACTAACTGACATCAATAGAAAAGTCTGGTCTCATCACCCACCACAACATCTGTTGATTAATGCCATACCTGATATTTTTTGGTCTGCTAAACTTAGACATTACACAATTTGAATACATTTGTCTTCATCGCCATCTTGACTAGTTTGTTTAGTCTCATATCTCAATCAGCCTTAAAAGTTTAGTAGTATTGGTTGGGGTATATTTGTAAATGAAGAATTGCTGCATTTACTGCTCATTATGGAGGAAGCTATTGAGTGTTTCTTATATGACAAAAAGTAAATGAAGAGACAGAGACACTGTTTTGGCATACAGAGCGTGCAAAGTGGCAGAGGGCAAGTGTCACGAGTCATCATGACAGATGCTTCACACAGGAAAACCACATTAGCGAAAAGAACCAATAGTGACAAGCCGACCCTCAGTCTGCACCAACAGAATGACACTTAACAGGATATTTGTTAAACTACAAGATAAAGAAAGAAAAAACCAAAAACCAAAACTAAGTTGAATCAACATTTGTCACACTTTCTGTCTCTGCTATTTTCCCCACCAACTGCACTCTGGCATTTCTTTTTTTTAATTAAAGTTTGATTTAGTGAGCTCTGGGTGATCTTTTTGAAGGCAAAAATGTTTCCCACTCTACTACATCTGTATCCAGCAACAGTCCTCACTTGAGCAAAGCAGTATAGTCAATATACAGTGAATATAAATTGTTTTCCTCTGCAAGATACTATATCATGCAGGGTGCACTTCAGGTTGTGCTCGCACTGCTTGTAAAAGTTAAAGATTGACGTAGATAAGGACATGGAGGATAACGTAATAAACATTATTATGCAATGAACAGGGCTTGTGAATAAATGCATTTCAGTTTGGTCTGAAAATGTTAATTCATTGAATAATATCTGCTAACAAGGCACTAAAGAAGGTACTATTTCTCATGGACAAATATCAGGCCCTTTTCTGCTGGCATGCGGTGAATGCTGTTTCAGTTCAGACTATCGCTGGGCTGCATTACTAGTTTTCTTCCAAGTACTGACACAGAGAACAGCCCTTGCATAAAAAAGACACAGCTCTCCAACAAATCATTTTTCATTCTGGTGCGCATGTGACACAGAAATTCACAGTTTTCACTGAGATGCTGGGGGAGCAGAATCCCCTGTCTGTCATTCATTCAGTAGCACAGGAATGACTACAGGGTGTCTAGGAGGGAATGGGGTAACATGTAGTTCACTGTGGAAACAGGACACCAGGACAAATACTGCATCACACGCTCAGCAGGCATTATCTTTACGAATACTTAAAATTACAATGGGGCTTAGGATTCTTGACCCAACATGTAGGTCAATATAGACGATCCAAATATGACACCCTATTCAGGCAAGTGTTTCCCTAAACAGGTTACATGTCTTGCCAACTGTTTGGCCTCAAGCATTAAGAAAGTGATTAAGAAACTGATCCTGTTCCTCTCCACACAGACACTAATGATGTCACTGCCTCCCTGTCAACACAGCAAGCACATAGACAGCTAGTTTAATCTACCACAGCCCTAATTCATATTCTAGTATCGAACTGCTTCGTCTGAATTCTGCGCACAGAAGCCTGTAGAACATGGGTGAGATAGATGAATGGAACATTTAAAAACAAAATACAATCCCGGACTGTTGAGGGCTGGATGGCAGCCCAAAGTGCCATAAGACGTCCTTGTTCGCTGACAGACTAGGTTTTCAATAACACAATTCCAATACCGTCCTCCATCAAGCCAGTTGCATGCATGACTTGACCACTAAGGGGCCAGGTCACCAGGCCACAATGAGGACTTTTGCAAATGCTGCCCCTGTGAGTTGTGGATATTTAAGACTGACTGTGCAGAACTTTCTTATACACTTGGAGACAGATTATTCAAACTGAATAAATGTATATACCCCTTGCATATATCTCAACTTTACTATTATCTCCAACAGTTTACAGTAGCTACTGGCTGGAGTTACTGTCAGACCTTCAATTGGGAATTAACATTTATCTGTTTCCACTTTCTCATCCAATTATGGATGTAATGGCTTACATCCTTCAGGAACAAGAACGTAATTTGTGATCAACTGTGACCTTTTTGTCTCCATGAAAATAAGCACACCTGCCCTGCACCGCTGCTCGGCTGTGTGTTTACACCTTTCTCTTGCATTTTTTTTTCTTTGTTTGAACTACCATTGATAAGGGATCAACGTTGAAATGGACAGAAAAGATTGACGTTTGAAAGGGCATGTGAGATCCTGGATTGGGTTTGTCCGTGATATTACATCAGCTCAAAGTCACAAGGATTGTCTTGTGGCACCATGTTAGTACAAGCTGCTGACCACATCTGTTAAGTCTGAGGTCCAGGCTGAATAATTTTGGTAATCTTCTTCACAGCACAGGAACACAATGAGTGAAAGTTCTGGACTCAAAATTCAAGATGCATTAAACTATTGTCTCTCCAACATAAAAAGTACTTAGGCTTTTCAATTCTGAAGGCTAATCTTAAGTGGTGCTTCTGTTCAGGACAAAGGCAACAGGTGCTTCAGTAATCCTTCAGATTCAAACGGGCTCATGTGCTCTCTTAGCTGAGAATACAGCAGCATTAGTTGTGTCTATATACTTAAAACATACCAAGTATATAATAGTGCTTATTGTCATTTTGTTGTCATATCACAGATTCTCATTGCAAGTGACTACAAAGATTCTTTGACATTAGATATTACAATTAATTAGATAAACAGGCTTATTTTAAATGTGCAGAGGTCAACATATTTAACTTCAGTTACTTTGTGAATTGTGTGAATGATTAGCTGATTAGTCCGTGTCTAGAAAGGCCGATCTTGAATCAGATTACACTGCGGATAGTCTTAATAATAGGATTTTGGGATTAGATCTCAATAACCATGTTTCCTGGGGATGGATGCATTTTTCCCTTATATTCACAAATAAAGCCAAATGGAAAAAGAAAAAGATACTTTGGAACTATGACTGTTTGGTCAATATTGTCTGGCAGTCATCATCTCATATAAAATTTGATTTGTGATGACGGATTTACATTATATGATGGTAAAAGAGCACATTTGAGGCGACATTTTATGACAATCCTTTAATAACTCAGTGCGACAGTCATTTTTGGACAATATTCTACACTAATCTCAGAAAATGTTGATTATACACGACAGCAGGTGGCTACACAGATGGGGGCGACACCATGTTAGCAGTATTTGGTCTGAGGTAATAACAGTGACAACTAATGGCAGGCAGCACCTAGCATCCACTAATTGCCAAGTCAAAAATAATTAAAATCTTCTCTAAAACTAACCTAACTCGACCACAGGGCTCATATGTTATTGTCTAGCAGTAAAAGAAAATCTGCTGTTATTGACAGCAATTGTGGCTATACATTAACTAATAACCTCTGCTTATTGTCCTTAACATAAGGTCAGACTCAGTATCTGTATGGAAGATGTACAACATCCTCAGTCACACATGTAGGAACAACGACTAGCTCCTAAAACATTTGGCAAGGCTGTAAAAAGACGCTTCAGTGACGACTTTTGCAGGTAGCTTCAATAAGGCATTGCGATGACACTGCACAAGTACAGAAATGTGCTCTCTTTCAGCTTGTGAGATGAAAAAAATAGAGATCACTTTGTTTTACTGAACATCAAAAGATTTTCATCATGGATCGCAGCAGTTACGAATCAGTCCTCTATAAAATCTACAGAATTAACTGAAAGAAGAAACTTAAGCACTAAAAATAAGCAATTAATTTATCAATAAGCTGATGAACAATTAAATTGATTTAAGTCATTTATCAAGTAACAGCTTCTGGTGGGTATTTAACATTATTTTTGAGACACTATAGTCAGCCAATTTAAATCGACAGCATGTGTGGGAAACACTTTACATATTGCTAAGCAGACTTTCAGTTTCACAGATGCGGTTGCTGCAGTGTTCACATTTACGATCCACGACAAACAGTGTGGGCAAAGTGGTTTGACTATATGATCTTTTTTCCCACTTCTGGCGTAATATTTTATCAAATTGAACTGAGAGTGAGAGGTCACAAAGGAAGGAGATGCCCAAAGGCCTGAATAGTTCTGTTAGTACTACTTTTTTGGAGTCTGTTTGGAGGACATGTTCCACACATGCGCAGACATACTCCACAGCTCGTAGTAGTGAAGTGGCTGGGCAGACAAGTCTGGACAAATTGGAGGTATGCTTACATCCTCTGATGACAAAATTTAAGTCACGTAGACCCTTGCGCACTCTAGAAAAGTATAATTTCGGCTTAGGTGCTGTCTGTTACTATACTTGTGTTAAAGAGCTTGCAAATGACATCTACTCAGTGACACCAGTTTATACTATCTGCATCGATGTGGCTGCAAGGAATTGTGTGACATAAATTTAGCTATCTCCAGTGAACAGGTGCGTTTGCATAGAAAACAAAAGGTGTATTTTGACGGGAAGATTGTGTCCCATATATGTCCCATATCCCATCACATATTCATCTTCGATTGTTGACATGGTTGTAATGCTTAGCATCTCCCTAACTCTCCATATTAGAAAAGTCCTGTCTTTCTCAGGCACATTGTAACACTTGCTGGGACATTTGTTGTGTACTACGATAACATAGACCGGACCCTTTGGCTGTTCAACTGAGATGCTAAATTTAAGACATAACTATTGTGCAAAAACAACAGCTACAAGGCCAATATTTTACAATGTCTACATTAAGTCTCCCTGTGATTGCGAATAGTGGCTAAATATAACAGCTTATGATAAAGACTATTTCTTATTTCTTCCTAATTCTCAGATTAAAAGCTTTCGTAAGAAAGCAGCAACAAGTGCAGTGAGTGATTAATAGATACAAATACAAATAAGAGTGGCATTTGACATTTGCCTGGATGGTCAAGTAAAAATAAATACTATATGACTGACTGTGTAGGGCGCTCTCACCTAATATGGCTATATGTGTCTACCACCCTGTGCATTTCAGGAAGCACTACTTTCACAATTTCACCTAAAATGTGATGGTTGAAAAGTTCTGACTTTCACAGCATGTGCTTGACAAGCTGCCAAACTGAAAATGAGGAAGAGAAAGTGGGAGAAAACAAGTCCCTTGACAAATACATGTATCAGTGTGATGGTAACATAAAGCCACCTACTGATGGGTAGGAATCAAGCAAGCTGCAAATATACCTGCTGCTGTGAAGGCTGGTGAAAGCAGATTCAAAACAAGACAAAACCAAATATTAGCCAACTGGTTACCACAAGGCTTCACAGGGCTTGCTCTGGTTTACTTGTTACCAATTTATCCAGGCAGCAATATAGTAGCTATAAAACTAACTGTGCAGAACAAAACGTGCAAATGTTGCCAAGCACAGCAACTAAACCAAATGTCTGTACACAGTCATCAGAGGTTTGTGTCTTCTGAGACCAGCTTTAATCAAACACCACTAATAGAACATATTGTATTATTTAGGCCTGTGGGTGCTTAATACAAAGGTATTAGTGTTGAATATATAATTGTTTTTCTAAGTGCTTGTAAAGCAGAACTGCTCCTTATTATGTGAAAGGTATGTCACAACTGTGTGGGCGTCTGTATTTCTGTAGTAATAGTCAGGAGGAGTAGTCCAGAGTTAGTCTAGCTTCTACTCTCGTGCTGAACAGAAACAGAGACTAAGACAGAGCAACAAAAAATAAAGACAGAATGGGCAGAAGTCACACTCTTAAATGACTGTTGCGTTTGCTGAGGACAGCTTAATTTGTGCTACTTGATAAGCCTGAATCAAAACTACATCTCAACATTTAAAATACAAAAAATACAGCAGAGGAGCATCTAGTGTAACTTATTTACCTCAATAATGTTGGTTGAAGTAAACACACCTCCAACTGATCAGGTCATGTGAAAGAAAATATGGAAGTGATGATGTTAGCCAGCCATGACACAGTTAACTGAACCAACTCAACCACAATTACAACCACGCAGCGTTTCAAGCTTTTCTTGCACTCCAGCATACAGACGGATATGATAATGATGTCATTTGTCTTAAATGCACATAAGAAATGCAAACACTCGCAACTCAATATCTCACCAGAAAGATCCCAAATGAAAAGGATATGTAAAAAAAAAAATCAACCAGTCATGTGACATAGTTGTAAAATTGCAAATGATTGTATGTTGACAGGTAGTGTAAAAAAGGTGATTATTTGACCAGACTGGCCATCTGAGTCTTTGCACACTGCAGTGGTAAAAGCATAGTGGATGTGACTTTTATGTTTGATTTCAAGCAAAACTTTAGCCAGCTCGAACGTACAAGCTTTAATTTAGCTTCAACTGTTTTGCCACCTGCACCAATTATTCATTTCTAAAGTTCTTCTGTGACATTTGGGCCACTTCTGGCACAGTAGATGGTCACTGTCCTTAATAGTGTTTTTCTGCTTACTTCGCACATTTAAGAAACTATACACTCAAGCTCCAGTCAGAGAGGATTTATTTCTCTGGCGGAGGTTGGGTGATTTTGAAAGGAAAACACCAACATTTTAAGAAATACACTTGTGGTCTTAACGGGAGTTAGATGAAAAGATCAATCATGATATAATGTCTGTGTGCTCCACACAAAGAGTGGTCCAAGATATATTTGGAAAGAAGACTTGAAGAAATAAAGACTGGGAGCTAAAACAAGTCTAAGACCATTTAAAGCTGCTGAAATCTATGTTTCTCTCGGGGGTTTTAGAGGAGGTTTTTGCTGAAGAAGGCTAGCTATTTTCCTTTCTGTTTCCCTTTGTGCCAAGTTGGATTTAACAAAAAAAAAACTACCTTGTATTTTAGACACAACTACCACCTGGCATTAACATGTGATCTGTCATATATCACAAATACTCTGTCCAGTAAGACCAGCAAGAGCAACTAGCAGGTCTCCCCGCAAGAAAAGCAATGTAGAAATAAATGAATGTCAATGGCATTGCTTCCCTTGACCCGGGACACGTATGCTTGTTGACAAGTCCACTACATTTGCAAATTGCGATCCAAATTTGAGATCACATTACAAGCAGAATGGAGATGATAACAACACTTATCAATACCAGGTGTAAATACAAGCACACGTGGATTGGATGTCATTATCCATATAATGTATCCAGATATAGACTACATGTTTATACAAGAGTAAATGGACTAGACTGCAAGTCAAAGTGTTTGTGTCTTTGTCCTCTGATCATTAGAAAGCCTGTCACAATTTATTTCTGTAAAGAAGCACTCCATGAAAAGCTTTGCAATGAAAATCTTAAAAGCATCAAATTAATATTAAATGAACTCTGATTTGGGTTTTCAGCAGAGCCCTTTAGTTCTGTGCCTTTTAAACTGGACTTGCATTACCTGTTATTGTCAATAAACTAAGTCACTAGTTTCAGTCTTCATATCAAATTGAAAGCGTGACATTTTTGTTAGTGTCTTTGAGGAAGTGACCTACTGGCTGTTTTCTAGTAACCACCTCAGACAAAAGACTGAGCCTCTCAAAAAGTACAAATCCCCAAAATCAACATTAACAAAGAAATAAATATGGGGTAACTCTGGGGGGGAATTGAAATCGAATAGATGGGATTTCCCAAAGCAATGATTATCAGTCTGAGTTCACTGATTAAAAATGACTGCTGTTTCCTACATGCTACATATTGACAGTAAAATGGATGTCATAACAGTAACCCCCCTCTGGCCCCAAACCTGACAAAATGCAGGTCATGATGAAGATAATGACTGAGATGAAGAATAAACAGGTCAGAAATGTAAACTGTCTGTGTTAAAGAGAAATTTTAGGCTTAATCCTATATATAAAGTGGACATTATGCAGAGGTTAGGCTTTTCCCTCTGTGAGCAATTCCCCCAAGTGAGCACCTTTATGACATAATGACCTGCAATGACACAAACCGGAAGCTATGTTGACTACATAAAAAAGTTATGGCGTTCACCAATTTCATAACAGCAGGAAAGGCTTCAGTTAACTGATCTTAAATTAACTTAGATTCATACAGCCATGTGGAAAAAAAAACGTGAAAAAAAGTTATGACATCAAATTAGAGTTAGACAATCCCATAAGATAAAAACACAATATTTCTGTGGACCTCCACTATTTAATGAACCCAGTCGGCTCTTGGAGATTCATTGATTGGGACTATTCATACACAGGAGGATGCTGTTCTAAAAGTGATCATTACAAATCGACTTGCTGGGATCAAACAAGCATAATTTAGCCCATAATAATCAGCTAGGCCTCAACACAATATCATTTTCATTCATAGGAACAACGCATTTCAGTGAGCACATCATCTCTGTCTGGCTTTGTTTAACCTATTCTTCACCAAAAATCACTAGAATGATAACCTGGATTTGTATGTGTAAACCTCGTAGATCTGTAAATATGACAGGAGACAACCTGTGGTGTGTCACAATGCCAAGCTCACCCTCAAACTGGCATTTTGGGTTAGCTAGCTTAGCAGTACAGCAGAACCTTTGTTATTGTGTGCAACGGGTCGACGACGAATGATAGCATCTAATCAGCTAACGCTAACTTGTTGACACAGCTAACGCCTACTAATCTGCTCGACACTGTCATGCAACGTTGTACTCATTGTGCAAAACATTTTTACAAATAATGATAAAATGAGCGATAGACTCATTCACTTAGTGGCTAACCCATTGAGCTTAGCAGACCGTTAGGCAGCTAGCTCTTTAGCACTCGCTCACAATAGCAACGTTAGCACAGCTGATTAGCCGCTCCTAGCTAACCAGCCAGCTCAAGTTAGCCGTTAGCAATATCAAACCTGCAGGGGGAAAATTATGTGGATAAGAGACATTTTACTCTCTAGGCGGCGATTAAAAGTATTTCCGTGCATAGACGTGAAGAGACGAGTGGTACTGTGAATTGTCAGGAATATAATTCATTGGTTTAGTGACCTACATCAATCAGGCTTGGCAGTAGCAGCGGCTAACATAAGGTGGCTACTGCTAATCGGTAGCCTGATGCCTGTGCGCACTCACCAAGATGAGTAGCCTTGCTCCGCCATATCGCCGAAAACAGTGGGTTCCGCGACTGTGGCTAACACAGATTCAGGTCCCGGTGACAACCCCGTTAGGACCTCGGAGGGCTTTTCTGCTTATCCTTCACAATCCGACGTCCTAGCAGTTACTTTTAGGTGACAACATGATGATACATCCCGGCAGCAGCTAGTTGCGACTAGCTGAATATCTCGCAATTGAAACGGGGGAACGGTGGTTTTTTGCTATCGTTAGGTGGACAAGACAAAGCACCCCGAGAAAAAAAACAAAAAAAGAAAAACACTGATGTTATTTTCGTCGGTTTCGCTAATGTCCTGCCGTCACCCCCGCCGAGAAGGCTCGGTCTCCAACGATGCTACACCCGCTGTAAATCCATATCCAGCGCGATGTGTCCAGGGTAGGTTCGGATATTCCTCAAGTCTGCAGCCCTTCGCTGTTATGGAAGACGTTCAGCTTTGTTTTCTATGGCGAGAGTCACGGGAACGCGCAAAATCGCCCTGCTGTAGAGCTTTTACAAGTAGGACGTGCACTGAAGCGCTTTTGTGCACCGAGAGAGCTTTGCAATGGTTTTCAATTGAGCTGCGAGTCTGTCAATATACACCTACAACTAAAGCAATATGTCGATTGTGAAATGTAATTTGTGGTTATAGATTAAATTACCTGCCTCATCATTTCATTCAGGCATGATTTACTACAGATAAAATGCTGACGATCCCTCAATATTAGACTCGTTTAATTAACTATTAGGATGCGAAACAGGTTGCAGAAACATAATTTTATGTGAATACTAGGTTTATATAAAAAAACCTGATATATACGACACATGCTTTAGCTCTTTACATTTTATTATGCAAGGAAAGATAAATAGGCTCGTCATCATCAGGCAGATCATCTGTCACAGAAATGGTTTTCAGAGTTATCTGCACAATTTGTTAATTAAAATCTATAACAAGTTTTATTTTTAGAAGAGTTCATGCTCCAGGGTCTGAAGGTCGAAAGACAGACGAATCAGGCTGCAATACACAGCAAAAACACAGTAAGAGCAATACAGCAAATAAATCTAAAATTTAGTAATGTGTTGCAATAAGCCTATCAATTAAAATCTATTTAAAATGTTAGGCCTTACATGTTGTGGCGCCCCCTCCGGTTGGTCGATGTAATTACAACATAAGCTGTATCCCCTGCTGGCTACCCCTCAACTGTATCATTCAGGATTTTGCAGATGATATATAGAAAGGTAAACAAGCATTGTAGTGCCACCATTGACCAGAGCAGAGCCTTGTATTCATAATTTGCAATGATTGCAGAATTGCTAGAATAAGTAATAAGACATAATAGCCTGTCCTCCAATAACCTGTATTAGGCGACTTTGTCTTTGCAGATCCCATTTTTACCTAATTTTAAAACTCTAACAGGGAGGTTGAGCTTTTAGGTGGGCAGCCAATCCCTGCACTCAAACTATGCTGGTTTAAATGCCCAGCATATATTATTTGCTGCTAGTGGTCTCTCTGTGGAATTTTGGGAATCTTCCACTTCCTGATTTGAATATCTATACAGAATTTCTGGGTAATCTGGAAAGTAGTTACTGAAATATAGTACATCAGCCACATGTGAGCCATTTGGTAATGGATACACTGGTCCTGTTCAGTGTTGCACATTCAAAAGCAACTTACTTCAGTATGCTAAACAAAAACAATGACTTGATGTAGAAAAATAAGACTATGGTCACAGTAACATATGCTCGACAGAACTGGACACGAGCCTGTACAGAGCTGGTGTTAAGAATTATGGTGGTCAGAGTCAGTTTATACTATAAAGGCAAGTAAAAGCACAGCTGAGTCACATATGGAAACAAGGTCAGAACCTGCGTACAGTGCACCCAGATTTGAAAATGTGTACTGAAACTTGTGACCGCATGATTTGACGTAGGTATGGAGAGATTTCTGGACGTGTCTTTAGATATGCAAATGCTGATCTGGCAACATCTAAACTTAAATGAATCATGAGCTACTCTACGCATGTACAAATCTGTGCACACATTTACAGATCAGGTTACAGGCTCACAAGTCTATTCACCTTCATATTTAGCAACAGATTCACAAACCTTGATACACAGTACGTTTGCAATTGTTAATTTACACATTTTTATTATTGAAGTTCTGACTTCTACACATACTCTTGCTTTGACTGTGAAACCACTCATGAGAATGCTGTAAATCATGTGTGATAATTTTCCTCTAATTAAAAACTGACCATTACATGAGAGATTTGTATAACACATATAAACACATTTCTTGTCTTGGCCAATATAGAGGGTTGCAGGCATGACACTGCAAAGCTTTTAATTTCCCATCCTCATTAATTTTTAAATCACAAAGAAAAAGTGCAGGAAAGCTTCGTTTGGCCTTTCCACCACTTCCTCTGTTAAATATGTGTATTGATCTGAGGAAGTTTTACACTGATTCAAGTGCAGTCGAAGGAATAATCATGCTTGACAATAGCAAACTTTCCTATCAGGGCTTAGCTGATGCCAGTCGAGACAGTGTCTTTCCTGTAGATAAAGATGGCATTAGGGTTTAGAAAGGGGTCAATGGGATTCCCTCTAGCCAAAGAGTGTGGGGATTACCAAAGTCTGCAAAGAGCTGCTTTTCTTACAGATTATGTACAATCTGTTCTCAGCAACGGAACCACATTTTCACAAGATACAGGAGCAGCATTAATCGAAAGCCTTATTCATTCAAGTGCAAATAAGGTTCTTCTGCAGCCTCCGTCAACCTGCACTGTGCTGAGTTGACCTAGGCCAGGTTGAACTACCGGTAAACCCACAGCCTACTATCAGCAAAACTTAATCAAAAAGTAAAGTCAAACAACAGCTAAATGTTTGGTGGTTTGGAAGAGGGACATTTATAAGAACAATATAAATATATGTAGTTAATACTAACTTAAGATATCACAGAACCCCTAAATCATGTAATTTGGTGAACATGATAACTATGTTGTTGCGTAGAACATCTGAGATAAACACTGATCTCTGCTGGATATATGTGTTATAAAGTCTTTATTTACATTCTTAGAAGCCACAACTTTACAATGAGAGGAACATCAAAGATGCCAGGGCCGAGTATTTATTGTGTCTATGACCTCAAAACTGAGCTGGATTCAAAAGCTGTTCATATTTGTAGAAGCAAGCTTGAGTAGATACACATAACAGACAGCTACAAATTTGAAATCACTCGTACATTAAACACTACCTGATAGTCTCAACCAAACACTGAAGATGGAAGGTTTGCAGTTGATATAAAAGGCAAAAACAAATTCAATCTTCTCACTCCCACCAACTATGGCTTCGGTTAGCGCACAAAGATAAATAGTCTTGATAGTTTTGATTGCAAACAGGATGTTTAGATTATCGGCTTCGAGTGGATTATATTCTACTCTTTAATTTGTCCCATACTACCAATCCCAAGCAAGCAAGCACTATTTTGGAAATTATAGCCAGCTAGTGTTAATTTCAGTTCAAAAAATGTTTCAAAGCAAAAGATAAACCCACCTGTAATCCAGATGCTACCAGCAGCACGAGCAATACTGGAGCACCAGCTAGTGCATCTGCTAACGTTGAATCACACTGTCAACACTGAGCCTGCTTCGCATTGAGGGTGACCTCACAGAACAAGTTAAACCAGAACAGATCGCTTATGCTTCTAATGCCAAGATGAAGCAGCACATATTGCTGCATTAAGTTACTACAGTGGTTTAATCATTAAATGACATGGTTGCCTTGTCTTGATATGGACAGTTTTAATTTGCACTTTGGTTTATTATTAATAAGACTTATAGTCTAATGCTAATAAAAATAACGATGAACTATAACCAGGGGCGTAGAAGTGGGACAAAAAGGGGACTGAGTATCCAGGGCCCTCATGTAAGGAGTTCTCACAACAATACCAAAATAAATAGCTGTGGATGCAGAGAGAGGCCCATAAAGAAATCCTACTCATGTTCAGGGTCCAGAATTTGTATTACATCCCTGTCTATAACAGCCTGGTTACATTTGCAATAGAAAAATAATTAAAAACAGTACTGGCACTGGTGTGAGATTGTCAAAACTCTATTTCAACCCCCTGCCACAGTCACTTAATGCCAGCCCATTTTCTGATATGCCAATGTATGTAACTTTAGCAGTCGGCCTACTTTTATTGTGATGTATTATTAGCTGTGACTTATTGTTTGCGGTCAGTGCATAGAATTGCTCGTGGTCTGATTACTGGTAAATGTTTTCCTTCCCCAACCTCAACCTCACCCGCAATCTATGGTGTTGCATATAATGTAAATGTAAATAAAAGAGCAGTAAAAATGTAGATAAGAGTAAATTGACTGACTCACTGTTGCATGTACACCATAGATAAGCAAAGAGAGGTGTAATCATAATTAAACATTAAGTGAATATATGAGTAGCATTTGCCACGGATGTCTGGAGCCAGCATTTCATTTTGATACAGAAAACACAAATATGTATTCCATTTTCAAATTCAATATAGTTTATGTAATACAGTGAAAAATCTAATTTGACGTTGAACTGATGACTGATTGTGTTGACAATCCAAGAAAATGCACTTTATTATTCATATAATTCCTATTTTTTTCTGACTAAATTATCTTTTTATGCCAAACCAAAACCAAAACAATGTGTCCAAATACACAGAAAATGTTCCTGCTTAACGGTGTAGTACATGGGCTTGGTCACTAGATGTCAGACTTTACTTTGAGAAAGGTGGATGAGACGCACAAGAGGAACAGACCCGAGCCAGTCATGGAGAGTTGTACAAAAAAAGAGTTTATATTATTAAGATATTTGGATATTTACACTTATTTTTACCATGTTTCCACTATAATCTTTTTATGTACATTATTTGGTGCAGTAATTGATGCAGGCTTCACATCAGGTACTTTGACGTAGGTCTTATTTGCAAAATTCACACCTCACTCTAACAAAGGCTAGGATTATGAGCAGAGTGATAAAAAAAAAAGCCACCATCTTCGGGTGAAGATGTGAGCTCTCTATCACAGCTGCTCACACATCAGATATTGCACATCCTGTACACAGGCAGCTAAATGCTTCATTTCTCTTGCTGACTTAAAGTACCTGATTACACTTCTGAAGTGATTAAATGGAGTGACTGAATACACTGTCAGTATTGTTGTAAAGCTGCAGAGAGTTCCAACTTCCAGGTCATGCGCTTGTGAGAAGGAATAATCTTAATGTACCATTTCTGTTGGTTCTGCAAGGTCGCAGGCTCTGTGAATTACTCTTTAACATGATCTAATCTAATCTAATCTAATCTCACAGTGTAGGATAGCCTTTCCATTTAGAATATCTGAGGTATCCACTTACAGGCAGTGTGCAAGGAATTACCAAAAGAATGCAATGATAATTCGATTGGTTATCCCAATATTTGCAGTGTTACTTAATCATGAACCTCATGGCATTCATTAAAAGTCAGTAAATTCATGCTTTACAAAGGGTAGCGCCCTTTAAACACTAATCTGAAATAAATGCAGCTGGTTTAGTTGAGTTACTGTATATGCAGTGATTAGTCCAAACATCTCTTCAAAGTAGGAAGTTTAGGTTAAAACAAAGGCACAAAGCAGCAATTGCTTTTTTCTGACTTTGTTAGATGCTCTGTACAAAGTTGACTTTTAAGGAAGGCTAATTTTCCTGCATGATGCATTAGTGCCACAAGATCACCATGTGTTTTGTGACATGCCTCCCACTCAGGCAGGTATTATCCCTGGTCGTCTATCACAATACCAAAACACCAGTGACACAGATTCCATGTTGGCTGTCAAGGACACAACTGACAAAAGCAGAAGTGACTTTCACATCTCTGTACTCTACACTAATATTAGCCACAAACTGTGCTACACTGGCTTCTGATCTCTTTTTCCCACCACAAGTTTAGTTCATGCGGAAAAAAAGCCAAAAGCAAAGGTGCCATTGCAGATAAATGGTGTTAAAATCACACTGCAAAAGTTTGCTAAATTCACAAAGAAGGACTGGTGTCAGAGTCTGTAACTGGTAACTGAGAGGAACTGTACAGCCTCTCTTTCTCCTTCCTCTCAAGCAGAGTCAGGGGGTGAACGCCTGTTTGAAGCTCTCCCCCTGGGCTCCAGGGTTCTGTGGGATCCGGGTGTGCTGACACTGTTAGCACGCCTGATATGAGAGCCTGATCAAAGCTGGCTCATTCTGCCTGACCGATTTCCACAGGATTAAGGATTAGGGAGACAGGAAGCTGGGAGAGGCACAGAGACAATCTGGGAGAGACAAAAAAGGATAGTGAGGGTTATGGAGAGTGAAAGGGATGGAAAAATGTTGAAGGAGACAGAGGGGTCATAAGACACTGGCAGAGAACACCTTGAGAAACAGAACAATAATAAAGAATAAAGTCAATGAAGTCATTTACAAAGCAAATAAATCAGTACATGAATGAGTAGAACAAAAGATAAAGGCTTTTTCTCTAAAGCATATATTTTGGAATGATTTAAGAGACAGTCTTTAGCAGCTTTAGTTTTTCTGGCTGGAACTTGTGGGAGCTTGGCCACCTTCTGTTACCAACCCAAGTTGGGCCGGGCTGTGCTGCAGCTCATGAAGTGTTGAGTGTGATGTAGCTGGAGTACATAGCTGGGAGACAAACCCTGCTGTGCTTTAAAGGCAAAATATTGAAATCAATTCTGAAATTAACAGGCAACCAGTGTAGAACTTCTCAACAGGGGGTGATATGTTATTATTCATTTGCCTTGCTGCTGCAGTTTTGAAAGCAGGAAAGAGGATCTGATTGGAGTTATAATAGTGTGAATGAAAAATATGATGTGTTTTTAAAGTCATAAAATGATTTCAAAATCTTCAAAGTATTAGGAGACCAAAATAAAAGCAGGGTTCCAAAAGTCAAGTTTTGAAAACCTCTCAAGAGGTAAAAGTGTCAAGAGGTAAAAACATGGTAGCTCATCGTCTGACTTGGCTAATTGCTTCTTTGTATTTCTATCTGCCTATGAGCCATTATTATGATTCAGGACAGAGATTGAAACCTTTGGTATTCAAATACGTCAAAACGTGAATGTTTCTATCCTGCCTAGAGATTTATCTCCTGTGTGACGAGGTTAGATAGATCGTGACAGGTTTGACCTTTGAAGGTGAGATGTCAACAACAGGTGCTGAGCCAAAGAGGAAACAAACTAGTTTAGAGCCAAGACTAAGGTAAGTGACAGCTTGTCTTGACAGGAACTTCCTTACTTTCTTTTCCTTTGTGTATCAGAAAACGGTGTCCTGTTGATTATCAGACAGGGGCATCCCAGTGTGTGTGTGTGTGGGGGGGGGTTTGGTGGTGGCTAGATGTTCTACGTTATTGCACTATTGTCTGTGGTTTTCTGTTGCTCATTTTTGAGAAGTTCAGTTCACTCTGCACGCACCGAAACCGAGAAATGACACTTTTCTGCAGTATTAAACCACTGCGAAAGAGGAAGGGATTGTATGTCAGGCTTGAGCAGTAATTAATGATATAGGTTGAACCTGGTAATAGGTATAAAGAGACACAGTGAGTGAGATGGTGACAGGGAGAAAGAATGGGGACAATACACCACCTGCCTGCCAGACCGGATTAAAAGGGCCGGATGATAGGTCAGGGAGAGGCAAAGTTGTTCACCCCCACCAGATGTGCACTCGCACTGGCCTATAGCCGATTAATTATCTCACAGTTCATGACACCAGGGTTGGTGTCCAGGCAATTACATTACACTACACACCCTGAGCAACCTGATCTGGGGATTTTTTCCTGCTGGACAGTGCGTATGTGTGTGTGTGTGTGTGTGTGTGTGTGTGTGTCAGGAGGAGGGAGGAGTCTTTTTACACACTGGTGGCATCCATAATGACAAAGCGATAATTCACATCATGCTCCAGTGCTGTGATCACTATGTTTCTGTGTGTTCATGCATGTGTGTTCTCTGTGGCTGCAGTCAAGCAAAACACATTCATTTTTTTCCTGCTGTTCCCAGAGATTAACAAGAAGTGGAAGAAACACATGAAGAGAACCACCCATTCACACCCCGTGGTGTGCTGCCTCATTTGCCCGAGCCTCTATCAATTCTTGGCTATAGCCAATAGCAATAAAGGAAGTGGTCCCACTGTCACAGAAACAGTTGGCACAGAAACAGCACATTACACCATCGTCCAATCCCCCTCCCATTCCTTTGTCGTCATCTCTCCTCTCCCCTCCCTTCCTCTCCTCTGCTCTCCAGTCCCCTCCTCCCTCCCTCCCTCCCTCTCTCTCTATCTTGTATGTTTTTTCAGTCATCAATGAAATCACAACCAATCCTGCTGCTGGCCTGTCAGCAAGCATATAATACCTCAAGAAACAGATCTACTCGCTGTCTCACCTCTGTTCTAGCCAGCAGGGCTCAGATCCCTTAATGGCAAATGTATATTTTATCATTACAGCATGAAATAAAGATACACTGGATGTTGTAGCGACCCCATCACAGAGTGTTTTCTCTCTCTCTCTCTCTCTCTCTCTGTTACTCTCATGATTTAATCCTGATCATTTCCCCCTTCTCTCTCTATCCCTGCTGACTCCTCCCTCCATTTCTGTCCTGCACTCCCTCTCTCTGCCTCTCTGTCTCTGACACACTCGAACACACGCACACATATATACACGCCCTCCACCCCCATCGCTGCAGTGTCTCAACTGCCTTGGAGCAAACAAGAGAGGATATAGAACACAGACGTTAATAAGACAGAGAAAGAGGGGCGCTGCTGAAACAGAGTGAGAGAGAGAGAGAGAGAGAGATGTATGTGAGTGTGTGACCCTGTGAATATGAGGAAGATATGAAGATGGAGCAGCAGGACTAAAGGTGGATTGCAAAGAGCCTTTCTCTCCCTGCAAGGGCTTGTCTGCAGTATCCTTTGTAAATGGATGCTGGCTTGTGAACACGGTAAGCCTGACTACTCTCAAACAGACACACAGCTTTTTTAAAAAATGTTTGTAATCACTGCAAGGCTGGCCTGCTTTGGACACAGAGGAGGAGCAAGATGCTTTTTCATGATAGGCATTCTGCATAGGGCGAGTGTGTTTTCCTGATAAAATGGGGAAGGTGATGTTGAGAGATGGCACCAAGGCAGGCAGCCTGTCCAGTCCCCTCCTCCACCCTGCTAGCTCTGTGCCAACGGACGCTGCTATCTTATGCTTGCAATTTGACTCATCATCTCCCCAGAGCATCCTTGATTTTTACAGAATGCTTTTATCTGAACGCAGCACTTAGTTCATGTAATTACTGGATGTAGGACAAGCGAAAGATGCATCAATGATGTGTGTGTGTATGTGTGTGTGTGTGTGTGTGTGCTCCTGTGAATGTCTCGGCCCAGGCCATAAGCTATGAAATGGAAAGAGGGGAAATGAGAGCGTAAAAGCACCATCACACACGATCAGGTGTTCAGTGCTTACAACTGGCTTTACGAGACACTGAATGTGAATTTGCAGTGGGAGGTGTGCAAATCCCACGGAGCTTGGCTCTGCGGGCACTGGGATAAGCGGCCTGACAGCGGAGCTCGCTGCCTGCTGTTATATGGGGGGAAATTTACATCGGCATTCATTAATAATCTCCAGCTGGGATTTTACTTGGTTCATTTGTCTGTTGGTTGTTTGTGTGTTTATGAATGTAAATTTTAATGGTGATAGAGGGGGGGGGGGGAGGGAGAGAGCAGAGCATTTTCGTTACTCAGCATGCAAAACAGGACGATTTTCATCTTTCATATATTGAACAGAGCGTTACTGTATTTTTTCAATGGGGGTTGGGATTGGTCATGTAGCATCAGGAGAGCATGTGCATTTGTGTGTGCTGTATGTGTGTTTTTGTGTTACATGCTTGAGAGACAGAGAGAGAGAGAACCAGTGCAGGGAGGGGTCGAGGGGCTGGGGGGTTTGAGGCAGATGGGGCAGAGGGGCGGAGGTTGATGCAGCAGAGAGCAAGAGAGAGAAAGAAGGAAAGAGAAGATTTGGAACAGATTGGATGAAAGAGAGATGGGGGAATAGCCATGATAATTTCTCGGCGGTAGAAAGACACGCTTTTCTCAGCATGTGACACAGAAAGAATGCTGGATGTGTCTGTGATAGTTCCACCGGCAGCAGCTCACATCAAGGCCCTCAGACATCTGTGCATCAAGGCAAAGATGGTGGATAAATTCCACCATGCCTTTATCTCTTGAGCTCTACTGATAGCAAAATGGATCAGGAATATTAGATTGATACTTAGGCTGAACCCTGTGTAATGCTGCCGCCTTTGTGAGAAAAACTGGAAAGGAATATTGATCGCTGTCATAGTGTAATGCTGACAGATTGGGATAAGCCTCTGTGGGTAGCTGCAAGTTGAATTTGCTGTTCGCACTACTCTCAGTACTTTACATTCAGATAAGTTGTTTTTGCAGCATATAAACCATATTTTATCAGCATGTGCAGCTCATCATTAGCTAAAGTGCATCTGTATCATGTTACATTCCTTACTATCCATGTCTTTATCCAAGTAGGAAATGACTGAGAGCAATAATGGTTTCATTAAAACTTTGAGGAGTCTGAGTTGTGATGTAAGGTGGCAACCACAATCTGCAGTTACTTAATTCTTCATCATGTATGTCATGTTGCTGCTGTGTCAGTTGCTGAGACAAAAACAAACTAGGGTGTATGATACCACAGCCAGAATCAGAACAGGGTACACAACATTAAATGTTTTGCATGCAAACATCATTTTGCAGTGTCTATGTTTTGCACCCACAAAATGAGTGTCTTTAATGAACTCGCCCAATTGTGGTGATGTTCGCCTCTTAATATCAGCTACTACAATATCAGTCATTAGTTTGTAACCATTAGCAGACAAACCAAGGTCACATTGACTGTGACAAAAACTCTAATCAACTCTGAGAGCTGCATTAATATCTGATCAGTTTTCTGCCTACGTCAAAAAATGTCAGGTCACTGATGACCTTGGCTTTAAAATGATGGATGAATGACATATAAAGGTTAATCACACGCTTACATAATGGGCCTTCACCAAGTTTTACACAGAAACACACACGGGCACACATACTAAAAAATGTCAACATACCCTTATGCAGACTGTGTGAACTTAATATTGGAGGAAATAGAATTACTCTTGTTTTGATTAAGTGTTTTTTTCATTAAACCAAACAAGCAAACCTCAACATAAATTGTTAAATCAGTGGAATGCACATTGCATAAATTAAGCATACAGCCTTTTTGAACAGCTAACAATTTCTTTCTTTTTTTTATTAAAATGGTAGTACGCAGTGTGTTGCCACTCAAGTGACCTTTATGCATATAAAAATGAGAGCAACAGTGTGACAAAACCTATGCTGAGTTGACCTCCTTCCACCTCTTTTGTTACTTGCTCCATCCACTTCACTGGGTGACATAATGGCAAGGGACAGCAGGGACAGAGTTGGTTTTAAAGTGACAGTGGCTGTTGAGGTAGCAGCTCTCGCACCGAGGAGGCCAATGTCACCGTCCGGCACACTTTCAGCCATCTCTAACCTTGTAGGTGAGCCCACCGCCGACTTGGACAATTAAACTCAGCTCTATTACAGTTGAGTACCATGGGGGACAAGCCCAGTTCCCTCGGCTGTCTACTTAGTAAAATGATTAATCTTAGATGTCATTTATATCCTGGAGAAAAAGACCACAGAAGTCTTATACATTTGCCTTAGTGGTTTGCGAGATGTAACATGAAAATTGATTTTAAGCACCATATAAAGGCTATACATTAAAACCACAGCGGAAGTATGCGTCTATAAAGTTCAGGCCTCCCAGTTGCTTTGTCACTTTGTATGTTCAGACAGGGCATTGCTCTGATTCAGCTGGCTCAGCATTTGTGTTTGTTTTGGGTCCTTAATCCCTGCCAGGTACTAGGACAAAGTGTCATCTCCACACAAACGGCTGTAAGACACCGTTTCAGACAGGCACTGATGTCGAGAGGGCTAATAAATTACTTAACCGGAAAGTCTCACTTGAAAACTGTCAGCTGAATCGAACAGAATCTTTGGGCGGGGCTCCGTAAATGACTACGGATCAAGTTATCTTTTTGAGTTACATAAAATAACATCAGCTCAATTCATCCTTCTCTTTCTCTTTGGCCTCCTTTCTAATCTTTGCTGGTAGTCGCATACAGGGGCCTGTCTGTTTTCCTGAGGCCAGGCGAGTGAGAGGGCCTTACTTCCAGCACTCAAATCTGAGAGGGCAGAGCAGAGGGGACTAACAGAGCAACTTTGTGTTCCATTGCACACACATAACAGCAGTCATATGACAACAAGGAGGTGGACAAGAGGGAGGGGGGATGATGAGGGAGTGTAACTTCTACCCACTGGTGAGGGATATTGGTCTGCACTGAAAGAAATGAAAGGAGTGTGTGTGTGTGTGTGTGTGTGTGTGTGTGTGTGTGTGTGTGTGTGTGTGTGTGTGTGTGTATCCATGGATGCACGTATATACCCTCAAGAATACAGCCAAAAATTAAGTTTATAGCACAACACTGTGCTTGCATTGATGAGGACGTGCTGGTCTGCTATTCCAAGAAAATATGTGAACATAGATTAAAGCTGGTGATGTATGTCAGTGACCTCCACAGTCCACTGGGTTCCTTCCTGCCGGCTTTCACCATAAAGTTTTTAAAGTAAATGATAGAATAGTGCTTGTGCAGAGTAATCCAATGTTTAACATGCAATGTTTCTCTTTCCCTGTTTGAACAGGTGATGTTTTCTCATATCTCTCCCCTCCACACACATTCATCCTGTTAACTCAATACATAGTTAAACTGTGCTGGCATTGTTTGGGCTTGGCAATACGGCCATAATTTCATTAAAATAAAAGTTTGGCTTCCTTGGAAGATGATTTCATCATTTGCTGTAAATCTTGCACAGTCTGTGCAGCGGCAACCATCCGACCGCAACATGGGGGATATGTTATTCTGTATTATTCCTTTTAGCATCTATTTCACTGACCATTGTCCCTACATCATTTATTTTATAGTGCTGATCTGGTGGCTTAATGGCTGTTATATTGTTGCATCTGCTGCAGTATGAGATATTTTTCCTTTTCCTGTTGCAGTTATCAAATCACCAACTGCTGATTATGTCTGTGGGTTGTAGAAGCCTGAAAGTGTCCGTTACCCACAATTTCCTTCCGTTGCACGAAGCGTTTATCTTATCTGTCATGACCCAAATGAATATTATGCTGCGGTGAACGTTTGAATGTGGATTAGAATGCTTATAGTACTAGCCTGAATTGTTCTGATCTACGTGACTTCCACTATAATGAGAGAAGTTCTCTATGAAAATGTCTGCATGCACCGGCAGCAAATGTAAAACAGGCAGACATCCAAAGGCTCACACGTGTAATCACATTTGCTTGTGCACATGCACACCAGACTCTAGTGTCCACCTTGTGCCATCTTATCCCTTCACATCAGACAGCCTACCCATAGATCAGCCTGTGCACAAACATGCCATTGTCATCGCTGGCTGGCCTTGTGACTCAGTGTGACCCGCTGGATTGGAGAAGGGGGAACACAGCCATTGAGATCAGGAACGTTAAACAGAGCATTATCACGAAAAAGCATCTAGCATAGAGAGAACTCACCCCCACCCCATCTCCACCCTGTAAACAGCCCACTGTTTTGGGGGAGTAGAGAGGAGAACACTGCCCATCATTGTTTTCCCATAATGAATGAGTAGTGTCCTCACATGTGTACAGTAAACTGGCATCTTTCTGTGAAGTCCACATTCAGGACAGCATGCCAGGGACTGATAACACGAAATGTTGACCAAACAATTCAGAGAGCTAAATTGAGAGTTTATAATAATTAATTTTGAAGACTGTATATTACATATAGCAATTCTTGATAAGGGCAATGACAGACGATTCAGTTTACTAGCTTATGTTGGATTCAACTTCAGTATTAGTTGGTACTTTCATAATGAATACTTAGATTCACATCACTGGAAAAAGCAAATATGACATGCTTTCATGCTTTGTACAGATGTCCTGAGCAAAGAGCACTTAAGTTCAAATAGATTTTTTGTTTCTCTTAGAGCTGCATCATCAATGTTTTTCCCTGATGGAAGAGAAAACATTGCTCTTATCTATCAGAGCTGTTTTTATAGCAGTTTTATAACAGCCATGTTGTTATGTCTGCCCTTCTACAAATCCAATACCTAGTCTTCTTTATAATTCTGTTTTGGTCTCCACCGACTTCTTTTTGTGAGATGTTTAGCCTTCTTCACCAAACATTAAATCTGTATACCATTTTGATGGTTGAGTTTTCCTCTTTTTCTTTTTTTTTGACCCACTGGTGTTGATGAGAGCAGATGAGGTCATATCATACAATCAGTACGCAGGGCAGAAAATCAAAACAACTGGCTAAAAGCCCTTGCAGAGGGTGATAGTTTTCCATGATTTCAAACACTTTTAAATTACACTGGCTCAGTTGACAAGTATCACAAGGACTGATTAATAAAGGTTTATGTATTTTAATGTACACAGAAAAGATTTGGGGAGATTCAACAACTCTTCTCCAAACACACAAAAACACTTCTGATAATCTCTGACCATAATTACAATATAAATGCAAATTTACAAAAACAAGAGTCCCCTGTATATCCATCAGACACAATGTTACCTAACATATGAGTTTGAAGCAAAGGTGCTACGTGACATTACAGGCTTTCAGACACCTCCCCCCAAGAGTCTTCTTATAGAGAAATCCTTGACACACGGTTGCTGACAGGCTCAGTGTTGAGACTCCTTGACAGCCTATTTAAAAAGTGTCTTCACAGCATAAATGTAGTTAAATAGGTATCCTTGTTCATCCTGAATGACAAGGTCCACTGCTTTTTCAATTTTTACTCTGGACTGGATGATTGTATGAAAATGAGGTCTGGATGCAGTTTTTTTCAGAATCAAATGGTAAATCCTGCATAAGTGGTGCAAACTGTTGAATGGCGCTGAGGATCAGTCTGCCTGCGACCTATATCTCATATGATTCTGACGTAGGATGGGGCGACTACAAACCTCTGACTCATCACACGGACGCAGGCTTTCTAGGTTGGAGGACTTCATTTATTTTTACTGTGATATGCACAGAAGAACCAGAACCATGAATTTTGCTTGCTACCAGCAAGACACACAGTATATTTTTCAAAAGCATCACATGATACAGTGTTACAGTATCTAAAGGATCTGTGTTAGCAATTGGCATTGGGGTGACATTGATCCATCGTTCTGCTGTTGGAGCATGAAATTGACTGTCTGCTTATGGACCCAGATTGCACAATGTTAGAGTTGCATTATATCAAGTCCATGAATTGCACAAAAAAGCATTCTGTGTAGTGTCCTGCTGATAACCCATCTATACAGCTTCCTTCTGTCCTTTGGTAAATTAGAAATCTCTCCATAAGCATGATCTGTTTTGTGTAGTCGTATTTCTGCTTTGCATGTACTGATTCATTTTACATGCAATTCAATACTGATTACAGAAAAATGTTAGATGACATTTCAATCTCAGTTTCTGTCTTTACCCTTTGGAAATGGAAAATAACATTCACCCTGTTTGCTACTATTACGAATCAGTTACCCATTTGTTCAGAGCATACAGTAAATATGGTGTGGTAAAAACATTATCAGGCATACTGAAAGAAGTTAAAGGACAAAACCATCTTTTATTTATTTATGGATTCCTTGCTTATGGGTGGCAAAAGGATTTTGATAGATTAAGATTATAATTGCTAAAGTAGCAACCTCCATCTTAGCAAAGACTCCTGTGTTGAATAGTATTAGCTGCTAGATGTAGGAACCCCTAGAACTCTTTCCAGACATCTCCAGTACTCTTCCAGTAGTTCTAGCATAACTGATGTAAGACTCATCTCGGTTCTACTCTAAGGCAGTTGGCCTGCGTAGACTTGAGTTGGGACAAATGAGAGCAACAAGAGAGTATGATTTAACAGTTTACTCATACAATGAGAATCACCACCTCATGGTTGTTTGCCTCTGCCAAGTTGCAATTTACATCCATGTCTGTCCAGACTCATGTAAAATATGGAGTGAAGTATTACAAGTCTGATTCCAAAAACACTGAGACCCCCCTGTAAAATATAAATAAAAACAGAGTGCAGTTTTTTGCAAATTAACTATTT
Organism: Centropyge bicolor; assembly: GCA_037975185.1. NCBI lineage: Eukaryota > Metazoa > Chordata > Actinopteri > Pomacanthidae > Centropyge > Centropyge bicolor. The sequence goes on along the minus strand of JBBMOC010000034.1, from coordinate 4,355,853 downwards.
ACTGACAACAGGGTTGCGTAGCGTTCCCGAGCCCATGGAGTAATATCCTCTATACAGTCATGTGTTTGACAAAGTGCTGAACCTCTCTCCATCCTTGCTTGTGAAAGATTGAGTCTTTCCAGGATGAACCTTTCATACCCAGTCATGATACTATCATCTGTTACCAATGAACTGGTTTACCTGTGGAATGATCCAAACAGGTGTTTTTGGATCAGTCCATAACTTTCAGTCTTTTGTTGCTCCTGTCCCAAATTGTTTGAAACATGTTGCTCTAATCAAATTCAGAATAAGCAGATATTTACAAAAATAAATAAAAACAAATGAATGTTCTTCTTGAGGAGACTCAGATCCTTCAGTGTTTACAACACACTCCTGTAGATATGAGTCTGTAGCAGCCAGTGCTCTGTTCTTTGTCTAGATGTAATGGGGTAGTGGCATCAAGGCTCAGAGGTCAGCAGCCTCAATAAGCTCTTAAGGAAGGCCAGCTTGGCTAACAGGTTGAAACTGGTAGGGGTGGATGCAGTAGCAGAGGAGGATGAAGAACAAAATCAAAACCATCTTGGAGAACCCTTCTCACCCTCTCTACATTGAGCTGTGGAAGATTGGCAGCTTGTTATAAAGAGGAGGATGAAGGACAAGATCAAAGCCCTCTTGGACAACCTCTATTACTCTCTCTGTAATGAGAGGCTAATGAAATGTAATGAAATTCCCACCAGGCGTTCCTGGGATATTGCATTCAGAAGAATGGGATGGACTTGAGGCCACAGTGACCTTGACCCTTGACCTTTGACCATCAAAATCTGATCAGTTCATCCTTGAGCCCAAGTTGACATTTCTGCTGAATTTGAAGAAATTCCCTCTAGGTATTCTTGAGATATCGCGTTCACAAAAAAGGAACTGATGGACAGACGGACAACCAGAAAACACAATGCCTCTTGCCACAGCTGTTGTTGGTGTGGAGACATAAAAAAAACTTAAGACTGGTTTATATAACTGCTCGTATTGCTCCTAGCTAATTTGTGAATGGTGCTGGCAAAGCCTATTTTCAGTATCTATTTAAGATTCAGAGATTTCCCCTCTATCAACTTCAGAAAGTTAATGAATTCAACTCCTATTCTCATTCTTCATAATTTAGTCCTCTATGAAACAGGTTAATATTGACACTGACAACCAATCAGAATACAATGAGTCACCAGTTTATACACGCTTCTTTCATATGGGTATCTACAGCTGTACCTGGCTGGAACTTTTTCTAGGCATCGAAAATCAGACTAGTTCAAACTGAGTCTGAGCTTTAAAGGCTTGATTTGAGCCACGTGTAGCCTATCAAGCACAAAGGAGTTGTGGTCCAGTCTTTGCATTGTGCTGTTAAGACTGAAACCTCATGTCTTCAATCAACAGATTAATTCATGTAACCCTTTGCTTTTCCTTGATGTTACTGAACCCTTCTGCGCCCATTTCATGATAAATTGTCCTTTTAGATGAATTTAATTAGTCATTTTTGCTTTTCCTTTGTTTCAGTTCAAACAAGCTGTAAGTTTGTTTGTTTGCAGGTGAATCTAACGTTGGCTCCATTTCTCATTCAGTCGCATCAGTCACAAAGCAATAAAGAATCCTTTCTTTCAAACTATGCAAATTGAAAATTGGAAGTCATGGGACTATTTACAGTTACATTGCTTTATTGAAAAGGCAAGAGCTGCTAGAACATGTCTGCGCCTGATTAAATATTTAAAAACCTCCAGCGATTACAGCCTCAAGACTATGATTGCTTTGTCAATGACCAACCGAGCAGTGCTAATACACAGTATATCAACATTCAACACTTGAGCCTCACGCAAATTATATTGTGATTTTTTTGCAGGTGGCACTTCGAAATGAAACTAAGTCTGCTCTCTCAAAAGGAGTGCTGCTCTTCTGTTTAGTGTTTTTGCAGTTGTAGATATTCTGATAGGGTCTGTTTCAACTGTCAACAGCGGCACTACCAGAGTTTGAATTTCTCATCCCTCTCAACGAAATGCTAACGTCCATGGAAATTTCACTAAACCTTCAGCAGGTGTGTTGTGCCGTTACTTTGCTTAATAACATCAACACAGCTCCAAACACAAACCTGTCACCCCAACCTCCACCTCAACATCGGATCAACGACCTTATTCACGTGTCCAAATTTTCACTTCATCGCATTTGTATCATTTCATTTCATTTAATCATTAAAAATTAATAGTCATGATGTTTCTCTTCACGTCGTCAGCATGTTCATCCCGGTTGCATTTCAAATCACTGCTCTGTGTGGAAAGAATGCCAACAATCATGTCTATCTGAAAGAGGATTAATCTGCCCCAACATCCGTTCACCAGATTTTCTGTTATATATGCCTTTATTTGGAAATTAAAGCTTTCCGTTTATTCTTTTCTGGCCTTTCAACTCAAACCACCTCAGTCATCAACTGTGGGTCAATTCCCTTATGTGACTCCTGTAAAGGTCTGTCCATACCAGCCTTAGCATGTGGTGACTGTATAAGCTGAGACAGTAGCTGAGGAAAGCCTACCGATCGATCGCCTCACATTTTCTCACTAATGCATTGCTTATTCACTACCTCTGTGACATCACATAAATTAATAACATCTCGCCAGCAGAGGCTCTTGTCTCGCTTAGAGGCCCGGGCAACTTTCTGTCCCAGGAATCTCACAAGGCTGTTTATTTTTATCTTCTGTTTTCTATACAACCCTTAGTCTGCCACAGCACAGTCTGATTTCATCTAAAGAGTACAGCTTTTATACAATTTTAAAAACAAAGATTATGGATGTGGAAGTGAAAAATCAAAAATAGTTGGTCTTGACAGTCGCTGCAGAGCTCATAAATATCTGACATGGCCCAAAGGTTTGATCACAGTTTCACTCTATGCTTAATCTTGACACAATGGCATGGACTTAGTACAGATCTGGGGATTAGCTACTGTTTCACTCCCGGGGTTTCGGATATTATTGTAAAAATCACTGTGCTAGATTCCAGTAAGTCTCTGACACTGTATATGGACACTGACCAGACTGCCTTAAGTCTTTCAGTAACCTCTTTTTGACATGCAGCCAGGGGAAAGCTAGTCAGACGCAGGAAGCAACCTTCCAGCAACTAAAACAACTGCCTTCGGATGAGAAAGCATGAGCACTGTGCAGCTGATCGTGAAGCATGTGAGCCGTTTTGTTTTTCTGTGTGCATGTACTGTATGTTTGTTTGCTAGAGGAAGGGACTCCAGCTTCTGGGATCTGTCTTTGTGTAATACCAACATCCATCATTAAGATAGAATCACGTTCCACTTTTTTATTAGTATTTATATATCAACACATTTACTTCCCAATGAATGATGGTGACACACAAAGTTCAGTAGTCTTGCTAACCCATCGGAAATATGGATATGAATTACCATACAGTCATCAAAGAGTCATATTTCCTTAGCACCATACTGTTATGAATAGCCAGGATAAAATTGGCCATACAAATGCCTTTCTGTACAATCCTAATGAGAATACTGAATGTCACTTTCCCAACACAGGTGCCAGTCCCAGGTTGCTGTTCAGAAGTCCTTGGCCTGCTTAGCTGTGATGAATGAGCTATTTTCTTGCTTTAGTTAGTTGTGATGTAAATGGGTACTGGTTAAGTGGTGCATAAATGGGAAACCTGATTGCCTGCTGGTCCCCTCAGTTATTTATAACTGACAGAGGTTGTGAAGTGCAGTATTCTTCCTCGTGCCTGTCCACGGCAGGTTTGTTCTCACTTGAACACTTCATCCGATCCCCCCTTGAAACGCAAGCCTGCTGACCACAGCACTAACACACACACCTGCACTCCTCATTCATAAACAATTACAAGAAGACTGAATGTGCACCTGTGCTGTTCACCTTTCCTTTTTTAACATTGCACATGCTTTTCATTCATAAAAGTAATACATTTTCTGTATTTGTTCTTCCTTATCTCTGGCACACCTGAGCACAAGCGGGGCTCTTCTACATTTGTCAGTCTCACCATAAGGCATTATACCGCTGTGCCAGATCAACACCTGAATTCATATGCCGTTTCATTTAATTTAAATCACATGTCTTCAGTAGCGCAGTGAGATTGATTCCACACCAACACATAATGGATTTAACACGCTTACAATGTATCTGAAAATAGCCGCTACGAGATACATCTGAATGTTCTATGTTTGCTTAAGAATGGCTTGACTGACCTGGAACACCAAGTATATTGTCATCTTATACTCTGATGGTATTCACTGAGCCTGCAGATGAGGGTATATCAGCTATTGGATTTTATTTAATCTTTTTAAGAGTTAAGTTTTTTGTGGTTGTTTGAATATGTTCTTTATTGGCTACTTCAACACTTTTTCTTGTCGTACACGTTTTCTTATCTTCTCAGGTGTTAAGTGGCAACAAATCCAGAAAATTTCTATACTATTTAAACACTCTGGTGCCTGTTTTGACATCAATGTGAGATTTCTATCTTTGTGAATGTATTCAGGCTGTCCAAACAGGCATCACATCTGTAGATACTGCATAATGCATTTTTCTTTAAATACATTTGTGTGTGAGCAATAACATTGAGCCTCTGATGGATTAAAATCGCCACTCAATCTAATGTGACTGACCCTAGTTTTTAATAGCATTTTTGTGGACTCAACATCAGGAAAGCAGAGACAGTTATACAACAGAAAGACACTGTGACGACATGCAATCATCTCTAATAAAGGGCGTGATTGTAATTATTTGCAGCACGGTAAATTAATAATAGGAGTTAAGCACCTGGGAGAGTGATGGAGGGAGAGCTGATGGGCCGTGTGCAGCAGGGGCTCTGAAGGAAAAGCAGGAGGGTGACTCGGTCTCATCTTGGCTATCACATTACCTCAGCCTGCATGATACATAGAGATGCTGGCCTCTGTCTGTGGCCCCTATGGCTCTACCTCCACTCACTTACTCTTAAAGTGACACGCCTCTTCTTCATACCAGAGCCAACTGTGTGATAGCACAGGTGTAACTCTCTTTTTTGGAGATGTTCTGACATGTATGAGGATAGATAGGAGGTACCAGAGGAGGTAGGTCTGTGAATGTATCTCTATTGATTAAAGTAAGTGAGTAATGCTGCCATAGAGATGATATTTGGTTATATTTACTGTACATAGTTAGTTGCTGCTTGCATTCAGAGCCTTTTCAACTTTAAATTAGGCTGTGTAATTTGCTACAAGGAGTAAGCATGTTTGCATCCCGTAGGCACATTCTTAATTAATTTTTGTTTATTTTTTTGTTAAAAATTTTCCTAACTTCCAGGCATTTCATCCTGCTGTGGTATGCTCTAGTTATTAGAGTGTAGGTTAGCAACAGACCATGTTATATTATATGCAGTGTAATAGGGGAAGATTAATAATACGAATTTAATGTGATAATAATATACACTGATTTTGCAGTGCCGGCACACAATTTCCTTAGCAATTATTTAAAGTGGTATAACTTCAAAAAGTGCAGAAATGCAAGTGCTGCATATTTCTGAAATAGCAAATTGAAAAGACTTTACACGCGGCTTTAATGTGTTTCACGGGCTCTCAAAATCAGTGATGTGCATTAACCGGTTTTGCTGGCTATGCCATTTTGAGAGGGTAGTCAGGTGCCTGGAGCCAGGAAACAATGCTCTCCACTCTGTTTGTGTTGTGATGCTTTGTTATGGCTTTGTTCTGCTCTGTTTGTCCTCTCAGTCATTTGAAGAGTGGACCTCACTCACCAAGTTCTGAGAAATGCTCTCTCTCTCCTTCCTCTCCCTCTCTACGTGACAGGTCTGCAGAGTATAGTTTCGCCAACAAAACTAGGCCACAGTATGATTTCACATTTGTTACTCAGCCAGTAGCATGCAGCCTGTTTCAATGTGCATCTATTTATCACAGAATTGCAAAGGCATTCACTGCTCCTAATTTTGTTTTTTTCCATTTATCACATGCATACAACAGCATTTTCTTTTAATTTAATGCCTCAAAAATTCAATGAGAATTCAGTGTTTGTCTTCTTAAAGTAAAAGTGCTGCCTTCTGAACAGCTAGTATATCAAAGCAGGAGCAGAATGAAACCAAATATGCCCAGAAATGTTTTTATTCTTTTTCTGAGCACGGTGTTAAATCTTAAGGATAAAAACACAGATGTCTGGGCAAGGAGAAGGGGCTTTAAAGCGGTATGAAAGCATGAGAGGCACCTGCTGGCTTGAGCCTGTTATTTTCCACTGGGATGGTAAATAAGCATTTCATCTGATGTCGTTTTGCTGAGCAGCTCTGAGAGTGTGTGAGACCAAAAAGAGGACAGTCAGAGGTGCTGTGCTGCCGTGTGAATAGCAGAAGATGCTGTTGGTTACAAGGAAACACATTTAATCGTGTTAATCCTCCAGCAGTTTCCTATCAAATACTGGAGTTTGTTTTTCTCCACCTGTTTCTATGCGTATGTTTGACCTTGATTGTGTATATAATGAGTCTGTGTGTGTGTGCTGTGGTGTTAAATGGGTAGGCGTGGTCGGCTGAGATCTACTTTGGCTCCGAGTCTATGGTAACACAGGACTGCAGACGTTGAGAGCTGGGGCGTGTGACTGTTAGGAGCAGAAATCTGAAGAGGCAGTGTACACAGAAAAGGGGTAGCATGGCAATGGTTGAATGGGAAGTTTGCAGGTTAGTATGCATGTGACTGTATGTCCTTTCATTGCAATCGGCATACATATTTCCATTGGATGAATAATGGTAGAGTATTATAATTGATATTTTTTCTTTCCTCTGTTTTTTATTAAGGTAATTGTTCAGCAGTTTGACTAATGCAAATAATGTATTTGTTTTCTCTCCAAGATTGAAATAAGAGGATCGATGTCACTATTTTGTTGGTGTATTAAGTGTGTAGCAAGAGCCAGGAGGCAGAAGGGGCAAACAGCAATTCACTAATTGACAATTGACTGTTACTGATTTTTTATTTAATCTGTACAAGTACAAAACAATTACTTGAGGTCTTTCCATCCATCTCTGGTCAAACTGCAGCTTGCTAGATTCAGTCAGTGAGGAAAAGCCCCATTTTTTTCTGATTCAACAATCAAGATACATTTCAGAGTTTCAGAAATGATGGTCAATATATTTTTCAGAGTGAGCCAGGCTAGATGCTTGCCCCTGCTTACACGCTACGCTAGACTAACTCCTTGCTCCAGCTCCATACCAAATGCACGACTCACTCACCAAGAGAAAGAGGAAAAGCATACTTTTCAAAATGGTGAACTATTTCTTTGACATATATGTTAATGACTGGATGGAAAGTGATGCAACTGCTCTTACTTGTCTTGATGCTATTCATGTCTTTTCTCTTTCTTATGTGTTGGCAGACTCGGAGGCCTTCAGTTGTCAGGGAGATATCGCACCAGAGAAGAAGCAGAACAGATTTTATCAGGAAGATCAAGCAAAACAGGTCAAATATCGAGCTGAGGTGGATGGTTGCAGAAGTCAAACAAGGGCAACGCACCGCAAGAGCCATGTGGGAGGAGAGTGAGGGTGTTTTGCTGTTTGCACGCATCAAGCCCAAACGCTTCCTCTACTGACACACACTGAACATACCCCAGCCTTCCTCGAGAGCTTTTCCTCAGGGGGGGCCCCTGCTATGAACCCCAGCTCCTCTAGCTACAGCAGGCAGTCCAACCTCAGTGCCAGGCGCTGTGTGGGCATCCCACAAGTCTGGGTTCTGCCCACACAGGACACACAGACTGCCCTTGAACAAAAAGAATGAAATACTCCTGAGTCACTCCTCTGTGTGGTGGCTCTCTTGCCTATTGTTAAATTGGTGTGTTGTGAAGTTTTGTCTGCCTCTTCCCCAGCAAGTTACTACCTTAAGTGAAAACCCCGTCCAACTCCTCCACCGGCTCCTTTATAGTCACCACTTCATTATAACTTGCTTTCACATCAAGCAGCAGCACGAGTTCCTTTGCGCTCACCACGTGGTGGAGGACCATGGGATGCCGTCAGAGCTCGGAGGAGAAGGAAGCGGCGCGGCGCTCGCGGCGAATCGACCGCCACTTGCGGTCAGAAAGTCAGCGGCAGCGGCGTGAGATCAAGCTACTGTTGCTGGGCACCAGCAACTCAGGCAAGAGCACCATTGTTAAACAGATGAAGATCATCCACAGCGGAGGCTTCAACCTGGAGGCCTGCAAGGAGTACAAGCCCCTCATCCTGTACAATGCCATCGACTCTCTCACCCGCATCATCCGTGCTCTCACCACCCTCAAGATCGACTTTCACAATCCTGATCGCGCCTACGACGCTGTGCAGCTCTTTGCCCTTACAGGGCCGGCTGAGAGCAAGGGGGAGATCACTCCAGAGTTGCTGGGGGTCATGAAACGTCTGTGGGCCGACTCAGGGGTCCAGGAGTGCTTTCAACGATCCAATGAGTACCACTTAGAGGACAACACTGCCTACTACCTGAATGACCTGGACCGCATCTCTGCAGCTGAGTACATCCCTACTGTAGAGGACATCTTGCGATCCCGCGACATGACCACTGGCATTGTGGAGAACAAGTTCACCTTCAAGGAGCTCACCTTCAAGATGGTAGATGTGGGTGGACAGCGTTCGGAGAGAAAGAAGTGGATCCACTGCTTTGAGGGCGTGACTGCAATCATTTTCTGTGTCGAGCTAAGTGGCTATGACCTCAAACTCTACGAGGACAACCAGACGGTAAGAAAAATCTGTTTTAAAGAGCCGACGTTTTCACTCACAGTCAGCGTATGCATATGCACATACTTTTGCACAAATTCATGCAGCCAATCATCTTAACACAGTAATGTGAAGCAGAAGCAGGTAGATATCAAGCGAGTTAGCACAAAATATACAGATAAGTTTTTAAACCATTCGTGAGAAGAAATGCAACCTTTATTTCCTATCACAGAATTAGATCATTTAACCTTTTATGTGAGACAAATAACACGTGACTGATAATCTGATTCACTGCTATGATTTTAGATACCATTTATCTTGGTATCTAGATTCTAGTCCATGCAATAACCATTAGTTGCATAAGTAAATTATGTAATGTCAACTTCACATTATAATATACTACATTAGTTGTTTTTCATATAGGGAATGAGGGTAAAATGCTGCTAGGTGTCAGTACTACCAAACAAGTAATGGTTTAACCGTTCCAAGAAGCAAAGAGAAGACAAGCCTGTTCTGCTGTGCCGTGTCATTTCCTCTTTGTACAGCCACGTCTTCAACACAGCAACTATGCTGTGGTTTCAGATACAAGGATTGCACTTTTCTTATGTTTCCATCATACACATATTATTATATTATTTGCAACAACATACTGATTTAGGAGTACTTTATTAATTATTTACCTTCTATTAACATGATAGTATTTTTGAAAAAAAAGGACAGAGTTTGAACACTGAATTTCAACTGCAACACTCTGGACTTAAAAATAATTTTCACAGCATTTCAGTGAACTGCCTTTTTCATTTTAAATGACATATGTTTGCTTTGGTGGTAACAAATGCACAGTCTTAAGCTCAGTGAAATATCCTTAAACAACCAAACTGCTCAACAGCTTATCATTTCAAGAAGGAAAACAGACATTAGCCTAAACAAACATGCACTGTTAAAGTTCATTGTACTAAGTGGACTGTAGTGTCTACAAGAAAGCCAGAATAATTAGCGCTACCCTTTTTTGGTAGGTATTCAGTATGGCATTGACTAAGTATTGTTCCTACTGTTAAAGGCAACAGAGTTTAAGACAAAGGGACCAGTCTATGTACCCTTTAAACCTTTCATTCTCATCCTAATTACATGCATACCTATGTATTGCAATTCCTCTTCAGTTCATTCAGTTTTGTTCAATTAACAGTTCAGAGAGCATTTACCACATTTTATGGTCCATATCTTAAGTTCTTTGGCTTGGGGGTATGAAAGGCCTGATTTTGTATGAATGGTGGAATGCATTCATTCGGCCTTAATGTGGTTGCAAAACTATTTTAAATCGGTCTGAATGAAGAGAGTGGCCAGTGTTTGCTATCTCCTCTTCCTGGTTGCGGAATTTTAACAATTTGCTATCAATAGCATATACCTCGTCTTATCTGAGTGTTTTGGAATAGCTGGGTAGTTATTGCTTGCTTAACTGCCTTTTTTGATAATGGAAGGTCAACACTAGATACTGTTCTACCTTTTTAGTCCAGACCAACTATGAGGGGTCAGCTATTTTCTTTTTCTTCACAGGCATGATGACATTTTTTTTCCTAAAGAGGTTCCAGCATCCCTGTTCACCTTGATGTCTTCTGTAAAGTCTCCGCAAGAAATGACACTTTCATTGTCAGTCGTGCTTGTAACTGAACTGGCCTGATAATTCATGGCTTGCCCGGATAAAGCAGGGTCTACACTGTGCCAGGTTGGAACATGAAATCAATTAGTTTTATAGGATAAAAATAAAGTCTGAGGAGAAGAATGCAGTATGGTGTTAATTGAGTTCACAGAATAAAGTGTGAGGTTGTACCTGTGAGAATTAGCAGATTGTGAAGGCACTGTGTAGCAATGGGAATTCACAGGTGCAAGAAAAAACAACTTTTATTATTCTCAGATAGGAGAGGAAGACAGAAGCAATGAATCTAAAGTAGCAGAAAGAAACGTATCCTGAAAAAATCAGAGCAGCCACCTTGCTGCAGAGCCTACTGGGATGAATGAGATTTCTGCAAATACAGACATTTTCATAGCTGGTTTGTAGTGGAATTAATGACTGCCTTTGGGTTGTTGTTTTTGTTTTAATGTGGCAAAGCGCAAGACCTCTTTGAACACACACAACAGAGTTTCTTTATTTGGTCAATGAGGGTTTAACTGACATTAAAGTTGTTTATGATATTCAGTGGCCAAACAGTGGCCTGCTGCTTTATATGGTTTAAGTAAAATCCTTTCACAAAGTTTCTTCATGTTCCCACTGACCACATTAGCACAGAAATTCACCAGACATCCAAATTAGATGACATGGTACATTGTGTACATTTCAGATTTACATAGATAGAATTTGAAGTATTTAAAATATGCCATTGTTGTCTGTATGTTTTTGCTACTGCTGAAGTGTTTGTGATGAGCACATATGCATAGTGTTATTCTTCATTACAAGGATGATGCTGTTAACATGCAGTCAGTTGTGCAAGGGTTAAAAAAAAATCTTTTAATAGTCATCCAGTCGTCCTTCAGGATGAGGAGTTTGGATATTATTGCAGCGTGCACTCAGTGAGAGGTGGGGTACACCACCCTGAACAGGTTGCCAGCCACCTAACCTTGCTCAGTGATAACCTCTGTGCCTGCATCAAACAGTTGGGGGGTGGGGGGGTGCAATTTAATGGAGGTCAAAAAATTTTTGGCAATGCAAAAAACTAGAATAGTCCTTCGGGTAAAGTTTTCCATAGACTCTCTCCAATTCACATAGAAAAGCTCTACATAAGTTAAAAATGTGGAAGCTAACATTCTTGATCAAATGCTATTAGCTGTTGTATTATTAGTAATGAGCCGAAATCTTTTGGTTTAGAAAAACTGATTTAAAAATGTGTGAATTCTGGCATTTGTGAAGCCAGAAATGCTCTGTAGGTGGTATTATAGCAGATGCAACACTTGTCTTAATGCCTTAATACAATATGTAATTGATGAATAAAACATACATATGGACATACACATGGCAACCCACATAGAAACACTTAACTTATCTCTTGGCAGAGATATTGCAGTCATTTGTGGTTTATATGTATGTAGGCTGAACATTTATACAGAAGTCCTGGGTAGATTTGTAAAAGAGAGGCTACACTAGCATACAAACCACATAATGGTGGCCGTGCAGGACATCTGGCCATACCCTGATAAATCTACAGCACCACCAGACAAACAGTATAATGCAAAGGTAATTCAATGATAGAAAGAGTGTTGAGAGAAACTTGATCAAAGATAGTCACCCTGTCAGAACAGAACACGTGGAAAGAACATTGCTGCAAAAGGAGACAATGCTTGGAATCTTATAAGTCATCTTTGTGACCACTACCCAATACTCTATAGCAAACCCATGTTATGTTTTTTTTAACTTTTAGCTAATGTATGAAGTGGGGACTAATTTTATTTGTGGTTTTCAGTACAAAACTTAATGAGTGATTTCTGGGTGTGTATCAGTTCTTTCTGAACATTTTAACAATACTGGAAAATAATACTGATGACATGACAACATGATATGAAATTTTCCTACTGTTTGATCTCTGTTGTACACCTAAGATAGATAGATCTGAATGTTGCTGGACTGAGTGCAGGTATGTCGCTGTCGTTCCTTTGACATCTACAGAAAGCTCCACAACACTGCTGAAGAGCTGTTACCTAACACACAGTCTAGCCTCTACATGCTCAATACATCTGCACAGTGAGAAAGAGAAGAGTGTATCTGTGTACTCAATGTGTCTCCGGTTACAAATTTGTATATGATATGCAAGCTGAAGGGGAATATAACAGCAGTGAAACCCAATTTGGTTTCTGGTGAGTAAAGCAACAGTTATGATTGAGAAGGATGAACGTTTGGTACTGCAGGAATGAAGGTCAGCACATTGTGATGGTAAAAGATTGGGCCATTAAGCTGACCTGATTCATGTGCAAAAACAGAATTAAACAAGCTACTGCAGGATAGAAAATAGCAGAAACGTATTAGCCCTTAGAATAAACAAACTAATATACAATAGCTAAAAAATAAAATACTTCAAATATATCTGGAAGAATTTTAACAGGACGCAGTAACCTACAGTATATATATATCAAAATGCCAAGGCATCTGTATGTTAGGCAGAAAATATGCGTACATAGATGACATATTTCCACCTATCAGAGAAAATATATTGACAATTGCCTAGAGGAAAAAAGCTTCTAGTAAACAACAGAAAATTAGGCAGACTGAGCTCAGCAGAAATGCTTCCATATTTATAAGAAAATGTGTTCCATCTGTGTGGTCAGCTTTTACAAAAAGCAGACGACTGTGCAGACGCAACAGGTTTTTAGAAAAAGAACAAAAACATGAACACATCTGTGGTTTAAACTTTTGCGAGATAAGATCTAGGCTAAAGTTTGACACAATACAACCCAAACTTGACCCTCAAAAACTGGCTTATAGTGAAGAAAGTTTTGGCAACTATTTTGCATTCATTAGGTTTTACAAGACACAAGATTTAACAGCTGGGACAATATGAGAAGGCGTTGTGAGGACATGATTTATGTCACAATTATTGGTTTAAACATCCCATGAAGAAATGTTGAATATATTGGCAGGAAAGCTGTTAAGCTATATTGATTTATAATGAATTGCTCTTTTACAACAATTCTATCAATGTGTTAGAACGTTTTCTCCAATTCCCGCATTGTTAAGAGATGTCATTTTAATTTGTTTTAAGTGACTCAGCAGTTTAAGCCATTTCTACCCAGCATCAGTACTATTTACTCATTGACTCAGTGAAAATGCTGACATCTGATTAAACGACCCTCATGTTAGCCACAACCAGGAGCCACCATCAAAAGATATCTATGGCCTTCTTAACCTTAGCATTCATACAAAGTCAGTAATTACAATGTTCTATTTAATGAGTTAAATAATTGATATGAAATAAAACTTTGTGAGATGAGATCATTTTGCAGAACAAAATCACTGATTCAAATTTCTGGTCCAGATGTGACTCATCAATTTCAGTTCAAGTGCAACTCTGACTCTTTTCTTTTACAGTCTAAGTTGTGCACTCAAAATGGTGGCTGAGACCACACGCTCCTTTGTTTTGGAGACATTAAACTCCCAGAATCCTTCACATTTTCACACCTGTGCAAAACCATACCCATGATTTTCAACTGCCATTGGTCAAGTGTGGCCTTCGACCTACGAGCCTTACCTTAACTTATCAATAAAGCCAGCAGACAGATTCAAATTGGTCTCTCAGTGCGATGCTCTGGCTTGGTGTTAAAAGATTTTTTCTAATTTTTGGATGAAGGACAGATCACATTTTTCTAATCTCACCATTTGACATTAGTTTTTGATATCCAAAATTCTATTCAATATCAACTCTGGTAATTCCATATAGCCCACAAATTGATCCAAATAACCTGTTGCACCTAGTTACAAGCACTGAAAATCTGAACAATGGCCACACGGTACTTTGTTGATGAGCGTGTTGAATAGAGACTCCGTGAATTGTGTTATCTAATGGAAAACAACACAACAGGCCTGATTATGGATATTAAATGGTACAGCCAAAGGTAGCAATGCCTGAAGTTTGATTCAGTCGGTCAATATGAATTTTTATATGTGTGTGTATAGTGATCACTGATTAATGGCTATGGAGAGAATAGTCTGTACACGTACACAAAAAGCGTTTGAGTTGCTTTGACGGTCCTCATTAGAGGAAAAGGTGTTGTTTTTATAATGATGGCTCGTTGTGTCCAGTGATCATCTTAGTGATCTTAACCCTCAAAAAGCTTCATACAATGTCACACAAGTGGGAAAACAAACTTCATCAGACCAGATCCACACGGTTCAGTTTCAATGCACCAGCTCACACAAGACAGAAAATACACCAGAATAATTACAGTACAACATTTACCCATCAACCCATTCCCTGATGCATTTTCCCTGTCCCATCCCTGTCTTCATAATGAATCGGTTGCCATGGCTACTGTTGCTTAGCAACAGGCCAGTCAAATGCTCCTAATCCTGCGCTGTTGACAGTGAGCTGTGACTAGGGAAGGGAGGATGAGGAGGGGAAAGGAGGGCGAGAGGAGGGGAGGGGGAACAAACAGCAGCACTGGAGAGAATAGATATGAGGTGTATGTATATGTGCGTGCATGTATTGTGTGTCTGTGAGAGTGTTTGTGTGCACCTTGTTATGAATGTGTAGTGCAGGTTTATGCGCGCCGGCTGAGGCTGAGCAACTGCAGTGAATTCTGTGTGTGTGTGTGTGTGTGTGTGTGAGGTGGAAATGAAAAGGCTCAATGTGAGGTTAGCGGTTGTTTAAGCTTGTTTAAGGCAGACACTGACTGCAATGTCAGCACTATTTGTATGAATTCTATTATTCTATTAATCTTTCACACAGGAATTAATTACCTGTCACATGAAAGAGGGCCAGAAATTAATTACTTTTGTTTCATGTTTTTATGTCAAAGTTTGACATGTGCACTGTCCCTTTCAAGCCACGGCAAAGAATGAACTGATCTGAATGTAAAATGACTTGAAATCACACCAACCATCCGTTCAGAAACACAGAGGCAGGTGTCAGAACGGTGTCTCAAAATGTATACGGGAATATTCTCTCTCCCTCAGCTACAGCATCTTAACCGTCTAATGGCTTATCAGAGGCATTACTATCATGTAATTGAATTGCTTCATATGAAATAATGGTGTTTTGAAAAAATAGCTTGCCAGGAAACAGAATGAGACTGTCCAAGGACACGCTAATGAAAAAAAATCATGCTTTTTTTGGCCAATATTTTCCTCAACAGGCTATACATATTCACATACAGCAGGTTTCAATCATTTCATCTAGCTATCACTGTAATAGCAGTATAGCAGCTGTATGTTTTCCGGATTTAGTTTTTCTTAAATGTTATTGAAATGCTCTATGATGAGCTGCAGTCTGAAGATTTAGTGCTACACACAACTATCCATGTTACATGTAGTGTTGAGGTTGCCCACCCATACTAGTTACTCATCATACTGTTAGGCATTACAAAAGAATAAACAGCAAATGTGAACTTGAAAAGACTGCGTTAGCTGATAACCAAAAATGTTATTTTACTGACAGTCGGTTACAAGAACAAAATTATATACAATTGTAACATGTTTGTTTAACTACTAATGCCTCTGTTACTGTGTGTTTGTTTAATTACATATGATTAGGTTTGTGCATTTGTTTAATTACTAATGTCTCTGTTACTGTTGACAGCAACACTGCTAGGTTTTGCTCTGAAAACAGAAAGGGAAAACAGAGAGGGAAGCAGCCTGAATAATGTAATATTCAGGTACAGCAGAAAAAAACATGGTGACTGAGAAAATCATCTCAGTAGATAAGCACAAAGCACCCCCCCTTCTTGTAAGGCAGTGACATTTAAAATGAACCTTAATGAATTACGAAGGGGTGGCTGCACACTTAAGTGATTTGTATTTATGGGAAACAAAGCAATGACACTAGGATGAACTTCCTCATTAATACTTAAGCTTAATTAAGGCCTGTGCCTCTGGACTACTCTGACAGAAGCCTGCGAGGGGGAAAGGAGTGTGTGTGTGTGTGTGTACACATATATGTGTGTGCGTGTGTGTGTATGAATCTGTGAATCAGTGGGAGTTTGAAGCAAAGGAAGGGGGTCTGCATGCTTTAGTGCTCCTGGATGTTGCTTTACCCCATCATCCCACTCCCCCATTAAGAAACTCTTACTGTACGAGCACTGTAGTGTTCAGGTGAAGAGATGAGAGACTCCCTGGGCTCCCTGGCTGTCTCCTGCCATACTCTCTTAGCAGCTGGGCTCTTGTCTTGACACCCTAGAAATAGGAGGAATAAGGTCAAACAGCCAGGCATGACTTTGTGTAGTGTACATTGTTTAGGGATTTTCCCCTGGGGACACATACTCAATACAGAAAGGAGTGCTATTGTTTCAGTGTGATCAGGTCACAACATGTGAGAGAACGGGAGCAGTGAGGAAGACATATGGATGGACTCTTCAGTGCAGAACTAGTAGACTCTGCAGACATGCTCTCATGCAATTTATATCAAATGAATTGGCATTTTATTTCCTTTTCCCTGTGGCCTCTCATTTTGTTTTAAACAAGAAGCTCATTTATTAGTGGGACAAAAGTCTTTTTGGAGATTTCTTTGGACAGTAACCAGTGACTAGCTAGCAGGACTTGTGGTTCAACTGTCCTCTGTTCATTTTCAGTGTGCTTTTGGAAACCTTTTTATCAATTTTCCTTCAGGGATGATTTTATTATGGGACTACCCACAAAATGTTATTTGACCCACATATCAAAAGAACTAAATAACATAACAAATCTTAACGTGTATTTTGAGGCACTATTTGTAAGTTGGAATTATTTTCAAGAATAATTTATGAGCAGCTTTAAAAGGCGGCTTTTATGGACATAAATAATCCATTAAATAATCCTTTTCAACCCACCCTACATTATCAGCTGTCAAATAATTTTTGTGGATGCATGAAAAGGTTGCAAACTTTGTTTTCTCATAACCATAGTTTTCTCATTATTATCCATACATCCAACATAGTACACTTACAATCCACTGAATAATCAGGGTTTATTTGGAATCTGCACTGCAATTGTCTAATCCTTCAATATTCCCCTCAATATCCTTTTTCATGCTGTGCAGATCTTGTGATTTGCTCACAGCATCATGTTGTTTCTGTAGCCTTTGAAACAGCAGTCTCCCATCTGACAACCTCCTAGTCACAAGCTGCTGGCCATTCGCCACATGCCAGCAGCTGCCACAAACAGATCAACCCTCTTTTTTTCTTTCTTTTTTATTATACATTCAACGTCACATGAGCACAAACCGTATAGAAGGGTGCATGCAGGCGCATACAGATGTACACACAAACACAGACACACATGCCATTTACACATGGTATTGAAAAGTAATTTGTATCCGGACACGTTATCAACACACAAGGACAAACTGAATGTTTTCATACAAAGAAAGGACAAACTTAATATATTGTATTTGCCGAATTTACAAGATTCAGAATTTTTCGTAGACAGTAAGGGCAAAGCTTTGGTCTTAACACTTGTTCCCTACAACAAACTCTTTTCAGCTGCACTTTTAAAAGCCCACCTTTGAAAATTTATCTTTTTATTACATTTTATATCTTTTTTTCTCTTTGTGTTAATAATGTATTTCGTTTTTTATGGCTTTCAGATTCTTTTATTCTCTTTGTGTTTTAAATGTGCTTTGTTTTATTGTAAAGCATTCTGTTTTTTGAAAGATACTATATAAATCAAGTTTATATTTTTATTCCCATTATCTTAAGGGTGTGTGTCAATGTAGTGTTTTTCTCTGGCAGGAAGGCATTGGCAGGGCACTGGGGAGCACTGCGATGAAGCTTGAGAGAAAATCGCTATATGGACACAAGCCCTCAGGCTAGTGTTTCAAAATCAAAGACTATATTTATTAATCCTAGCACTCACATAAGAGCACTGCACTAGCATAAGGCTAAAATATTTTGAATTTATGAATGATTCTCAGTCAAAATCAGCAGGGGGTGGTGAGTAGAAACAGCTGGTTGCTGCTCTCTCTCTCTCAGTGCTGTTCATCAACACAACAGCAATGCTGGAGACATATCAGGATTATCTAATGTGACTTCACTCCAAAGATAAACCAATTTACTCAAATATTGGTAGGGAATCTTCCATTCTTCCAAAATATCAGTAGGGACATTGCCCTACCATCCACATGCGAAACCTGTGTCTACGTGACACTGTCAGCGTCAAGTTTCACACAAAAAACTCTCTGTTGGATTTTGAGACTGATTTTCCATTTAAAAATACTTTTTATGATCTCATAATAACATAAAAAAAAAAATAATAATAATAGCAAAGTGTTAAAGGCCTGGTTCAAGGGTGATACAAGTCACATGTTCATGTTTCTATTTTTTATTTTTTATCTGCAGGAGATGGCAGATGTGAATAATTATAAAGCCCAATGTGTCTTTACTGGCCATAAAAAAATGATAACCAACCTTTGTTAAACCATCATCAAGATTTATTTACACAGCCAAAGGCTGTAGAAGAAGGCATCACA
The DNA here is from genome assembly GCA_037975185.1 of Centropyge bicolor. Taxonomy (NCBI): domain Eukaryota; kingdom Metazoa; phylum Chordata; class Actinopteri; family Pomacanthidae; genus Centropyge; species Centropyge bicolor. Next base: position 4,337,014 of record JBBMOC010000034.1, on the reverse strand, counting down.
AGTCAGATCGGTTGTGGTAAACTCTGTGATTTAAAATTTTGCAAATCACAAACATCCAAACACAATAAACACTTGGTACTGTATATATAATTTCTTTCCCTCTGTTTTGCACTCAGTGGCTGAGGCTTAGATGAGAAGAATAAGCAGTTTGTCCTCAGTGTAAACAGCATAGGTGACCCTGCCTCCAGGTGATCCACTCAAATGTTCATATGCAGTTATACTGTATGACAATTATTGCAATGTTAACAAATGTTCTTTCCAAGAACAGGATGTTCTTGTGGATTCATCATTTCACAGTTTGGGAAAAACGTGGAAAATGGGAGTGGTGGTAAAAAAAAATTAATCAGCTGTTTCCGAGGAGAATGTGAAAGTTCAAACTCAGGTCTTCCTCTGTCTGAGTCTCAAGTCTGTTGACACAACAGAGACACCATACTTTTGACTAGTCAAGTAGATATCTGTGACTTTAGATCTCCTCTTATCCTGTCTTTATTCAGCCTCAAATCTAGCTGGTTACGTGATCGAATTTTGTCTCTTAGCGATCACATGATCCTACTTGTTTGAATGAGCTCTGATCATGTGACAAATGGGGCTGATCTAGGTTGTTGATTGAAGTAGATACAAAGTGTTTTCTAAGCTGTGAAATTATTTTCTCATGGTCTGATCTTCTTTCTCTTTCCACTTCTATGCAGAGCCGCATGGCCGAAAGCTTGCGCCTGTTTGACTCCATCTGCAACAACAACTGGTTCACCAACACATCACTCATCCTCTTCCTCAACAAGAAGGACCTGTTGGCTGAGAAGATCAAACGCATTCCTCTGACAGTGTGCTTCCCTGACTACAAAGGTCAGAACACCTATGAGGAGGCAGCCGTCTATGTGCAACGGCAGTTTGAGGACCTCAACCGCAACAAGGAGACCAAGGAGATCTATTCGCACTTCACCTGTGCCACTGACACCAGCAACATCCAGTTTGTGTTCGACGCTGTCACGGACGTGATCATCCAGAACAATCTCAAGTACATTGGGCTGTGCTAGGACCTGAGGCTGGGTGGGTGGGGGTGGGGGTGGGTGAAGTGGGCTGCTTTGGCAGCAGTTGCCCCGCCATCAGGCTGGATAAACAAAAGGCATGTCAGTCTGCCTGACCGTTTATCTCTTTGAAGAGGTGCAACAGAGAACTGCAAATGAGATGAGGTACTAAGACAGTCAGAGATGGACGATACTGTAGATCCAAGTGTTTCAATTGAAACAACAGAGCTGATGGGCCATGGTCAAGACAGGATTTTTACCCAATGCGTTTGCACTGAATATGAGTATGCAGAGACACCCAAACACACACACAGACACAGACACGCACATACACACACACACACACACACACACACACACACACACACACACACACACACACACACACATCCTTATGTTTGCTCACACACAAGATCCTTGGATCAACAGTCAAGCACTTGTTTGACAAGGCAACACTGGAAATTTTAGACAGCTACCCCTACCTGCCTGCCAAACCTGAGGTAGTAGGTCTGTACTGGTGGTTTTCAGTTCCGTTTGTCTACTTTTATTTTATTTGCCAGAGTCAATTAATGCTGCTTTACAAGAAGAATTTTGACAGAATCAATGTTCTCTTTTGGATTTTCACCCTAACATGGTAACCAGTGAGTGCACCTGATGAGAAGTGGGGAGCGCCTGTATTTCAGAGGAAAAAAAAAATGTCAGTAGACATGATGTCACAGGGTTTCTGCCTAAAACAGGAAACTGCCACAGTGTAAAGCTGAAGTGAAATACGTTTTCTACACACTATTTCTGTTTTGCCCCTTGGTCGGCCATCTAATGTTGTTTTTTTCCCCCTCTTTTGTTTTATCTTTTTTGTGCTTTAAAAAAAAGAATATGTCTCTCAAACCTGCCTTTTCTAGCAGGTCACTGACTTCTAATACCAGGAGAGTGTTATGCTCCATAGAGTCAAAAGTATTCTTTATGATCATTCCAGTTTCCAGCAAGAGACAACAAAAACAGTGCCAAGATCAATTTGTAAATAAAACCAGATCCCATCCATTACGTTAACTTTTTTTTTGTTTTGTTTTTATGGACAAATACAATAAAACATGCATGATTTTGTTACTTTGGGATACTAATATATTTTCTTTGGGATTATGTTCCTCTTTTCTTAGGTTGAAAATAATATATTCCCAAAAATATATATAAAAGTCAAACACTGTGTACGATTGTACAGTTGTCAGAGAGGAATCTATTGAAAAGAGTTATATCAATATAATAACGGTAATTATAATGTTATGATGACGATGAAAAAGATGATGATGATGATGATGATCATGATAGTGGTGATGACGATTTCAGTGATGAAAGAAGAATCTCACTACAAAGTTAGCATGAGAGGAGAAAGTGGATCAAAGGAGAACAAGACTGTAGAAAAATATGAAGAAGAAGCAAACCGTGAAAGTTCAATCTTCCTTGCATTATCTAAGTGGAAATTGTTAAACAGCCAGTCAGTATGATGTGTAAATATACTGTAAGGTACACTCTTTGTTCAAACAAATGAAAATAAAGGTTGAGTTGGGATACTGTAAGTGAGATAAAGACAGAGCGAGAGAAAGAGAAGGAGGAAAAACCCGACTCCACTCCTCCTCTTACCCTTTCTTTTCAGTTCAGAGGGTGATGTGCAAACAACTCAGCTAAGGGCTTCAGGCTTGCTTGACTTTACGGGATGTCCACCTCAACAAAAGACAAAACAATTAAAAAAGAAATATAAAAAGGACAATAACTATGAATAAAACAACTTATGCAAATTTTCATGGTGTAGTAAATGTGTTTTTGGGTGGTGGTTTTGTTGCTTTACATGTGTTTGGGATGGGAAAGTTCATAGCTCCATGCCACTAATCTTATTCTTTCATGATTATGCTGCATCAAATGATGGACGAGAACGTACTGTCCAAAATCCTTGTCTCCATCCTCGGTGTCCCGAAATCATGACATAAAAAGTGTTTGTCCATGCCATTCAATGTAGCCGCTGGGGCGAGAATAATTCGGACATAAAGTATGCAATTAAATTACTCCTGAATGAACTTGGCCTATGTGTGATGGGGTGACAGCGTTCAGATTCCACTCTAATTAGTGTATAAGCCCCAGCTGACCCCATGTGTCTGCTGACGGGTCTGTCAGCGTCCCCAAATAAAGGTTCTGCAATTCTTAGTCTCTAAAGAGTTAAATATCACACTTGTCATTCAAATTTGATTTTATTCAATGCAGTATTTATGCAGTGAGGTTTTGGCAAACCTCAACTACAGCATAGAAAGCTGAGAAATTATTATGTGATATACCTAAATCTTCTGAACAACATTTAGAGATGATACAATGGCTGTGATGAAACCTATAACAGGACGATGTTTCTAACAAGCAAGCTGTCCTGTTATCTTTCTGTTCTGCAGTATGAATATTTTTCATACTTTCATACTTTTCATATTTAAATACTGATCTGGCTTTCAGTGAATCAGATGGGGACCTTAAGTATAACATTACAGTACTGTGTGGCTGAGGGTTTTAAAAAATATTTTTACTCATCCTTTGCTCATTTTATCTCAGTTTACATCGCTATGTGAAACTTGTCTTCAGGTCATGGGTGTATTCATTTGTGGACTGATTTAGGCAACAGTGGGAATTTGTTTTGATGATCATAAATAAAATCCACTGCTGAGAAGGGAGAATCCTGCTGCAATCATGCCTTGTGACTGTCATGTGGTAGGAGATGGTGACAACCATCAAATGACTTTTATAGAGTAATAGACTGGGGGAATAGAAATTAAAAGTACAAATGGTATATGTGGTGGGGTTTTCTCTGGACTATTTCATCACAAGGTGGTGCTAAGCAGCTGATGTTGAAGTAATAGACTGGAAATTCACAGCCTGGGAAAGATAGTCAGTGTCACTTTCTGACAGTCTAGTTACTAGTTAAAATTGGGAGGGATGAACATAAACAGTAATGATAATTTAATGCATATGTAAAAATACTCCTGATTATTAGGTCAATACTGCATCTCTCATAGGGCAATAATTCAAGATTTTTCTTCTAGTGCAGAAATGAGTAAAACTCTCAACTTTAGTGATGTGTACAGCGGAACATTTTGGGTAACATGATGTTTAACCCAGGCTACCTGTCATGCTGTATGAAAAAGTAAATCCACCAATGAATTAATCAAATAGATCAAACAGACAACTAAATAAATGAGATGTGATAAGATATACCATGGGTGAATTGGCTAAAATGGGAATCATACTGCATGATGCGGTGACTCATGGTATGAAATCCAGGTGCCACATTCATTACAGGTAAGTATTAGTAAATCAGGGGCTGATGTGTATATATGGATTAGTCTATCTTTGATCTTTTATCCAAGTTAGCTAACAGCAATATCTCTGACAGACAAACAGACAGACAGACAGACAGAAAGACTTCAGTGTCTACGTCAAGATTCTGAATACATTAAAAGAGTTTTGTCCATAGATGTAAGATTTAAGCTTAAGACACAGATTTGTGATAAGCATGAAGACATCCATTATCGAACAGGAGAAAAGGGATTGAGGACATTGCAAACAACGGAAGCAGTTCACAAACAACCATGGGCACAAATAGAAATTCTTGGCCCAATGATGGCAGTTCTGAAACAATAAATATCTATAATATCTAGTCTAGTCTATTTCTAGGCCTCCTAAATGATTCAGACATTTTTTAAAAGGATAAACAGAGTAAAGAAGAAGGCCCTTCCCACAAGCTACTCTTGACCCTCTCCACGTTGTTGACCAGCACTTATTCCCCTCTCCACTCCACATCTCTTCTAAACTGGTTTTCCTCGCTCCACCGCCAACAGGTATGTCATGTGATTTCTCTCTTTCCCTCTGCTCTCAGCTCCCGTCTCTTTACTCCTTCCAGATGACTCCTTCCAGTCTCTCTGCAGTGACCTCAACATTTATACCTGTCCTCTTATCCCCTCTGCACCCGCTCCTTTTGCCTCTTAGCTTGTCTGTCTGCTCCCACCTGCTCCTTAGCTCCCAAACAGCTCTCCAATCGAATGGACAAGCCTTTGGACAGCTGGGAGTAAGTTCCATAAGTCTGGCTTTCAGTACGTCCTCTCTCTCTGCTCTCGATGTCAGTCTCCCGCTTCTGACCCACAGGAGCTCGTCTCTATCGTCTCCTCTTGTCTCAGCACTCCCTCCTCCCTCCTCTGTTCACTTCACAAATAGAGCTACGACAACCGAGGCTCATCTTCTAGGCTACCCTCTGGTCACTGTTTGCTCCTCTGACCCTGCTAACATGAGCTTAATGTCTCCCACTAGCTACCCTTAATGAAGTACTAAAAACTCTTTTCCCCCTCCCAGACCATCGTTGTTGATCTGCTTTACTTCCTGACTGATATCATCACCCCCTCTCTGACATCTGGCTGTGAACCATCTGTCTGTGAGTCCGTTAGAGCCACTACTCTCCTCACAAAATGTACTCTTGACCCATCTGACATCCATTATAGACTTCTGTCAAGTCTTTCTTTGGCACTACTTGGTGATTGCTGTGTGAAGCTTTATCAATCCAGAAACTACACTTGCATCTAATGCTGCCCTTAATGGTCTCATGAAAGACTGAGCTATAAAATAGTGCCAAGTATTGAATTATTTTTATTCAATTTATGTTAATTTCTTAATGTGAGAGTCCAGATCGATGGCTTTTTCACAAGGAAGCTCTAAAAGCCTGTGCTTGAAATTAAACACAACCTGTACCCAGCGTTCACAACAAAATTATCATTGCATGTCGTCAGTATTTTATCAGTTATTCAGCAGCAACATCAAAATTCATGAGAAAGCAGAATAACACATGCTTAACATTAGCATACTAACATTGGCTAATTAGCACTACACACAAAATAGAGCGGAGACTAATGAAAATATAATTAGCTTTGCAGGTATTAGTCAGAAACTAAAACACTGGACCAATTAAAAATTTGACCTGGTGATGGCACAAGATGAAAAATCTATTACAATTCATCCTGATGGAGACATGAATGTCTGTACCAGATTCATGCTAGTCCATCAATTAGTTCTTGAGACATTTTAGGCGAAACCACAAATGTGGTGGTTCCTCTTAGAGGAAAAGTCCACAGATCATTTCAAGTCATATGGATTCCTAGTTTATGAATCATAAATCTCTAAAATTAAATTCATTCTGGACCAAAGTGGTAGACCGACCCAACAGACAGACGGACCGACAGACCCACACTGTCATCCCTAAAGCCACGGCTAAAAAAAAACAATCTAACAAATCTAACAATCCACAGGAAAGCATCTTATCTGTCGAGGATGAACAGCTAAAAATTAATGGCCGCGTGGATTTAATATCAAAGGCTCTTGTTGCCTGATGCTTAATATGTACATGCATGTTACAATCCCAGAAATATGTGTTGTGCTGAAATCATTTCTTTGTATCCACAGCCAAGTTGAGGCCCGCTCTGCAGGCTCTATTGTCAGTTTGTTAGCCTTCCCCTTGTGCCAGCCGGTTATGCCAGGAGACTGCGGGCCCTGCAGACAGACTGACAAGTGAACCCTCTGCAGCCTTGTGAACATTACCTCTGTCTTCAGCACTTCTCTATCAAATCCTCAGACACAGCTCTCCTATGTTCCCATGGTCGAATCCAGATTGATCATTTCATATTATAAACAGTAGAACAATGTCTGGCTGAACATGGTGACTGTATTTGCTGTGCTGCTATGAGGAGTAAAACCAGCACTCTCTGCTGTAGCCTGGATTCAATGAAATCATTACCTGGTCTTTGGTGATGCCTAAAGCCTCGATCAAGTCCATCTCACATTGCTTTAGGGCATTAGATAAGATGTTGGCCACATTTCTGTGCTGCAGCAAAGGGTATAAATATGACTGATATTTAACTCAACAGCAGAGGTTAGGTGTGATCGCACATGTAATAAAGAAGAGGGTTAGGGCTCAGTCACATCTGGGTTTATACATATCATACACAAATCTATTCATTTCAGTGGATTCCCCTTGGTCAGGGTTCAACCTCCTTCAATTTTGAAAACGTCAACTTGTGCCAGTGTGTTTGCTGCATCTTGAGCACCACCATTTCAGTAGCTGAGAAAGCTCAACACATAACACTACAAATAAATAAGATGTAGGGAAACACATTCAACAATCTGACAGCACAGCCACAAAGAAAGGCACTGAAACACAAATACAGACAACACAAGCAAATACATAAGCTAACAGCCCCAGCCCTCTGCTCTTGTAGGCCTGCCAGCCTGCAACGCAAGTCCCATGTGACGTCTGCAGTGTGGGACAAGACGAGACCGGAACATAAGCTGTCACAGTGATGGACAGAGAGAGATAGACTCAAGAGTTTATTGGCAGTCGCTCCACCACACCTATTATGGGCAAGAGGAACTGATCAGTGGAATGCAGCACTAATGCTGTATTTTAATTTCTCATATTGCAGACAGCAGTACTCCATACTCACTGATTGCATTGGTTGCTTGATATGTGGTTATACAACTATGAAAGATCTCTTGTGAAAAACAGTCTTTGATCTCAATGAGACCAAATGATTAAATTAAATTAAGGTGCTGAATTAAATAAACAGCATCCAAGTAATGTGCCACAGATGATGCTATGTTACTGTTCAGAAACATCACAAAACATCTACTGACTTATAACATGCTGGTGTTTCTGTGGTAAGCTTTGGCCATGTTATCTGTCATACACAAGTTTAGAACAAGGTGCCTTGCGGCTCTCAGCTTTTTGCAGAAGTGAAGCTTGCTGTTTTTTTCTGTTTGCTAACTGGCAATGGTGGCCTCATCCTGGAACAGTGATTTTATCAACAGCTTCCTCTGTAGTGAACTGCAATACTAATCGAGCTCTTACGACTATGTTGTCTGTTCACATTTCCTAAATGCTCACTTCACGTAATTGCCATAATTTGCGGCTACTCTGTAGAAAAATGACTGTGTCTTCTAACACATTTAAGGTGTTTGGATGTTTTTCAGAATGGCCTGTAGGCATCATTAGGGTGAGTAAAAATATACTGACTTCAGTAACTCCACCTGTCTTTTGCTGCACTGCCGACTATACACAAACACACTGTGCATTTCCCTTATTGACAGACTGTGAGGTTCTGTGCATCTGCTGTTCAGTGGGTGAACTGGTGTGTAACTTTTCCATGAACATGACCCTAATTTTCTATGGTCCTCGACTAAATCATTTTCATGACTGACTGACATTTTGATGCACATGTGCATAAAATCAAATCACTGGCCTGCCCTCATCGGAATTGTCAAACAATTCAATCTATGCATCACTCCTATTGGCTGCCATGTGAAAGGATCAGTGTTGTTCTATAGCTTTCATTGACAAATGCCATCAAAAGACCAAATATTTTCCCTGTCTGTGACACTATTTAAGATTTAAGAGGGACAATGTATACTTATTCTGGTCTCACAATAAGCAATGTCATCTAAACAGTAGGTTGTTAGATTTCAAATTGCCACTCAAACTAGAAAATGAGAACATTCCTGAACAGTGTGACCAGAGTAAATGCACTCACTAAAATTATGAATCACTCTTTTTTGATAAATAACTAACCCTCACATATCTAATCCTAATTTTCATTAATATGAAGAACACAGCTGCAACCATTTCCCAATTTGTCTCCTATTTATCTCCATTTCCATGGTGACCCTCCATTTCATGACCCCACTTAAAGACATGATTCATTTCCAGCCTCAGTAAGTCCTTTCGTTGTCATATGTTCCATTACTTCACAAAGATCACAAAGATACGTTTTCAGGGAAGCAATCCACCTATAATTAATAGGCTTACTGGCTTCCAAATTCTGGGCAGTTTGCCCTCCTGCCATACTTTATTACACCAGTCTAAAAATGCCTCTAATGCTTTATCACTGACATGATCTAACCTAACCTTTTTGATCATTTTAGCCTTGATTTATCCTCTTCTAATAATAATAAAAAATACATTTGTTACAGGCTCCCACTCAAAAACATTATAAACTTTCTTTTCTTGTTGTTTCCCATCCATTTCTTTCTGCGTTTGACATATTTAAAGGAGTATGTGGCAGAGCTAAAAATATCTGATGCTTTTCATAGACAGAACTTTCAATTTCAAACAATATATGTGGTTTATGTGTGGCCCAAAACCTTCAACATTTTGTTCCTACATCACAAAGCTTTTGATTTATTAATTGAGACTGAGATTGTACTTTGTCAAACACACCAATTCTCAAGTGGTAAAATGTCAGAGCCACAGTAACATACAGCAAAGTCGAAGAAAATGGCTTGCTTACTTTTATACTATTTTTTTCATCTGTAAAGGCCTTACCTGGGCCTTAGTGCAGTCCTTTCTCTATATTTTTCAATAATTCACAAGTTCCTTCTTGCTTTGGAAGCTGTAAGCAGCAAACGCAGAGACCAGGGAGTAATCAAACATTCATAGTTTCTTTCTTATAATGGTAAATTACAACCAAAGGTGAATGTCACCAAGTACTAAGGACATGGGGAGCTGGAGTCACTCAGAGGACACATTAAAGAAAATGCATGGTGCCACCTTGACATATTCTCTGGGCCATTCTGGAAACCTCCTCTCAGCTCCAGTCCCTACCTTTAAACACCTTATTCCCCTCCACATTCAATAATTTTCATAATTTCACCTCCACAACTATCCCACAACTCTCTACAGGCCCCATTCAGGTGACAGATCAGCTTATGCACACAATAGTACAATCACATGTCATATCTCATTGAAATCCAATTTTCAAACGTCATTAAGCCAAGCTTCTCAAAGGGTAATCAAATCGATTGTCAAAGCCATTTTTCAAGCAAATTACAAAACCCTCATTGGTGCCAGCTTCTCAATTGTGAGAACTTTCTGTTTGTCTAATGTGATAATAAATTAGATACATTTGCACTGTCAGTTAGACAAAACATGCAATGAAGATGCGACTGTGGACGTGATGAAATTGTGACTCTCGCTTTTTTCTGAAATTTTATATAATGACCAGTGAATTGATTGATCAAGAAATGAATCACAGAAAACATTTTGACATATCAGAGCAAGAACAGCACAGGCAGGTGTAACTATTAACATTCATGACGTCTGCATTTCATTTAGTAGCGTGAGTTTCAGAGTCCAGCTTTCGTGCATGTTCTCTCAATGACTTGACTGTTAAGCTGTTGTTAACAGTATTAGTTCCACCTGTGCTTTTACTGCTATGACAAGTCAAAACATCTGCTGTGAAAAAGACCTTTTTTTCAAGTATATACAGTTAAAGCACAATATTAACTAAAAGGTCAATGGCCTCAAAATGGCTCCTCCATTCTCACCAGATCTTCTCATTTTAGTTTGTGTGATTTTGTTGTCATATGGTGCATGGTGAAAAAAATAATTTCGCGTATAATCAAATTGCCACACACTAACTGATACATGGAAACTTAGAGTCCGGCAGGAATACTGATGAGTGGAACTGATTGGATTCTTGTGCTCTAGAAAAAATATAATTAAGCTGCCATGTAAAGTCTGATGATTCCGATGATGTTTACTTGATAGAGTGGGCGGAATGGGAGGTCATGTGGGCTGAAACCCCTCCTGAATGTTATCATGCAGTTTTTGCAATGGCTACTTTTTCTTCAATGTAAAAATATCAAGATTGTAATGTAGTAAAAGCATGCTTTAAAATATTACAAATTTAATTCAATTGAAAAACTTTATTCAAAAGCAGCTTTTCCAGTTAAGTAATAAAATCAGTTGAATTGTTGTAGAGCAATACACATTTTAAATTTATATTTATCATGCTTGGATATTATTTGGCAGATAAATACAAGTAAAAATATGACAAATACCTTCCATATTCTGTGACTTACATTGCAATTCTAATCAAGTTTCAGGCTTCTCTCATTACGATTATCAAAACTATACTGTAGCTCCAATAATTGATGTTTAGTTGCAATCTTGAGATCAGCCATGTGGCGTGACACCTTAAAACAACATGTCATTGTGAATAATATTGATTTATTGTTAAAGTATGCTCAGCCTGCATGTTCAGCAAATTGGGTCGGCTCAACTGAACATTGATGCCTTACTATGTGACAAAAAAGCTTTATTTAGCTTCCAATGACAGAGCTACATATTGGTGAAGGAAATGTTGAGACTAAAAAGGTGGATTTTGTGTTTAATTCTCCCTGTGGATAGTAGCTTATTAATGAGCATACACCCTGGTTGTTACAAAAGTAAATCTTTGTTTATGCAGCATATAAAGTGGAGTTTTCAGAAAGCAAGGAGATGCAATGAAGCATCCAGGGCACATTGAATTTCAGGTGCTTGACTCATGTTCATGTACAATCAACATCAAAACAAGTAGCACAATAATAAAGAGATAACAAAGCTTGGTTGTTAATGCACTATAGCAGAGATTATATTTTACTAAGGATGGCAAGAAATCTCTTATCCTCTGACAGGTATAATATGGACTGCTCCTGATGAAACGTTTACTTCTCCTATTCTTACCTCTGTTGCTTGTACCCACTTTAACATCTATTCTTCTATTAGCTTTGAGTCAAATATGTAACGTTGAGCATTAAAACATCTGATAAAACCACCTGTCCTGAAGAAAACAGCTGACAGGGAAAATTAGCAACAAGCTAACAACAGTCACTGATCAAGCTAGCTAACATCATATTTTTTCTCAGGAGACCAAAGGCTGAACAGAACTGGTATTTAACTCTACTTTTTCATGTAACAGTTCGGACATTTTAGCCAAGATAATATTGCAATTACTTAACTTATTTAGCTGTAAAGTTAAAGGTTTCAGAGTACTTTCAATAAAGAAGAAATCTCACCTCTCTGTAGCTTGTTCTTCAGCTCGTCTTCAGTCTGCATTTCATCAATTCATCTCCTGTCAGGTCCTTTCTTTTTAAATTATGGGGAAAAGATAGATTTCCTCTGACCCTTAGCATTAGCATCCTCTAATGTGACTTTCCACAACGCCATGTTTCTTCACGCTAGGTAGCAAAATGTTTCGTCTTCTTCCCACTTTCTAGAAATTAATGTTCCTCAAAGCAGTGAAACCAGAGTGACCACAACAAAATCCTTCTATGTTAAACTGAAAAAATTGTGACTAATATTTACTAATTTTCCGACTAATTAGCAACCAAACCACATCTGGACAGACACAAACTGTTAGCCTAGCATCTTTAAAGCTACATCCGCTTAAAGTAGCAAAACTGGCTCACGGTCTCCCTCTGCTGTTGTGAGTGGATACATGTTGTTTGAGGGTGAGAAAGGTATGAGTTTTCACACCCTGGTCTGGTGTTTGAAATGTACTGCCTACACACTCAGTGATTCACACCCATCAGCACAGTCACTCATGACAAGTAAGATGTTGTGATGATCATCCCAACAGTATATCAGCTGAATGATTTCCATTTAAACATAAATAAGTGGAGCGAAAGGAATGAGGAAATATTTAGAAATGTAGACAATCTTTTTCATTTTTCTGTTGCTTTCAGTTTCCTCTCTCACATCACTGTAATGCTCCATTTCTGCAGTGTTGTGCTAGTGTGCCACCTTGTGGTTGTCACATCCTTAAATGTGTATCTTATAGTTTTCTGAAACTGGAAAAGGAGTGAGGTTTTTTTTTTCTCCTTCTGTGCAGGACAGACAGCACAAGGAGAGGTGAGTATTTTACTTACAATCCAATCCCATTCACTGACTCAATGATCTCTCACCAGGCTTTGTCACTCCCACACACTCCAAAAGTGGTAATAATACTTGGAGGGGGAAAAAAAACAAGTTGAATTTCAATGAGATAAAAATCTTCATGAACTTTGTGTCTTTCACATGTTTCTCATTAGTTTCTGTTGTGCAAATGAAATTTACACCAGAGACACAACAATGGACCCAAAACAAGATGAGTCTCTTCAGATTTTGGATTCAACTGCTGTTAGTTGGTCTTTTTCTTTCTTTTTAAACCCTGTGAATAATGTGTGTTGCTACCTAAATCTTGATAGCCTTAATAATATAACAGGACTTTTGTCCCATAATCAGTTAGATTCATCAGTTTTTTCACAGCAGACAGTTTGACTTTGCATAGCAGGAAAAGCACAGCCCAAGCCAGTAACATGAACTCTGCCTCCATTTAACAATTTTCAGTGTAGCAGTGATGGTACTAGTTATACCTGTGTTTGAAAAATGAAAATGACTGCTGTGAAAAGACCCCCAGAACCACTCATCTAAAGAGGTGTTTCCTCCCTTTTTTCTGTCCCCTCACTGTCGAGGGTGGGTGGCTGTGATAAAGAAGTCACTGGGGGCTGAAGAAGGACAATAGACACTGAGCTCCAGCTCCCACAGTTCTGCTCATGTGAACCCTGGTGTTACTACCCCAGGGCCTGTGTGTAAGTTGCAGCTCCCCTTGCCCATATCCTCTCTCTCAGTTTTTATCATGACTAAACAAGGAACCATGCTCCGAGATGGTGTTGCGATTACAACTCTTACATAAATGCAAAGCTGGCCCACAAGTCAATTCTGCCATATCCTTCCTTACTGATGATTGACTGCACAGTAGATAAGTGCAATAATTTACGCCTATTAGAAATCAAATTTAGTATTCAGTGTGTAAACTTTCTTAACAGCTTGAAACTGAAACATGGACAAAGCAAAATGTAAAGCAATTATAACTAGTACTGAAGATATATGCTCTCCCTAAGTCTGTTTTTTGAGGCCCGGCCTGAGGGTTTGTTTCCTGTTTCAGTCCATGGGCCCCTCTGCAAGAGGTTCCTGAATCAGATATGTAGACACAGGGAAAAGACGCAATTCTTTCTGTTTTGACCGCAGGGCACTCAATTACTGCTCTGTTTGCCAGAGATAACTACAGTATATTCCCACTATGTAGACTACTATGTATGGGGAATGAACTCCTGCAGGAGATCAATTTCTTGCACTACTCAGCAGTGTTTGTCTGTGGTCTTGCTGGCTGCGATGTGATCGGCTCTGTGGTGTGTTATTGTTTTAAACACCAGCTGGTCCTTGCCAATGTTTTTCTCAGATTTCAGTCATGGAAGAACTGTGGACCACAGTAAATCAAACATGTATGAGAAAATCTTGACCTGTCTGAAGCCATTCAAAGGCCAAAATCTCCTCTAGGGTCTAAAATCAGAATTGAAATCAGTGAGTGTGACCGAGCCTTAATCCCCACAGAGCTCTGGCCTCATTCCAGTGATTGATTCTCATTCAAGTGAATATTGATTGTCCCCATTTAGAGATTTCAAGCAGCCATTTGCAACAGTACCAGTCTGATAACTCCCCCCATCTCACTCCCTTATGCATCTCTTCCTCTCCACACCGTCCAGGCTGTTACATAGCAGTAGACAGTAGGAGGCAGAGGTGGTCAATGTGATGGTTTAGCATTATTTTTGTCTGTATGCAGCCTTTTTCATGTGGAACATTAACACAACACAAATCATGTTTATATTTTGGCTCCCTATTAAACCTCCATAACTTAATTTCATGTCTCCGTTGCACTTCCCTCCTGATTTGTTGATCTGAGCTGATCTTTTTCCACCTTTTTTCATAATGACTTTAATGAAATGCATCTTATATTGTAGGACATTAGCTGGCCTGTAAAAGAAAATGGTGCAAATGCTGGTACCCAGTTATATCACTAAGTCAAACTTTTAAATGTTAAATATAACCTACAATGTGTTTTGGGTTCAACTCTAATCATAAAATCTTCTTATGTTTATTACACACATTTTCCTTTATGACAGCCCATTAACGAAAACAGACTTAATTTCTCTCACATTTTCTCCACATCATCAGCTGTAACCACTCTACAATCTTGGACATGGATGTCAGCATTATAATGACAGATGAAGCTACAAGCGGCACTTCACTGGGTCGAAGCAGTCCAGAAACATATGTGTTGAGAGATGACGCAGACATTGAAGGTAGGAGGTGTATGAAATCTGGTGTAAACTGGATTTTGTGTGAACAGTCAGTTACTGCTAGATCTGCCAAGAGTACAGCAAATTAACTCAGGTTTGGACACATCCTGCACACAGAGTTGTAAAACTATATATATTGTAATTCAATACCACAGCCATAAATAAATGAATCACTGCATATTTAGTGCAAATTAGATGCCTTTTTTGATGATGAATACTTAAAGCCATTTAACGAAAGGGTTTAATTGCTTAATTACTTAGCTGGAGTAGGTTATAATTAGCCTATTTCATATTTTGAGTATGCATTTGCTTTATGGCTGTTGTTGCTTAGCTTATGTATATACAGCTTTAGTTTGGGTTAAAACCTAAATGGGTGTTTTCTGGTTGTTGAACCTGTAACAGCACAGTTTGTTACAGTGGACGTTTTCTCAACGTAACATTCAGTTACAAACTACAAAAAATGTCCATACGCACAAATGAAATACAAAGTAAAAACACACACCATCACTCTCATATGATAAAAGGTGTTACTGTAAACTTTTTACACCTAGTGCATTAAGGTGGATGCCCTGTTTTTCTATATTGCTGTTTGCAACAACATACATTTTGTGTTTCATAAAGATTCTATTGGTCCTGCACACACACAGACACACGAACTGTCAATTCTTCTGGCTACTTGGATGAAGTTTGGTGGAGCTATGCTGGAAATTACATGATGTCACCAAACTAAATTGTAAGTGATTCAGGTGTAAATGGGCCAGGTGCTACACAGGTAACAGTATGTGCACAGAGTCTTGAGAAGAACTCTGAGTGAGCAAGTGCAAACACCTGTGAGGGCTTCCACTCTATGTATTGTTTGTGGCGGAAGAAGCACTAAGGTTTAAGAAGCAGTTTAACGAAAAGTTTAAATGCATCCATATATAAATACTGTTCTAATATTCATGATTTGACACAAGTTAAAAAAGAGACTGATCCATTTCAGAATATAATGTACAACATCATTGGATGTAATTGGTGATTTATTAATGTGTTCATCTCTTTAATGTTGCAGCTGATAAAGGTGGGGGTCATTTTAATTACTTTGGATACCAATTAACAATAAAGTTTTGTCTTATCGTAAACCATGATAACATGTCACATGAATAAATGTAGTAGAGTAAAAAGTATAAAGCAGCATAAAATGGAAATACTTTACAGAAAATTAACTTAAGCACACTGCTTGAGTAAATATACTCACTTACTTTCCACCATTGGAAACAATCATATCTTTAATCAATGTGAATACTATACTGCTGAATATCTGTAACTCATTTCTGTGAGCTCACGGTAACCTGCATCCTGCATTAGTTTCACTGTCATACAGAGACACCTAGTGGTTGTTTATAGTACCATTTCTATAGGCAGTAACAGTCTCAGTAGATTTGTTGTTTGTTGTTGTTGTTTTCGGACGTCATGCATGCCTTCCTTTGTATAGCTCATAACATAATGACAACTGCAGCAACTGCTGATCATCAGTGCTTTCATCTCTCTGTCCCTCCTTCAAACATTTGCCTTTGAGCTAATAATTAACGCACAAATAAGCCTCCAGGTCTTTAAGAATTAAGAAGAACATCTAGTGCTCACTGTGGGCGGGGGGGAAGTCAGGGGATTTATATTAGTCATGGACTTTGCAGTAAATGAGAACGTGTTTCCTTGTTGAGAGACCTATTCAGAGATCAAAAGTGAAGGCCTCGCTTGGAGTCAATGATCAAGAGACTAATAATAATATTTAGAGGAAGTCATTTGTAGCTGGATTACTCTGCTATTGTCTGGATATAAATGGTCAAAATGTCCTCTGACACTCAAAAGATCTGTAAGATGTGATATCAACAGCTGTGCTTATCAGATAGTCCTGTTTACTAAATGACAGAGACCGGGCAAATGAGGACTATATGTAACAGATCTTTCAGTTGTAAACTAGGCTGACCAGTCTTGATTCTATCAGAAGGCAGCTGCTCATTTGTGCTCTAAAAATTGTATTAAAAATGTTTTGCCCTATTTGATAGAATATATTGTTTTATCTAAATTAGAATAAGCTGCTTTAGTTTTGGAAAGTGTTGTATCAGTCATCGTCTTTTCACTGAACTGAATCAAACTAAGCTGAATTTAGCTGCACTGATAGAATTTATCTCTCTTTTAAATAAACACCTGCTTCTTTACTTGTGGTATGTCCTTGTAGGTTGATCATTAACAGCATTATTTGCTAATAGCTTACACACTCTAAAACATTCATTTTCAAATCCATGTCGCGTATGTGTCAGATTTATTTGAGCATCCAGATACACCAAACACAATATGTGGTAGCTTATGAGATAAACACACTCTCTGTTTTCTTCCCCTCCCATCGCCCCATATCCTCCCACTCCCACCCACACATATATACACACACCTCCACCAGGTACACAAGTGTCTCTGCAGGTGCGACTCCACCAACACTCCTGTCTCTGATCCCCCTCCAAGGAAAATGTCTCGAGATTATTTTGGATTCTCCTTATTAAGGAGCAGTGAAAGGAGCAGTGAAAGCAGCAAGTCCAGCGATGCCCTTAACAACGCAGCAGATATTTCTGTCATTGTGGTTTACTTTGTGGTTGTCTTGGCTGTCGGACTATGGGTGAGTTGTTCAGTCTGTCATTTCTTCAAATCTTTCTTCTCTGTGAATAGTTAACTTCTCAGCACCTTTATAACTGTTTAGTTCAAGTTGATTTCATCTAAGGAATCAAAAGAAATTCTGTCTGCATTGAGTAATGAAAGAAGATCTATTAATGATTTGTGTGTTGAGAAAATGAATTGTTTATGTAGTGAGACAATGGCCTTATTTCTTAGCACCTTAATCAGGAGTAAATGAGACATAATGGAGTGGAGTGATATGTGTGTAATCACAGCATCTTGCTCAACAAGTGGTTGACAATCATTAAAGCAGATCAGAGTACTTTCACATTTCAGAGTGCACATATTTAGTTAAATTACATCTGAGCAGTAGTTGTACTCTAATATTGTTGTCCTGTTTGCAGTGATTTTGTTGTTTCCTTTGACTCCTTTGGTCACTGTTATAGCAATTGCATATAAAATGAAACACAATCATTACCAAATAGGACTGTTTGAAATAGAGTTTATTGCTCTTCTGTACAAATACATGTATGGACTTTCCACAACACGTCCCTCTCCTGTTGCAGGCTATGTGGCGCACAAACCGATCCACTGTTGGTGGCTTCTTCCTTGCCGGCAGGAGTATGGTGTGGTGGCCGGTGGGTATCTCACTGCTCACTATAAGAGAGACGATCTCTTTCATGCTCATAAACAATAAGCTCTGACTTACCAATGTTGTTGCAATAGATGGCATTATGGTGGTGGAGACACATGCTGGCTGATAAGTTTTTTATTATTTTGTGCTGATTGGTGGTATAAAATATAATGCAGTGTGCCACATCACATTTTATTACAGCAATTATGTGTGTAAATCATGCATTATCTATTCATTATACAAGATGCATGACGAGGTATCACACCAAAAAAAGCACAACCACCTGAACTCATAATTCCTCTCCTTTAATATCTATATATTCTTGTTAGTAAACACATTTAAAAAAGTTGTGAGAATTTTAAAAAATTATGCATGCACATTATTAATAAATGCCACTATGTACACCACAGATCGGGGCATCACTCTTCGCCAGCAACATTGGCAGTGGCCACTTTGTAGGAATCGCCGGGACTGCCGCAGCCACAGGAATAGCCATTGGTGCATTTGAATGGAACGTGAGTTATCATGTCTGGTGTGCTAATTACACCACTATCGCTCCTTACACAAACATATTTCTAACCTGTGACATAGATATCATCTCCAGCAGGTGAGCTGATAAGTATGTAGATTAGAGATGGAAGAAAACTGAGCAGTAAGTCAACTTTATCTTTAGAGGAGCATGTCAAGAAAATGGTGGCGTTGATTATTAATCAGCTTCCTGATATGTTGTGTGTTTCAGGCACTTATAGTGGTCGTCATTCTGGGATGGCTCTTTGTGCCCATCTACATCAAAGCTGGGGTAAACGTAACACACAGACCACATGTTGGATGTACACTTACTCTTTGTACATACGCATGTTCATTTCACCAATCCACATATACATTCACGTGCTAAACCAACTTATATCTAAGTTCACAGTTCAATCATTGAGTTCTTATCTCTCTAAAGGCATAATGATGTATTTGTTGCAATACATGATTAACTTTTTATTAGGAGTGACAGATCATAAAAGCCACATTAGTGGGGAAAAGGAAGTAAAACAAGCACTAATAAGAGTCACATTTGTGATGGATGTGTTTAGGTGGTCACCATGCCTGAGTACCTGAAGAAGAGGTTTGGAGGGCAGCGTATTCGCATCTATCTCTCTGTGCTGTCCCTCCTTCTGTACGTGTTCACCAAGATCTCAGTAAGTCACGCCGAATCTTAACCCTCAGCGATGTCCACTGGTTCATCATTGTATCACATTACTAACTGAAATGATGTGTTACCTCCTCTCCACTCAGGCAGACATGTTCTCTGGCGCCATTTTTATCAACTTGGCTCTTGGGCTGAACATCTACGTTGCCGTTATCATCCTACTAGCGATTACTGCGCTGTACACCGTCACAGGTCTGTCTGTTCGGGAAGCATTCACTTCCTTCATCACCGAACCCACAGATCAGTAGAAACATGAGTGTTAAGAAGATAAGTCTGAAGTCTTATCTTTACAGGGTGAATAGCACCATGACTGAGGGTAAAGTCTTCGCGAGGCCATATGCGCACACGCACTGTCCATTTGGCTAGTTTATCTGGGCTGCGTTGTTGTGGTTAATTACCCGTGGGTCATGATAAGCAAGAGGTGGCCTTGTGTTTCTGTTTTGTAACAATGAATCCACACCTTAAGTTTGACTTTACAGGATGAGCAGTAAAAGAGCATTTACATAACAACACTGAATGGCTAATTTGGCATGGTGAATTGGATCATGTACAAAGCTCATTTGATTTTTCTCTCCAGTAAGTTCAGTACATTAGTTTGAATAAAACGTGTTGATTTTGAATGAAAATAGACTGATAACATCACATATTGTGTCTCAGGTGGATTGGCTGCGGTGATCTACACAGACACCTTACAGACCGTCATCATGGTTGTTGGATCATTCATCCTTATGGGCTTTGGTAATACAGTATTTTTCTTTTTGTTGTTATGACAAGACTAATCCTGCTGTGACAAATGGCCATAAGCTGAGTCTAACTTGCGCACATGTCCTCAGCTTTCAACGAAGTGGGCGGCTATGAAGCATTCCAGACGCGCTACATGGAAGCCATCCCTAATAACATAACCAACATCAATCCAAGCTGCTACGAGCCTCGGAGTGACTCCTTCCATCTCTTTAGAGATGCCATTACGGGGGACCTGCCGTGGCCCGGCCTTGTGTTTGGACTCACCATTCAGGCCACCTGGTACTGGTGCACTGATCAGGTCAGTCAAGCAAAAAGGATGTTGGAAATGCATTGTTAGCCATGAACAGTGGGATACCTGTGCCGGCCCACTGACAGCTTTTAGAAAACGCTTGCAACAATCCGTGGCCATCAACACACACAAACAGGGTTGATTCCCACACGTCTGTACACACATTTATGTGCCTTTATCTTGCCTGCGTTTGCCAGACGCACTCAAGCATTCTGAAGTGGTTGGCCATAAGAGGACAGACGTACTTTTAGTTAGACCTTAATGCACTCCCAGAGACCGAGATAAGATTAACAGGCAGGCTAATGCTGGATCTCAGTGAAGATGAGATCCAACATACATAAACACATAATGGCCAGACTGCTTTTTTCCAGTTCAGCTAACAGAAGAGAAAACATAACAGCATGCATATCCAATTGGCTTCTTTAGCCTAAGTGTTGTATTTACTCTGCAAAATAGTTCAATCATAGTCGACTACAAGCATTTTTCCATTCATTTATATCCCATTTCCTGTTGATTGCATCACAGCAATAACTATTGTTTCCCGTCTGTGACATGCTGTTTTTCTGTAGGTGATTGTCCAGCGCTGCCTCTCAGGCAAGAATTTATCTCACGTTAAGGCAGGCTGTATCCTTTGCGGCTACCTGAAGCTCCTACCCATGTTCATCATCGTTTTCCCCGGGATGATCAGCAGGATCCTCTATACTGGTGCGTGCAAGCTCACTCATGCACATCTTAGAACCATAGACATAATGGTGCATTTAAATATGTTGTACCATCTTTTACTTTGTGGCAGATGAGGTGGCCTGTGTGGATCCGGAAGTGTGTCAGGCATACTGCGGGACCACTGTGGGCTGCACCAACACTGCTTATCCGACAATGGTGGTGAAGCTCATGCCCAATGGTGGGTGGCTAAAGAGCTTGACAATGCAAACAGCAAGTCATCTTCTCCCATTTTAATCTGTTATCCTGTCGATTTCAGGTCTGCGAGGTCTTATGTTGTCGGTGATGCTGGCCTCGCTGATGAGCTCACTGACCTCCATCTTCAACAGTGCCAGTACTCTCTTCACAATGGACGTCTACACTAAGTTCCGCCGCTCAGCGAGTGAGAGGGAACTCATGATTGCTGGCAGGTAAAACACCACTGTCCTTTATTTTGATATTAATTTATGATTATTAAAATTCACATGCACCTCACTGCTGCCATCTCCGCCTGTGTTTGTCTGTGTGTAGGGTGTTCATCTTGATCCTGATTGCTGTGAGCATTGCATGGATTCCTGTGGTGCAGTCCGCCCAGAGTGGTCAGCTCTTTGACTACATCCAGTCCATCACCAGCTACCTCACACCACCCATCGCGGCTGTCTTCATGCTTGCCGTCTTCTGCAAACGTGTCAATGAGCCTGTGAGTTCCTGCTTCAGTCACCTCTTTATTTACACATTACAGTTTAAGTGCAAGCTACTGCCTGTTCCTTATAAGAGTCTGTAGCCACTGTGGAGTGGTAATGTCATCGTGCCAACATGCTCACAATGACAATGTTAACATGCTGATGTTAAGTCGGTACAATGTTGACTATGTTAACCATCTTAGTTTAGCATGTCAGCTTGCCGAAGTTTGCTTATTCGCACAAAACACAAAGTACAGCTGAGGCTGACGGGGACCAAATTGAAATTTTGACCTGATGATGGCCCTGGTTTAAAGTCTCCCAACTGATTCCAATTCATCCAAATGTGGACATGAATGTTTGAAGATTTCATGTCAATCCATCTAATAGTTGTTAGAGATTGAGTTAGAGATATTTCAATCTGGACCAAAGTGGTGAATCAACTGGTCGAAAGACATTGGCACGTAACAGCTGCCCAAAGGTCTTTGGTGAAACCTTTCTTTTTACTGCTTCTTTGGACCTCTTGTGTAATTGGGTGTCTATGGCCATAAAGCAGTTGAATAACATGGGCACGGGTGTTATGTGATCTGATGTGACCTATGTGACCTGTGTGAAGTGGCAGCAGGTTGCTACAGTCACCAGTCACATTCAGACATGTCCATGAGGAGGTTTTTATAACCTGACAAACTCACTCTCACTGACCCTGCTGCTGTTACTCCAGCTTCCTCCTGCCTCGGTTTCTTGTTAGGCATATGTGTTGTGACTTGTCTTGCAATCTGCATTTTGTATATTTCATGTCTTTGTTGTTGTGTCTGCTAGATATTGCTCTAGATAGTGGCTCTGTGTCCCAATAGAATCCATGTCTTGCTTTTTATTTAGGAACACATCCTCAAGACGCTCAGGGCCTTAAATGCCACCTTCTTCACCATAACGGATGTACTCGTCTTTTTACCCATGCTAGCGATATGGTCCAAGGGGTGGCAATGCTGAGTGGGCTAGTTGGTCCCCAACTTTAATCCAGAATTAAATATCATGTAACAACTATTGGTTGGATTGCATTGAGATTTTACAGAGATATTCTTGGTTCCCAGTGGGAGAAGCCTACTGACTTTTCATCTTGCATATTTATGGCCATTTACAATCATCAGGTCATTTAATTTTATCCAGTATTTTGCTTTCTCACCAAACACCTCACCAGTATAACTAATGCCATTCCCATCAGCCTCAGATGTACTTTGTGTTCAGGGCAAATTTGCAAATGTTATGTTGTCATTGTGACCATGTTGCTGAGCTAGTGTTCATTAGTGTACATTACATACAATCAACTTATAGCCCCACACAGCTACTAGCGATGAATGAGTCTAAACTGACAGTTTTTCCTGTTATTTTCTTTCCTCAGGGTGCATTTTGTGGCCTGATGATTGGCCTGTTAATCGGCCTGAGCAGGATGATTGCTGAGTTCGCTTATGGGACAGGCAGCTGTGCTGAGCCCAGTAACTGCCCCACCATCATATGTGGAGTCCACTACCTCTACTTCTCCATCATCTTGTTTGTCGTCTCCTGTATCATCATCCTGGGAGTCTCTCTCTTGACCAAACCCATTGACGACAAGCACGTATGTTACCACTGCAAGATGAGGCTGCATAAATCATTGATTTCACACACATGAGCACTGACTGGAAAACACTGCAATAACCAAAGTCATAAATATATATGGTCACAAGCGGCAATAGCAGATGGCAAAAAAACATATAATTTGAACTTTTTGAAAAAATTTAAATAATGAAAAAATTTTGACTCTAGGCAAAATTGTTTTCGAGATCATTGCAAAAATGTAAACTTGATTGTTTCAGCACCACAGTTAGTTCAATGAGTGTTATTAAATGTGTCTAAGAAAGAATTGCTGCCTGCCCATTTTGGTGACTTTTAGTCTTACAGTCTCTTTTAGCAAAGAAAAATCAGACAGAATAAAGAATACTGAGAATAAAAACAATAGTGTTGCAGCGGCAAGTTTCACTGCTTGGTTCCATAATTAGCATCAACCCTTGTGTTGTGTTGTTTACCTAGTTGTATCGACTGTGTTGGAGCCTGAGGAACCGGACAGAGGAGAGGGTGGACCTTGAACAAGATGACTGGGTTGTTAACCAAGAAGATTCCAAATCTATGGACATTGAGGGTAATCAGCAGACATACAGTATAAACATACATATATAGAGATGCAGTCACATGTGCATATGCACACAGGCAGATTTTCTTCAACACATTTCTCTCATCCATCGCAGAACAAGAGGAGGAGCCGAACTTGTGGAAGAAGGCAATGATGTGCTTCTGCGGCCTGGAGCAGAACAAGGGCCCCAAGCTGAGTGCAGAGGAGGAGGAGGAGCTGAAGAAGAAGCTCACAGACACCACAGAGGTGCCTCTATGGAGGAACGTTGTCAACGCCAACGCCATCATCCTGCTGTGTGTGGCTGTTTTCTGTCATGGCTATTTCGCTTAAAGAAACTCAACTGGCCTCAATTACTCTCTGATACTGTAAATGGATCAAATTGGCTCTATTTAAATGAATGTAATTTATGACCACAGATCTCAAAAATAAGATAATGTACTTATAGACCTTTCTGTACTGTATCATTATTACTATACCTGCTGTTTAGTTGTTTGTAAAGTATGTCACTGTTAAAAACCTGAAAAACATTTTAAAGTACTGTAAATCAGTAAACCATACTGTAACACATATGACACTCATAAATCATATACCATGTTCATTAATATTCACACACGTGCACATTGCCCTGACTCCCCTGAGTTGTAGTTGTCTTCCAGAGTTAACTCTGACTTTTCTTTCTTGTCTTTAATGTTGCTTTTGTGATAATGAAAGAGGCCAATGGCTACGCAGATAAGAACAGATCATGAATCGAGCTGCAGACTGACTCATGCTTCTCTTCACCTGAAAATAGTGCATTCACGCTGACACCGGTCCTTGTTCATGTGAACCTGAGAAAATGATCAGAGTACTTTTGGCTGTGTGTAAAATATCATGATAATAATGTTCCTTCTTGTTTAATTCAACTACTTATCCTCACTCAAAAACTGAAAAATATGAATGCTACTTTTTTGTCTCATGGACTTCCTAGTTTACATGCAGTTGATGTGAAAGCGAGCGTCTTAATTCAGGATGCTGCCAAAAAAAAGGGAAATCATTTAATAAACACATTGTCAATAACTACCCAACTTGCTAACCTGATGGGCATTTGTGAGGAAGACTTAGAAGATTTAAAAATTCCTATATTTGATACCTCATTCTACCTCAGTCCTTTCTTCTTCTCATCGTGTGTGCTCAAAGTCCATGAGTGCTGTCACTTCTTCCATCTATGCAGCTTACTGTCTGTTGTTTTAGGTGTTAATGAATAAAGGGAAAGAATTACACAGAGACTGGCTTTCTTTGCTTCCTTCTGGTGGTTCAGGTTGCTCCTGCTGAAAATGTAGGTGACTGGTTTGCTGTTTATTTTATTGCACAGCAAATCTTGGGTAATAATAGCTCTTACTGACGTAAATTATATCTTTTATGTGCTCGGTAAATACATTTTGAATTACAAATGCATGTGGTCCATTTGGAATGTACCATATGACTTCCCATCACGCAGGTATTATCTCGCTCTTATCACTAACTCTGTGGTTAATATACACTTAGCAGTAATGTAGGATCTGCATGGCTGTTGAATGATTTATGAGTTCTGTCTAAAATGTACACATCGCCTTTTATCTCCGCCTTATTTTGCATAAGCACCTTATGACTTTATATCTGTTTTAATCGTATGTTGGGCAATGATTCTGCTGGCCTGCTTGGTGACCAGGTGTAACAACCAAGTCAAAGCTCAACAGTCAGAAGAGACATTTTAGTGCTGCAGTCCGAACAGCATCTGTCAGCCATTTTTAACCACAGTGATGAGCAATGAAGAGACAAGATGTGTTTTGAATTCTTTGAAAATTGCAAACAAAGATTGTGTAACAGTAAGTCACTGTTTGAAGAAGAAGAGAATGAAAGACAAAAGTGCTGATAAAGACAACATCACTTTAACCCCCTTTTCTTATGTATTGTATGTTCTGTCTAAGCTTTGTTAACCCAGGTCCACTTGTCAACTGTGGAGTCTGTCTGAGAGAGAGGCTGTGATGTCTCACTTCATACGAGCCATTGGAGACGATTTTCAGTGACATCGTTTAAAACATGACATCAAGAACATCTCATGAAGCATGTTAGCAGAATGTCCTTTTGACATTGGAAATAAGGGTAACAGACAAACACTCCAGTATGAACACCTGAGTGCTTAATGTACAGCATAGAAAGTCATTTAGTTATCCACACAAAAATAATCAAATAATCATACAATGGGATATAATACTTTAAGTTTTATAATATTTGTTGCAGGATTATTGGGTTAGATTTCATGAAACTGCACGGATAAGATAAGATAAGATAAGATAAGATAAGATAAGCCTTGATAAGATACGACGAATGATATTGTGTTAGTTTATATAACTGGTGATATAATGACTGTGTTGCTCTGTTTAAATGTTGTTCTGCACTTATAGCTTAAGCACAGTTGCCTCCTAGTGGCTCAAGAGCCCATTACACAGGAGATGACACTACATTACTCCATTTACATGGCAGGACAAACTTTAAATGGTTTAAACTTTCCTGCATTTGAAACTGTTTAGACTGCAGTTAGTTGGGCTTTAAATGACATGATCTCAGTATGGCATCTGGTGTAATTTAACTGAAAAAAAAAAATTGTGAAGATAAAAATTTGTTTGTATAAACATGAGACGATCCCAGTGGGAATCGATGCAGTCTATGCCACTGTGAGTCCCCAGGTCAGATCTGTTGAGGGATATCAGCGAACAAGGCTGTCAGCTATATTTTTAAAACTCTTCATACATAATACTCTTTATAGACTAAATAAAACTAAATAAACTAAAAAAAAACTAACGATAAACTAAACTAAATTGGAGGTTGAGGCTTATCATAAACTGTAGCACAGTTCTGTTTCAGTCCCCAGATGCATTAGATTAGATTATTTTAAATAAGGTAAGATTCAACATATTTGTCATTGCACAAAGTAAATAGCAGTGCAACAAAATGCAGTTCAGCGCCTAATCAGACCAAGCATGCATGTAGTTATATATGAATGCTTTTAATGATAGAGCATGTCTGTCCTCTTTAGCCTGGAGCAGGTAAAGAAATCAAGCCTTGTTTGAAGAAGCGTGCCTCAGGGCATGTCGGGCCATTTTCCATGTGACACGTCTTGTTGTCCTACAGCAGCTGTGATTTTAAAGGCCCTTAGCTCCTACAGCTACCTGTGAACTGCATTTCACCTGTGAAGGCTGCAATGGGGAAACACAACTCACACACGTCAAAGACCTTGACTTAGCCATAACCTCTGTTTATGGCCAGCTAAGTTCACTTGGCCGTAAACCCCCCACACACCCATTTGTGTAATGTTTTGGCTCACTTACAACTGCAAAACGTTCATGATGAAAACATTCTTACTCTATTCTTAAACAAAGTGCTTTTAACATCTCTTACACTGCAAAAACCTGGATAGTTTGTTACACATATTGATATGATTAAAACGGTTGCACAGAGGCTGCACATTTCAGAATTGGACTGAAATTTTTATGATTGTACTTTCATACTTTTACATAAGTAACATTTTCATTGCAAGACTGCTTGGAATGAGTGTGTGGTGTGTGTGGTATTAGTCTGAAGATCTGAATACTTTCTCAACACTGGTGTTTCGCAAGTTCCTTGAAAAATGTAATCAGTTCCTCTTACTACTTACTGAAAGAGTAATTGCATTACTTTACTAATTACTCAACAGCAAAGCAATATAATGTCACTAGTTCATCATTAGGCAGTCCTTCACAAGTCCTGCTCCCACCATCAAGTCACAGGATTCAAACATCCTCCAACTCAAACCAAACCAGGTGACTCATGTCAGGTAGATAATGTAATTAGACTTTTCAATTTTGTATTTACAGAGTGTGTAAATTTCTAGGAAGTGGCACCAAACTAATTACTCTCTGACCGGTCTGTCTGTGAAACATCAACTCTCCATCACACTCCAGGTAAAGTGAAGGTCAAGTATAGATCCCAAGGTCACATTACTGAGATTAGTAGCTATAATGTAGTTAGTAAATCTTCATTGTCATCCTGGCAGCACTTCCCATATCTACTAATTATACACAGAATATAAACATTTAATGATGACTATATTGATAAATGGTTTAACACATTTTAATGTAGTTATAAGCTGCTTAAAGGACGTTTTAGTGCTTAGTAATGTTAAGTATTTTGCAAAAATTGCAACATCTCTTATGAAGACATTTTTATTGTTAGAGTGTTTTACTATATTGTGATTCATTATCTGTTTATACACCAGCATTCACTTACAGTTAACCGGTTATTGACAATTACATTGATAAACATGTTATATCTACATTATAAGTGCATAATAATGTGTAATAAACCAATTATTACATTTGTATGTGCTGCATATAAATTTAATTTGGCGACTTAAAATAAAGTGTTTGAATCATTTATTGAACTTAATAGTGAAAATTAATACATTAATTCATTAATACATTGTTAATGAATATGTAACATTATAAAGACAGATTTGTTATCTAATGTGATTTAACATTATTTTAAATATGACATGCACATCCAGTTTGCAGAAGAAAAGAGTGCTGGTTGAAAGAAAGGAGAGATACCAGAGTATAACAGAAAACTGCACACAGATATCCTATTTGAGGAACTTCTATTGCATCAGTGATGTGTTGAGTACAGACTGTGAATCTTCCTCAAACTTGTGACTTCTGAGAACTGAAGAAGAGCAAGTTGATACAGCTGTCGCTGCTCAAACTTACTTTAGTCATTTGGTGTTCAAATGTTCTTTTATACTTTGTGACTTGCTGCTTCACATCTTCTCATTACATTATGCATTTCATGCCCATATTATGTAAGCATAACCCTCTTACATTGATTGAAAAATCACATCATGTTTTTTTGCCTGCTGTCATCTGAGGATTATTTATTGGTCAGCGTGGAGGCTTCAGCAGATACAAAACCGTAATAAAATCCTCGTTATGCAACATCGCTGAATGTGCAGATCTGTGGCGGGAGCTTAGGAAGCTGCCTTCAAGTTTCTGTGTGAATTTTAAACTCAGCAGTGTCACGTCCTTTTTATGGAGGATTAAAAGTCTCAAGGATGAATGACTACAAATGTCACCTGTGTGTTATGTTAACATTTGTGCTTTAAGACTCTGCTTGTAGGAATTTATTTCTGAAAACATGAATGAGATACATGTGGTCAATGTTGAAAATGATGTATCTGTTTCTCCAAAGCTTCCAGTCAGCAGCCTGATAGAAAGTTAAATTCTGATTGAGTTTATGCTTTATTTTGCCTCCTCAGATCTGCTGCACTGTCTTAATTATATATCTGTTTGCCCCAGCTTCCTGTACTTCCTGCATGCCCGGCTGCTGTTCTTTAACATATGCATGTGTGTAATGATGTTGTATATGAAGTAATATCAATGGCTCACAGTGCAAAGCCTTCATATCTCAGATGGGCGTGTGCATATTTGTGCACAAAAGTACATCTGTGCCTATGTGTGTGTGCATATGTGTGTGTAGATGATGGGGGCGGTGGGTAACATTGTTAACGCTCCTCATTGGCTGAAATATTTTCTCTGGCAACTAGAAAACGTGATCCTGCCTGCAGAGGCACTGCAGTGTGTGCTGCAGCGAGGGAGAGCAAAGAGAGGGAGTGTGTGTGATAGAGGGAGCGAGAGAGAGAGAGAGAGAGAGAGAGAGAGAGAGAGAAGGGGGGTGGGCTGGCAAAACAAGCCTCATGCATAAGGAGGGAGCCAGAGGCACAGAGACAGAGAGGGAGAGTGTGTGAGTGTGCATGTATGTGTGAAAACACTGCGCATGTGTGACTGTGAGGCGCACTGACTGGAGCAGACAGAAGAAGGAGAAAGAGGAGTAATGATCAGCAGCTGAGACAAGAGGATTGATAACAGCAAAAGGAAAGAAGGAGAAGAGAGGTTTTACCTAAGACCAGACGAAAGAGAGGAAGGAAGAGAAACACAGCACAGAAGCTCAGGTCACTGCACACAATAAGCTGAATAATTTGAGAGGCTTAGTCAGGTAGAGGGATGGAGACAGAGAGACCGGAGGCAGACGCTCAGCCACAGCTCGGAGGAGAGGGAGCAAGGGTGGGAGAGTGAAGGACAAGGGTACCAGAGAGGAGAAGAGGAGGAGAGGAACAAGGGATGCAGAGCACGACGAAAGCAGCCCGAGACATGACGCATCCACCTTGTAACAGCTCCCTCCATCTTACATCCCCTCCATGTTTTCCTCCCCTCGCTGCTGCCTCGTCCTGCTAGAAGCAAATGGACAGGAGAGAGAGAGAGAGAGCATCCTCCCTCTGGTGAGACATCCGCTGAACAAAGAGACTGAGCGGCTCGGCTCCATCTGCACAGAGCAGCATCAGCAACGTCGACGGCAGCGACTGGAAGAGAAGGAACTGGAACAAGAGAAGTGCGTAGGCAGACAGGTGAGGATGAGATCAAGCGTTGCATGTGTTTTGAGAAGATAATGTGATTTTTGTGTGGCTTAATCGTCATTGCCTACCTGCATGTTTCTGATCTGTGAGGTGTGGCTCCTCTGTGCGGGTTACATACTAACATTCTTTGCAACAGACAGAGATGGTCTTTTTGCTTTGTTAGGTTGCGCCGGGGTTTGCATGGTTGTTGCATCATGGCCGTTCATTTTGCAGACACACACACACCCACACTCACACAGGAACACATGAATGGAGACACACATGGAGAAACACACCTGCACACCTACATATATGCTTCAGCCGCAAACAACGATGAGAATCCGAGAATCAGGCCATGGTGACGTGTGAGTTTGGGGTGTAGATGTTTTCTTCAGGGTGTCATGTCTCCGGTGGTTATGACATTTCACAGACCTCTGCACAGACAGACAGTGGGGGCAGGAGGAAGGGGAGGAGGGGGGGAGTTGATAGGGACAAGGGAGGAACTGCCTGTTCTGTAGCTGTCAGCAGCTCTAAGGCATCTCCATATTGGCCATACATTGGCGCTGCAGTGAGAGTGCTGGGTACACCACGCTGCGATTGCATAACTGCTCCTGAACGCACACCCCTCCCACCTGCTAAAGCAGCTCCATCTCGCACGGTCCAAATATTTTGGCCACCTCTATCTCGCAGTGCCTCCTGAGTCTGTGCTCGCACCCTGTCAGCAATGCTCTCCACCTTGAACCCCCGTGCTGAGACAGCCCCCCTCCAAAGAAAAATCCATCGCCTTAATCAATCAGGTTATCGAAGAGCTGGACATTTGCTTAATCTTACCTTCATAAATCTTCGATGAGGTCTGTGTCAGGCAGAGCGATGACGGCTGTTGCTTTTATTTTTCTGCCTGCGTGCAGCTCTGCCATGTGCCGTGGGAGCTACATAGATGAGAACAAAGAGCACTTGGCTGTAATGAATTGCGAAGCAAAATGGCCGATGCCTGCCATGAATGACAGCGGGCTGAATTATTAAAAACAACACCTCCCCACATACGGAGCACTTTGCCCTTGCACAAAACACAAGCATCAGGCTATCATCATACAGTAGCCCGTGGGATAATTGCATGCAATCACAGGCTGATGGCCTGACTGTAAATATAAGAATTAGAGCCAAACATCACATCTGGATGTGAATCGTAATGTTTGTATTTAAATCTTGGCATTTAAATTAGGCTCGCCTGACATCAGGTTATATGGTAATGAAATTCATTCATTAATAGAGATGATTGCAAACAAAAGTCCATTGAGAAAGACATGCATTTTAAAAACAATAATTATACAGAAGTTAAATAATTTACAGTTTTACATATTATGGCTGAAACAAGCAGCTCGACATAAAAACATGCAAAGACACTGGGCCGCATCTGTCATCAGCATTTACACAATACTGCACTTAATATACTTTTCAATATGCCACAGAGGCAAATCCTCCTGTGCTTCATCCATTCATAATATTTCACCGAATCCACACAAGCCCCATGATTTCCAGAGAGAAGCTGCAGCCAGCAAACATACGGTAAATCTGGGGATTTGTCCTCAGATCACGCAAAGGTCATAACACGTTACATAATCAAAATAACAACATAATATCCCTCACAGGTCCGAGGAGAGATGCGGCGATGTTTTTTTACCAGCCGAGGCATGAATGTGGATACGTATCGCAACATAGCTGGCATACCAGATATACTGCCGGTATGTGGCGAAGGGACACAAAGACTGTCTGCTCTGTCCAGGCCAAGAGACTGCTCATATGGATGGATGCACGGAGGGGGCGGGGGGAGGGAGGGATTGATAGTCAGATATCCATTGAGAGAAAAAAGAGAGAGAGACACAGACAGATAGACGGGCTGATGCAGGGTCTCTATGACTCATTCAGAACATGGTGCCCTTCTCCTGCTGTCCGACCTGCACAGGTGGAATCTATCCTGTTTGATCATGAGGACCTGAGCTGTATGTGTGTGTGAGTGTGTGTGTGTAAGAGATCGTAGTGGGAGTGTGAGAGGATAGGAATGTTCTAGGCGTGTGGAGCCGTGTGTGTTTTTCTCTCTCTTAACGTGTGTGTTTTTGTCAGTTTAATCAGTCGGAGATAAGTCTAGCAAGAGATACACATTTAAAAATATTCGTTTTAGTGGCTCCTGTCTGTTATCTGTTTGTTTGTGCGTCCACTGGAATGAAAAGGGTGGTGCCGTGTACGTGATGGGGAGTCGTCTTCGGGTGAGAATGTTCTAGGATATGTGTGTGCGTGTGACTCTGTACTTAATGGTATGAGGAATTTGCTGCTGAGACAGACTCCTCTGACATCTCTGTGGTCAGCTCTCCTCTGCCTCCTCTTGCTTGTGATGACGAGGTCAAATGCCTGCCATGATTTCATTAGT
Source organism: Centropyge bicolor (assembly GCA_037975185.1). Taxonomy (NCBI): domain Eukaryota; kingdom Metazoa; phylum Chordata; class Actinopteri; family Pomacanthidae; genus Centropyge; species Centropyge bicolor. Next base: position 4,304,067 of record JBBMOC010000034.1, on the reverse strand, counting down.
GTAATAATTCCTCTGCAGGGAGAGGATCCAGAGCTATGTATACACACACACACATACACACACAGATGCACACAGTCAATGTCAAGACTGTGGGAGAGCTGCAGCACTGTGTTAATATGGTGGCTGGGTCGGAGATGAGCTCCTTACATAACAGGAGAGGGCTCCGTCGATTAGGAGGAGGCTGCGCCAAAGCTGGCCCATCAGCAGGCAGCCTGCATCAGTTAACAGCCCTTTTCATAGCACTGTCACCAAATTAGAGGGTAATTTTAGCTGCTTCATATCCCCCAGGCTCAAAGGCTCCTCATGCAGCCTGGATGCTTTATCAACTCGACCTCTGCCACCAACAGGCAGACACGCTTTCACAAGCTGTTCATGTCCACAAGATGTGTCCAGACACATATCTGTGAAAAGTGAAGCTGATTATTTAAGTTTAAGCTTAATTGGATTATTCAATATTGCAGTGTGAAACTTTGAAAAATCTGATATTGGCTGAGTCATATCTTCTGTGTCTTTTTACATAAGCCTTAACTAACTATTACAAACAACCAACATTTTTTAGATCTTGTTTTTGTCTCTGCAGTTGATGATGAAACTGTTTCTAAATTACATCAAACATATCTTTGGAATTTCTTGTTTTTTATTGTCCTATATTAACACCAGTACAGATATATCTGATATCAGTCGAGCTCTAAATCAAACCATCATTAGCTGAATTAAATTCAACATTAAGACTTAAAGTCACCTTATTGCACATATACAATCATTTATAGACTATTGTATCAGGCCAGACATCATTTAAAATTCATTCATCTACATATCTAGTGTTAAATATTGTCTAAACAAAAGCAGAACTTTTGTCTATCTGGAGTGGAAAATTAATATCTGATCATAGAATAAGAAAACATGTCTAAGAATATGATCATGTGTCTGTATTTTAGTTTGATATTCAGCCATGATTACAGAAATATGATCATATTGAGTGTATTGTTTATATTGTCCAAATGAATGATTCCAACATACAAATTTGTTTTTATATAAAGCAAAATCACCTGCTAAATAATTTGCTTTACCTTTTGGTAATGAGCTTGTTTTAAGCCAATTTGATTATTTTTGTAGGCATATCATTCAGCTTTAGTATCATGAACTAGATATCGTCTGCATTTTTTTTCCCCAAAATATTGTGATTCAGGAAAACGGTTGTCTTCTCTTGATCTTACGGGCTGTGTGACTATTAACTGTTTTGTTTTGCTTTTTCTTTTTAATGATATTGTATAATTTTCCTTCTGTCTGTTAAAGCCTGCAGCTGTAAGGCCGTCACACACACACTCACGAGGATCGTTTTGCAGACGACTCTTGCATAAAAAAACCTTTTAAAATCATCAAGCAACCTAAATATACCACTGTCTTTATCAAACGTGCATGAAAGCATACTGGGTTTGTGAAAGGATGAGAAAGAAAGAAGCTATTTCTGGGCGAAGTGTTGCGGCGCTGCAGTGCTGGAGGAGCATGTTTGTTGAGATTGTGAGTGATTCTGGCTAACAGCTCGGTGTGTTTGTGGGAGCAGATATGTCAACAGAATTGTTCAGAAAGGATAAAGGGGGAAAAACAAACGTCTGCCCGCTTGCCCAATATGCTATGTGCATCACATGAAAGTAATGGGCCCGAGCACTTCCGCCTGTTAGGTACAGCTCTCTCATTGGGTGTGAATCTTCAGCAGGGGTTGGGGGCAGGAAACCACTGAGAGGTACATAGATAAACAAACCATAAATAGAAACCATTGCTTCTCTCCCTCTCTTCTCTCTCTCTTTCTCTCTCTTCCTCGCCATGTAGGTCACCTCCTCTGCTCGGCTTCTTTTTTTTTTTCCCCTCTAATGAATCATCACTGTTGACAGCCGCGCACAGAATGAACGATGTGTCATCCTGCCTCCTCTGCTGTTTGGCAGCTATTGTTTTGGTCAAACTCGAAAATTTTTATCCGTGCACTTGTTCTTTTTCACAAACCCACACACAGCATGACACAAATGGGGATTGTAACCTGTTCCCACGCGTGTTGGAGCCGAACTGACGCAACTGGCAAGATGATGCTGATAGAGAGCAGGAAGTATGACAAGAGCAGGGCCGCAACGTGTGTCGCAATCACCTGCCTCGACCACACAGTGTGGCAGGTTACAGCCTAGTTTGCCTTCTATAACTGATACAGTAATACATTATGGTTTTTTAAAAGGTTTTCAGAAGACTGGCACAAACATGTTCATATGATCTTTAATGGATAAGCGGATAAAAAAGGAGACATTTTTGTTGAATGAAATGATTATTTTTGGTGTTTGGTCCAAATTCTTCGTTCTTTCATGAAGCAAATATTGATAGATAATATGTTTGTGTGGAAGATTACAAAACATATATTCATGAAGCTTTTAACGTTCAGGCTTTGGTGATATTGGAGGAAACATGTAAATTAAATTAGATGTTTATGATCAAGGTCTCAGTGGCCTACATCATATCCAGAGGTGTTTCTAATTTTTCCTCCATATTTACATACATATACATTTATATGAGGGAGGCAGAATATTAGAAACACCTCTGAATATAATGCAGTTCAGCAGAACACCATCACTAACTATGACTTCATCATTAAAACATACAATCTAATTAACGTCTCTGTGACAGTCTCCACAAAAAAATGAACATTATAACAGCATCATAAAAGTGAGTCTATTGGAATATTGTCCTGCATCACACTGTACAGTTGTACCTAATAAGTTGGAGTGTATAATATCTCTCTCTCAGCTCTTGTAGCTGTATTTAAATGTACCCATTGTGCTGATGGATGAGCAATTTACTCAACAAAAATTGCAAATATTTGTAGCGTGTGTGGGTGTTTTTTAGCTCTTCATTATAAACTAAATACCTTTGGGTTACTTTACTGTTTTGACAAAATAAACTATGTCTCTCGGATCGGATATAGACTAAACAATTAGTTCTACAGGAATCTCTTGAAAATAATCATTAGTTGCTGCCATAAAACGCACATGATTGAAGTGATCTGAATTACACTCAGCACAGACTTCAGACAGTAGGTGTGCTGTGTTTGTAATTCTTACGGCAAAGTACACCACATATCAACATTATCTTCCAGGTGACTGTGTTTAATGAAAGCAAGGCGTACTCTCTGTGCTGTGCCCCGGAGCGTGTGGCAACATGATAATTATCTCCGTCTTAAAAGAGATACACCTGGGCCGAGGCCAAGATGTTAAAGGAAATAGGACAGGAGGTTTTTTCTTTTTCTCTGTGTGACAACAGCTCCTCCGTCCTGGCAGCCTCCGTCATCAGATAGATACAAAGACGTCTGACCTTCATACATTCATTCACACTGCGCTTTCAAGTCGATTCTTTACAGGTTTTAGAAATGTAAAATCAATCATGGACAGAAATAACATTTTGAAGGAGTATATGAATTTCAAAGTCAGACTGATATCTTACAGTCAATATTCTTTCTATAGACACGTTTCCATCGCAGGATTTTTTCCCAGGACTAGGAACCTTTGGAAGATCTCAGTTAGTTTCCATCACTGGGATCAGGATTTATATTAAATTCAGGGTCTCTCTTCGGTGGATGCTACTTTCTAAAAGTACAGGAACTTAATGGACGTAGTTTTCAGTGCTGAATATTTCTGATTGGTTTAGTGCTTTTATTTCAGAAAACATTTTAAAAATTCTGCACTTCAACACATTAGTGTTGAGTTACAGAATAACACATACTACAGATGAACCAGTGACAAAGCAGATGAAGCTGCCACGCAAAAATAATGAGTAAAAACAGCCGTCACTTTTTCCGTCCGCAGACTCATCTGCATATTCTTTGTGGGTCTTTAGACCATCATGTTAACACAGACAACAATGGGAACCTTTTAAGTCCTTGAAAATTAGTTCCTGAGGCTATAAGCTTCCAGCACTTTGGTTGGAAACACTGATTGAGAAACACAATGAAAATGGCAAATGATTCAGTAGAACTTTCTGCTGCTTTTCAACTGTTCATTCCGTATAATGTCAAACACATTGTATTTGTCGGAGCAGATTTTGAAGTATCTCATAAAACTCTTCTCTGTTTTCACAGATAGATGGACCAAAGGAATCACGACTGCACGTTATGAGTCTCAGACACTGAAGAAGGGAGACAAGCACAGAGGCATCCTTCAGACTGTTATCACATCTTCTGCTCAATTGAGGGGGGAGACTGTCTGAAAGTCCAAAAAAAAAACCTTCACTCCCACCTCTGAGGAATTCAGGAGCCTTGGAGCTTGAAGGAGTCATTCCAACAGAGCATTATAGGACACCTCCCTCCTTCTTATCAACAAGCCACCTAGAGGGTCACACAGGGTCAACTGACCAAACTGGACCAAGAACAGAGAGAAAGACTGGAAGGTTATTCTTTCTTTCTCACGCACTCAAGCCGGTGTCTAACACACCCGCAGCCAAAAACAGGAAGTTAAGCGGGCGTTTAAGCGAGAAACACACGTAAGGGCTAGTTCGAGAAGGCAAGTGTTTCCTCGGCAGGCCACAGGATATGGTTCGAGACAATACCTCGTGGGCCTGTCTGAACTGCCTGAACTCAACTCCCACCCCCACTCTGTGAATGCAGATATCCACCAACCTGTACTGTACGTATATATGTGAGCATCTGTGTGCATATGAGATTATTTATTGGTGTTGTCACTGAGTGAGAACATATCTTTGTGCTAAAACTGTCCTTGTGTGTGAATATTCTGCAAATAGCCATCAGAGACAGCACAGGAACATCAGAGTCAAAACAACGAAAAACTACCTTTAAGTAGTCAACACTGGTCACATACTGTAAGCTGGACTGTTAAATCATCTGTACATATCAGCGGTGACAGAGTAAGAGCTGCAGATTGCGGTGCTCTGGCTGAGCTCCTCTATCTGTCTTCCCCTCATAAAGACTCAGGCTGAGAGTAGCGCCCACCACAGGGGGGATCTCTGAGGGAAACATGGAGACAACCATCCGTCCCCATGTCCCCTCCAATGGCTGACTTCATAAAGAGAGCCCAATTCTTTTCCTCTTGTCCACAACCAGGCAGGGGTGTCCAGCGCTGATAAGAGCTACAGCCCGTCTCTCTTCCACCTCCAAAATCGTGCGAATGTCCTGCCTCAGGCGTCAGCCCGTCACCATCCCCATGGACACCGTCAAGATCATCCAGTCGGAGAAGTTCCCCAGAGAGTGCCCCGTGCCCGTCACACAGCCGCGCTATGCGCCGCCCCCCAGAGTGGCGTGGGACGGTGGAGGTGAGGGCGAGATCATCGTCAACCAGGCCTGCAGCGACCTGACCCTGGATATGACAGGGTCCCCCAGGCCCATGGTGTCCCCCGTGGCCCCCGTGACGCGCAGGGAGCAGAGCTTCCTGGCGCAGCGCAAAACCAGTGCCAACGAAATCTGCTACCACCAGTTCCACTACAAGATGGAAGACGTCATCGTCAACCAGTACGTGCTGCGCTCCTCCTCCACCTCCTCCTCCACTTCCTCCTCCTCCTCCTCGGGGCCCGTCATGCCCTGCGAGCCTCTGGACTGCCCCACCTGTGGCCACACCTACAACTTCACCGGCAAACGTCCGCGCATCCTCTCCTGCCTGCACTCGGTGTGTGAGGAGTGCCTGCAGATCCTCTACGAGTCCTGTCCCAAGTACAAGTTCATCTCCTGCCCCACGTGCCGGCGTGAGACAGTGCTGTTCACTGACTATGGCCTGGCTGCTCTGGCCATCAACACCAGCATCCTGAGCCGCTTGCCCTCTGACCCCAACGGGCCCGTGCAGTGGGGCGGGGACGCCGACCGCAGCTGCTACCAGACTGTGCGCCAATACTGCCAGTCAGCCTGCACCTGCCAGATCGCCAACCCCTTGTCCTCCTGTGGCATCATGTAGACAAGGGGGGACACTGCAGGCATGACTCGACGCTGCCCCCGCCCCCCCTCAAACCTCCGCCCAACACCACTCTTTTCGTCTATAAGCTCTACCCTCTCTGCCAATTCCCTCCTCTCTCACACACACACATACAGTAAATAAATCCCTCCACAGATGTTATCTCTATATATTTAATAGCACAGATGGATGCTGTGTGGGACTAATGGACGCCGGTGGTTCAATAAATAGTAAATAAATGTATTTTATGTATGGACTGGAATCCTATTCACCCTCTCTCGTTTGGTTGGACGTGTTTGTCATTGACATCTCTTTACATGGGAATGCCAGGGGAGGTCTATCCCCCCAACCTAGGTGAATAAAGATTAAATAAATGATAAAGTAACTCACTGTGTGGCCTGCACTTGTTATCTGTCAAGCTGCAGAAAGGATCCGGCTGCAGATTTCTGCCTTTCCTTTTCTTATTTAGACTAGTGGACCATGAAATTCTACGCCTTATTTGTTTCCTTAAGTATTGATATAGACTTGAAGCAGATAGTTTTTGGGTTTTTCATCCCTTACAAATATTCTTACTTTATGCAGAAATCTCATTAAACATCCTTTAATATAGCCCATTAATTCATCCATTAATTTTCTCCAAACAAAAACAATTAGTTGATTCATTCATTAGTGAATCACCTGAAAATGTATGATCAGGAATGAATCATTAATGTCATTTATCAAGCGAGAACACACACCGTTCACTGCATCCAATTTCTGAAATGGGAGGATTACCTACTTTTATATAATTGAGAAGTGACTATATTTGGGTTTTGAACTGATAAACTAAATAATTAATAAGATTGATTGGATGAAATAATCATTAGTTGCTGTCCTAGTTAAGTCATAGTTGCCACCTTTACCACCAGCCTCAGTACATGCAAAATGTTGTTTTTTTTTAGCTTGTGGGGTGCAGACACATCATATTGTCATATCACATATTGTCATATTTCATATGTGGACATGCTGCATTCGAATATTTGATGGATATGATCATGTTGCCAAATACACGAAGACAAAATGAATAAGACTTCAGATAGATAGTTATATTTACATTATATGACTTGACATTTGCAGTGTAATATATTATAAACTGCATACACATCAGTATTCTTCACCAGGTTTATAAAGTCAAGGTTTGTAGTGCTATGAGAAGTTTGATTCCCCATAATAACTCCATACAAAATCATATTACCAATATAAATAATATTGACTTGTAGAGGACAATAAACCACATGAGCCGGGTACAGGATGTCATTTTGAAAGCAGGGACAGTGCTCACACTTTAAAAGAAAAGCTTTCTTCACTGAAAACCAAAATGTCCACCATCATTTATGAAGGCAGAGTTTTCCTCCTGTTCCTCCTGAACAGCTGGCTCAGGCGTCGCCGGGCCGTGTTCTTTGGAGACGACTGCATCTGTTGGCTGTGTAGATAAAAAATGTATGAAACAGAGTCGAAGCAGAAAGCTGGAAGCAGTATGTAAGCTGAGGTTCACAGGGGGAAAAAATAGGACAAAATGTTCAAGAGGAAAATGAACTCCCAGCAAAGCATCTCTGCATGTACTGTGCATTAGCTCTGGACCAGTGCGTCGCTGTGGCCGGCTGCCATGTTGGAGCAGCACACACATTTCCCTCAGAGCATCATGCATCATGGGAGATTAATAACACTGCCTGCTTAGAGGTTACAGTCATAAATATAATATCTCACCCTTTTAGCTCTCTCACAGCAGACTGGTCTCTTCCCAAAGACCCGATTTTAAACTTCCAGTTCTTGTTCATTTTATTCCCCTTCTCTTTTTTAGACTCCTGAAAAGAGACAAAAAAATATTTGAGAGTATGAGAAAAAATATGACAAATGACACAATGTATATATTCTATAGCTGGTGTTTTTATTGTGTTTACTACTTAAGTACAGATTATGTGTTTCTCTACCTCCTTTTCATGGTCTTCCTCTATCTTGTCCAGCAGGTCATCTGTACTCATATACTGCCCTCTGCAGTTTGCATTCGACTTTCCTGCACCAAGCACACACACAAAAATAAGTACAGTATATACAAGATTGTTATTTCAGAATGATAATAAGAATATAATGAATACACAAATCATATCAACACACAATGTGAAAATGGAGGATGGCTCACTTAAATGCAGGGCTGCGATCGTTGTGTCTGAAGCCGATCTCTGGCGAAAATGTCTGCGAGTGTAATCTTTCCTCTGCTGGGGTTCACTGGAACTGCACTTTAGACTTTGTGTATTTTCCAGCCTTCGACAACCAGAGAGGTCTTCCTCGGCAGCTTTAGGGTCACACTGACAGCTGCTGAGGGCCTGAAAGAGAGCCAAGTAATGGGAAAGACAAGGTTGTCCTGGTTTAATTCACATTAACCCTCAGGCTGTGAGAAGACATCTTGTCATCATCACCGGCTTGATAAGCCTGTGTCATGTTTAGAAACCCAGCCCTGGGTGGAAACTGTGACAACTTCATAATTGCCCCACAAAGATGCGGCTCATCAATGTCTTCACCTGGCTCACCTCCACGTCTTCATGCTCCCGCAGGGTATTTGTCTCCGCCTGTAAGGCTTGGTTGTGCATCTGTTGTTTGGCAACTTCTTCTAACATTTGGCACACCTGCTCCAGGTAGCTGAGGCCAGGACTCAGGCTTGTCCCCGCCTCCTCGTTGAGATCCTGCACACATCATCGAGCAAGACAAGTGTTAGTTTGTAGAATAGAATAAAAATACAATCTATGCAAGTTGACTCAACTTGAATTATTCACTGTTTGAAAAACCCCATAAAGTCCTGCAGTAGAAACAAATCATGGCTGACATTATCCTGTGGCAGTTTTTAGCCTTGTTAATAGTGTTGGTCAGTCGATCCACCACTTGACTGACATGAACTTTTACGCTCACATTCATGGCGCCCAGGTGATGAAGCTTACTGTCATAAGTGATTGTCTGACTTTCCTCAAGCGACACCAGCAGGTGGGCACATGCGGTTTTGACCTAAACTGCTGGATGGATCACCATGACATTTACGTCACCCTCAGGATGACTTGTGAGAATTTTGATGATCCTCTGACTTTTCAATTAGTGCCAGGTCAAAATTTCAGTTTGTCCAACACTTTGGTGTATGGCCAGTATTTTCATAAGTCATATGGCCATATTGACGGCCTGCAAAAATGAAGGCCATTCCTGTCATCTGCAGCTGTTCTTCAATGCTAACATGTTAAAGTAAGATGGTGAACATCTACTAAATATCAGCATGTTAGTCTCACGGGGCTGTGAACATGACTGTAGACGTTTCTTTTCCAGTCGAGTCTTATTACAGAATTGTTACTGCAGTTAATGTGTTGGCTCCTTTTTCAATTAATTATTCTATCTCCAAAAAATAGAGGAAAAAAATATCTATCACAGTCCAAGACGTCTGCAAATTAATTGTTTTGTCCAACAGTCCAAACATTGAAGATATTCGATTTCTAACAGTGTTAAGCAAAAAAGAAGAATCAAATAGTCAGATTTAAGAACCTGAAATGGCAAATGTTTGTCATTTTGCTTCTAAGTGAAATGAATGAAACAATTAGTCAATTGATTTTATGTTGATCATCTAACTTCATTCAGCACTGACTAGAATTGATCAGAAAAGAACAAAATTAGAGATGAGTAAAATAATAATAATAAAATGTAGTAATGCTGAGAGTAGATATTGTAAGGGTAGATATGGATTGCAGTAAATAATGATATCAAAGACTGCATTATGCTTTATCACATGACTTTGTTCTTTTCCTTGAACATTGTGTTGATCTTTGAACAGAACAATGACATTCTCGACCTGTTTCGTCAGAACATCCAGATTTGTCTGACTGATTGATGGCTTCTCATTTTCTATGAATGCATGTCCGCGTGCATCGCAGGAGTTTTGATTAAGAAACTGTAATTACATGTGATTACAAAAAGTGTATAATTGAGTAATTATGCTGATGACTTGGCTTTTTTTCATCGCGTCTCTCTGTTGCATTTCTCAAAGCCTTTTAACCCTGGCTCTCATTCAAAGAAATGCACACCCAAAGACTAAAAAAAAACATTGAGATGTAATTAAACACAACCCTGTATGATTAATTCAGTTAGTTCAACCCCTGTGTGTGTTGCAAGAATGACGTGATTTTTACACCAAGCATGCTGACTCATAGCGAATATGCAGAGGAACATCTCCGGTCTTCTTTTACGTTGTTGCTCAAAATCAGATTTCAAATCAAGACACATTTTCCTGTCATCTGATTAGCACCGTGTCTGCCGTATTTAGTCAAAACCCCAACACACTGCTCAGCTTCCCCCACATGTCTCTGTCCATTCCTCTCGTGCCTGTGGGTGTAAAATCACCTGGGCAGACTGGTTTAAGATCCCTCACGCCACAGACGGACTCGTGACAGGCTGCAAGCGTGAAAGAGATCCTGTATGAGTAATGACATGCCTGCCCTACTTTAAATGTGAGAGTAATCCTTGTGTTACAACCCTTTAACTAAGGACAAAGTAGAGGCCTTGTTGCACCTCTGAGACTTTCTTTCAGGCTCACATTTTACGTTTACAGGCCTGCGGTCTGCAAGACTGTGCATGTTACTGTGAAACTGTCATACTGAAACTGGTCCCCGAATGAGCACAAACAGAAATCAGACACAACATGTAAATATTTGTGTCTCTTCCACTTGTCCCAAAAATGCTTAACTCTTAGATATTTCAACACAGTTTGCTTAGTGACATAAACAGTGTCTCACCTCTGATCTTGCCTGAGCTGGCTGCTTGTCACAAATCAGAGACGTCGGTCGCCTGCACAGCTGCCTCATGGGCATTGACGGGTTGACCATCCTCCTTAGGTCAAACCCCTCTAACCTTTGACCTCTCACTAACTCAGATCTGTGCCGTTTGGGTAGAAAGGATGACCGAGGTCTTCTCCTCAGCACCTCGTCCACTGTAATGGACTCTGGGTTGTTTTTCAGATGTTTAGACCCAGTCCTCTGTAGCGCTTGCTCCAATTTTTGGTGCAGGGTGGTGGAGCCCTCCTGGGCCCTGCTGAGGCAGAGGAGCGGGGAGGAAGAGGTGGACGAGGAAGGCAGAGGAGAGGAGAGGAGAGGAGACTGTGATGTTGAAGCTGGGGTGAGGTTTCCGCCTTCTCTCTCTGGTGTGAATGTGTCTAGTTCTGCGTTGTCTGTCGAGACAGAGCAGGACATAGCCGGAAAGGACGTGTCCGAGCTGGATGTCTCCACTCCAGAGTCCACCGATTCTGAGCGCAGGTTTGTCCCCATGTCAGAGGAAGGCGTAGGAGAGTCTTCATCATTATTTCCCAACCATTCTGAGTCCAAACACTGGCTTCCTTCAGTTACCCAAGCCTCCATGAGGTTTCCAAAGCTCCTATACAGATTCATCTCCAAATGCTCCCGCTCTGCTTCTCATACCTCTCCTGCTTCTGAGCTGCAACAGGAAAGCGAACACCACTTGAGACAGCCCACGCAGTCATTAGCCGAGGTGAACTAGCGAAGTAGAATTCAAAACATCCCCTCTGATCCGCCTCTGTTCCTTCTCCACGCCCATCCCCAGCATCTGTCCTGTCACAGCTGCGTGTTCATACCTGCTCCTTCCTGTCACTAAATCCTGGGAAAAGAGTGACTCACAGGGTTACTTGAAATGTTGGATTTGTCCTCACACCTGTAAGAAATCCAAGACATAACATGGACAAGCTGTGACACGGTCATATACGTAGATTTACCCTGTGTTTTCACAGACTGTACTCAGAGTGAAACTTAAATTATAGAGTGCTTTTCAGAGGCAGAGGCGCTCTATAGGAATGCTGACAGGTAAAATCACATCAACGATAAAAGTCAAGTCATGTTTCCCACAAGCTGAGATGGCAACAAAGCTCATGCTTTAACATCACCCATTTAGACTTAGACTTTCTTTATTGTCATTACACAATATACACAGCAGTGCAAGTTGGGTAATGAACGTGTATGAGAAGGATAACATGTTACAAATTCCATATACGGTGTTACGGTATGTGTGTTAAGAGGGGAGCTGTAAGAAGAAGCCGAAACACTAAACACCGTTTCGTCATTTCAGCAAGATTTATCTGCGAGGAATGTGAAGAATGGACACTCCTGTGTGCTGATCTGATCTGCATTCCTCAGGTGAACAGTGACATGATGGGCGATCAGATCAAACACACACAGGCTTATTCACAGTCCAGGAAACAATAGAATGCTATTTTGAGTCGGTGCCACAGTAACATCTGCTGTTGGCCTCATGAATGTTAACTATTCTTCCACCCTCCATCCTCCCTACTGGACCACTTGTATTATTTCAAGACCAACACTGCAACTACAAATGGTGTTTATTGTCTATTTTATTTATTTCTTCTTATCTAATTCTGTCATAATTAATTACACATATTTCAATATCAGTGCTGTTTTATGTCAGTATTTTGCGGGGAAATGTAGAGGATTAATCAAGTGGAAATTGCTGTATATTCTACAGTTAAGGAAAAAGTACTAACTAAAAGATGAACACATGTAGAATTGTATTCCTGTTAGTGTGGAGAGGTCTTTGAGATACTGCTTAGACCTTTAATATGGGGAAATAAAATAAGCAGAAAATAAAGTTGAACATTTAAATTCACAAAAAAAATATGGAGCATAATCTCTATAATATTATTAGTATTTATGAATACTATTTCATTTATATTAATAAATAACATTCCCTTTAAGAATCAAACTTAAAATGAGTACTTAAATTTGTTTATTCATATTTGTTTTCATTCATTACTATTATTTGAACAGTTTAACTGATACATAAGAAATTACTGCATGTCGTCGCTAGAGGTCGTTGTTGAGCATTTTTCTGAATTTCTATCTCTGTTGAAAAAGTCGTAAAAAGAAATAACATCTCTCCCGATTCTTTTATCCACCTTCTGTGTTTAGGCTGTTTATTTTAAAGTCTTATTAAAGGACGCAACAAACCAAACAAACTAGACTTGACAAGAAGTCTGACGTGTGGGTGAGTCCAGTATCATTATTGTTATAGATTACAACAGAATGTAAATACTCCCCCTCTAATTTAGTCTTCAAAACACAATATTATTTCTGTCCTGGCAGAAAATGTTTCCATGTATATGTCATTTTAAATGTAACTAAGCTCCATCAGTGTTTGTGTTTAATTCTCTGTAGCAACCAGCAAACACAGCAGACTGAAGGAGACCTGCAGCCTTGGACAGCTTCAATATGGACAAATACGCCCCCAAATTCAGCAAAGTCCTGCTGACACCTGACCCACATTATATACCAGGGTAAGTACCTGCCTGTCATTTTAATATTGAAGATAATATATGTAGCATGTCGTCTCGGGCTCCTTAGGAGACACCAACATGTCAAATGTAATGTGATAGCCTTCTAAAAATTTTAATAATGTTGATTAATGTTTGATTAATGCTTGTCACTGTTTAATCTACTCTGCATGTCTTGCTGGTAATCTGTCCCCAGTGTTAAAGAATGGCTTACAGGAAAGACTACAGGACATTACAGGAGTCAAGTTTAAGCCCACTGTTGGACCATAATTCTGTCATTTTAGTCCACACAAAATATGACTTCAATGAAATGAATCAGCTCTTATAAAAAATTTTAATTTCTCCTAACATCCTATTGATTTTGCCTTCAGTTGTGTGCTAACCCTGTTAAAGTCAAAAGCTGCTGCTGAGGCCCTCTAGATGCTGGAGTTTGTGTTAACCCCCCGTTTACTCCCAGTTGTTTTCAGGTACGCAGGATATTGTCCACAGTTCAAGTTCAACGTGGGAAAGTCTTACGGCCGCCTCACAGCCGAGCTGCTGACCAGCCCCGAGGTGAAACACTCCGGTCGTCTGGTCCTCAACACGGGTCACGTCCCCTCCGCAGAGACAGGCATCCCTGACAGTAACCTGAAGAAGGTGATACCAGGATACACAGGTAGGTATCACACACTAACACAGCAAGGTCAACGCAGTAACTGAACACCTCGTGGAAATGTATTTTATACTACGAGTACAAAATTAATTAGAATTTACAAGCTCTTAATTACTTAGTTATGGTGTGAAATGAACACCAATCAGCAGCACGTGTCAATTGTAAATGAAATCTGGCAATAAGACTTTAAATATGTTTGTTTTTTCATGGCACAAAAACACGAGAGCATGAGAACATGAGAATAATCCATGTCTACTTGCTAAATTATTAAGTATAAATGACCAGTTAAGTGGATCGGTGTTGAAAATCAAGATAACATAACACCAAACACACATATTGCAGTGGTGATTTCAACGTAGTCCTTTTATTGCGAAGTGTCATTTTTTTCTAACTCTATGGAACACGCACTTTTGCGCAGAGCATTTTAAAGGGTCAGTTCAACCAAATTACAAAGAAAAACCCATTGTCTCACTTTCATCTTGCTATTCATATTACTTTGGTTTTATTTGCCCTGTGAATCAAGGGCAACATATCTTTTTAAAAATCAATGTCCCAGTCACTCTGGGTAATCCACAGACCTCAGTGTGGACTGTTTTTATTGGAAGTACTTTGTACCAGAGAAACAATCCGTTTGAAAACTCTTCACACTGTGTTCTGTGGATTATCTAGAGTAACAGAAACACTGTTACAAGAGATACTGGTGTAAAGTTTGTCAAAACTTTGAGCACCAGGAACAAAGTCTATTCTCCTATATCTCTGTATGGTATCTTCATGGTTAGACACAACTAGACATTCGGATGAACTGACGCTCTATTGTTGCCTGTTGGTGTTTTAGGCTTCATTCCAAAAAGCCAGAACTACTTCGCCTGCAGCTACTCTGAAGCCTGTCATAAAGCGCTGTCTGAGTTTTACCAGGAAAAGTGTTTGAAGGTGCAACGCCAGTCGACGAGCCTGCCAGCTGTTGTCAACTGCACCAAGCAACAGTGTGAAGTAACCACACACTCATGTCCTGGCTCTGTCACTCTCACTCTATTGCCCCCACACACACATACATATTGACATGACATCTCTGAATAGGTTCACTCTTGTTTAATTATCCATGGTGGAACTTTACACTGTAATGCAATCCACCTTAAAATAGAGCGAGAGGTAGAACTGGTCATCTTTCCAGAAGGATCGAAAACAGATTGAGCAATTATGTGTCAGAGATTAATATACATTAACCCTGTAGATAATTAAAAGAGATTAGCAGCAATATAATCAACTTTCTTGTGGCACAAATTTTCATTCTTTCACTTTCAGAGATACTGATGTAATTTATACCCGAATAGGTTAACATTAAACCTGTGTATTGTGTGTATTGGTACTACATAAGGTTTATTCTGAAGTAGTATCAGTGTTTCCTTTATATACCTTCTGTTAATACTTACAACAAGTTTGGTATATAATCGGTTATGTTCTTAGATGATCTCTGACTCATGCATGTCTTAATGGCTCTCTGTTATCTTTTGGCCCAGAGACCAAAGCTCCCTTTGACAGCAATCTCCAGTGAAGTGATTTCCTACAAGCCCTTGAAGTCCTTCATCCCCCCTGGAAAACCGTATTTCCTGGATGATGATGACCCGCACAAGCACTTTATCTCAGGTGCCACAAAGTGGACAGTTGTTTCCTGGAAAATGCATGTGGAAGAAATGAGCTTGATATGAATGGATGATCATTTTCTGTGGTGATTCATCACCAACAAGTGGCCCTTTTCACACACAAGTAGTCATATGCAGCAGTTGATATAAAAAATATTGATTAATTAGCTGCATTAGAGCTGTCTTAATCAATTTTGGCCACTAGGAAGCAGAACAACTCCAAAACAAGAGGACAGGGCTTAAAAATAATCGCCTTGTTGCTGTGGCTAAAATTTTACTAAACAATCACTAGTAGACACGTCTATCAAATGCAGTCTTTCAACAAGTTTAGGCATTAGGTATTGTGAACTTTTTGTGTCTGAAAGTTGGTGGTGGGCAGCTTCCTTATAGTGGGTCTAAGAGCTTTTGAGTTTTCTGTGGCTGGAAATGCAACAGAAACAAAACAGTGATGTAAATGAATTTGAGAAGCTGTGTAGACTGCACACATGATTGATATTTTCTGTGAGCTTGTCCCTATCATAGTGTACATGTCTTGTTATTCAAATTGATATGAACAATAATGATACTGGCTTTTATACTTTTAATCTATTGCAACCTTAAATACTGTTGCAGCTCACTGCGTGGTGTCTTTTTACAGGGTTTACAGGGCATGTGCCAAAATCTCGCTTCTTCATCGGTAAAGGTTACCCCATCACCACCAACCAGGCACTGATCCAGTTTGGGAAGGAGCAGCGAAGTGACCCCACGTCCCAAGACATCTCGGGCAGGAAAGACTCTACGTCAATGCCCAACATCTCTCCATCAAAGAGGGGTATGGTGCCGTCATTCACAGGACACATCCCAGGTCAGTGTTGGCAACAGATTCCACTCTACAAAGCTTTATTTATTTTTAGCCAGTATTACATATCAAGCATGTCTAACTCTACACCATCCCATAGGATACCAGTTCATGTATGGACATACTTTTGGCCAGCTTTCCCAGAATGCCCTGGAAAAGAGTGGCATCAAGAGGATCCTTAAAGAGAAGTCATAAAACTATCATACACTTCAATAAAATGATTATTACTGGCAGGGCGAAGTTGAAGGAAGTCCTCTCATTTCCTGGAAAATAATTTGTCCTTTTCACCATTGACACACAGGAAGAAGGAGGCAGGTAAATATGTTAAGTCTTTATTGACAGACTTTGATTGTCACTGGGCATCAGAGGAAGCATTCAGAGGTTGACAAAATGATGCTGGGTGGAATGATTGCACAGACTTCACAATATTACATTAAAAAAAAATCTCTATTTCACAAATGGAGAGAACGCATTTTCTGTTTCTGTTTCCTCCCTCTTATCTAACCACCAGTCTATCAAAATGCACCTGACACACATTTAAATACCTGAAGCAGCCACCAGATGGCTTATATTTGTGCAACTGAACGAACCTCACTGGAAGACGTACTACTGTATATACCAAGCAATTCCACATATTTCAAATTTCAATTCCAGAAAACATCCAAAATGTAACTCTACAGCTATAAAAACATGAACAGGAAGTTAAGAGAACTAGAAAGTACTGAAGCACTGGTCTGTTTTTTTCATGCACCTACAGTAAATCCATGCAGGGAATTTGTTCAAGAAAGTTAAGTCACTGGAAAATAAACATTACTGACAATCCACGGGGCTGGTGTGTGGCATGTTTTGGCACTAGGAAGAGTGTATTGCTTGTTTTTTTTCCGCCTACAGATTAAAGGTACAGCGATGGAGAGAATGACAGTGACCTATGAGAAATGGATAGTTTTGCACCACGAAAATGTCCAACAGTCTACAGCAGGTCACTATTCACACTTTGTGATTGATATTCGCCTGCAGGAAATACAAAAGAGAGTAACTGGTAACAGAGGCGCCTGCTTACAATTATTCCAAAGTGCAATTGCAAATAAGGGAACTGGCCCTGGTTCATCAAGCTACTTCCTGAAAAAGAGCTCAGGTTCGACCGTGGAAGTGATTCAGCTTCTTCTGACCGCATTCACGAGGCTTTATCTGACGACTAATATCAGCACATGTTACAAAAGCACACTGATAAAAACAACAACCGAGGGATCAGGAGCTGGTCGCAGCAACTGTTGGAAAGTTCAAACTGAGGCCACTTACAACAAAAGTGTTAGTGGGGATTTGTGCATCGCGCAATTAAAACGGGTTGCACCACACAAACTAGTTCTTGGAGATTAGCTGTTCCTGTGTATTAAGACCCAGTAACTTCCAGGTGTGACTGTAGCATTAGGTAACCCAACCAATTCGTGTGTAAACATGTGACCTGTTTAGATTGAAAAGTAGTGATAATATGAACTATGATTTATATACCTGACCTGAAAGTTAACAGTGGAAACTGGGAAGATTAATTGGCGCTAAATAGCCTTTGTTAATTATCCTAGTTGGATATTTCCCAATAATTCTGTAAAGACTAGCATCTCTAAACGCATATTTCTCCACATGTGCATATTATTATTATATATTATAGCAAAGGATTGGCAGATTTCATATATAGATGGGATCCTACATTGGCAGTTATGCCACAGCTTGTGATGCTACAGTAACTTCCTGTTTGCATAGTTTGATTGGACAGTGCTACAGATGTTCTCTTACACATTACTAAAGATTTTACTTTAGCTTTCAATAGTTAAGACGTTCAATCAGTTGTTATGGTGCAACCTGATTTATTTTTAAAGAAACTGATAAGAAGAGAAGGGAAGCTTGATGAACACGGGCCGTTGCCGAAGTTGTTAATCCTGTATTTGTTGTGCTTTCTGATTGGTTCAGCAGTGTGTCTGAACACTGTGTATTTATTATCATGCAGTTAAGACTTTTTGTTATTACAGTAAATAACCACCACTCTGTCCTCCACCCACAGAGGGTTTGGTTTTCAGGAGTCCTTGTCAGTCTGAGCTCCTCCTAGCTTCATTGACCTGATGGATTGAGCCAAAAATCCAAGCTGCGATCTGTCCAAATGCAGCCACTGTGATGGTCGTCTGTAACTGTAAAAGCAATGATGAAGAGTTATTGGTTATGAGCAGAGAGCTGTGGCATCAGTCTTCACACAGGTTCATTGGTAACAGGTGATAGTATCATGAATGGGTATGACTATACTTCGTATTTAAGTAATTGCATTTGATTTACATCTAAGAAAACCCCATTCAGTTCTTTAAAGCAGTGTTCAAATCAAATTGCCCACACTTTGTTCTCACCTCTTGGTTTGTGCTCCAACGTGACTCTGATAAACCGTCCTGGTGGAAGTGTCAGCTGCTCCAAACAGTTTGGCCCATCGAAGCCAACCCTGACATGGACTCTCATCCTGGACAGAAGCTGATGCATCTGGAGTCTCACTGTCTTTCTCGGCCCTCCTCTCTTCTTGCCTGCTGTCCATACTGATTTGAGACCAAGTATCTGCATTATTCTGGTTACAGTCCTCGCCTTCAACCACACCATCTATAAGCTCAGGCTCTTTCGGCTGCCACTCTGGAATAGGAGCTAACGATGGACTCCTGCTGGCTTGCGTATCTTCACAATCGCGCTTGACAAAATTCTGAGAACTGAGAGACTCTTGATGATGCAGAACCGTCTGGTGTGAAATCTTACTTTGCTGACCCTGACCACTGCAGCTGCTGTCTACCCTTTTGTCAGCTTGCAGTAATGGCCAGCTGGTCACTAGGAGGGCCGAGCACGGCGGAGGTGGGGAAACACCGTCCTCCTCCGAACACAGCTGTCTGTTGCGTAACAGTCGGGGCTCCAGGAGCAAGTTGAGGTCAAAGGGCAACACAGAGAGTGGCTGGAGCAGAAGCAGCAGCTCCTGAAACAACGGCTGACATTGACCCAGTGACATGGAGAGGAAGCCCCAGGAATGGTAGTATGATGTCACCACATCTGTGGAAATGGCAACACAAAGATTCAAACATATTCAACCATTGTTGGTGAAATTACATGTGAAGGGTTTGACAAGCAGCTCTGTGGGGCTGTAAATGAGCTCAATCATGGTCACGATGAACATTAACACACTGATCAGGAAAGTTCATTCTTGACCATGGGAGCAAGATAAAAATCTTATCTCAAAGTCCACTTTTGCGTACCTTTCAACCACATCTCATAGTCTCCCTGTCATGATGGATGACAACTGAGGTAAGACTTAATTGTGAAACTAACAAGCTGGTGTTTAGCAGGTTGAGTTAACCATGTTCCTCATCATCTCAGTTTAGTGCGTTTTTGCATTGCTAACATTTGATGATTAAGAGGTAGCTACAAAGTATTGGGCCAAAGTATTGCACAAATCGACTTTTGACCTAATAACAGAGCATGTGGCACTTGCCAACTCTCACACCTCAGGCTGGTGAAACACGCGTTCACCTTCAGTCTCTCACTCTCACACTGACTGAACAATTCTCGTGCCAAAACAGCAACGGCAACAACAGAAAAGAACACACAAACATATTATGGTCAAGGTCTTAAACAAAACAAATGTATGATACTTTGATCCCTGACAAAAAAGGTCGGCAGCCCTGATCATAAAGGCGCTGAATGACAAGTCAGAACATCACCAAACTTATTTCAATTAATTCTGTCGGGAATATAAATATTGGTACCGCATTTCACGACAATCCATTTAGTGATTGTTGAGATATTTGACTATTGATATTGATGTTAGACCAACTAACTGTCCAACCTACATTTCAACCTACGTCATTCTGCTACAGTGTATTGTGGCCAAAAAGAGATAAAACAAGTCCAGTAAATTGACTCTGATCTCACCTCTTTGACTCTGAAGGTGACTGAGCCAGAACTCCAGAGCTCTCAAGCTGAAAGACAGCAAAAAAAAACAACAAAAGATAAATATGTGTTGTAATTTTATCAGCAATATTAGTATGATCAAAGGTAGTCGTGAGTACTTACTTAAGCAGGCCCATGATGAAGGCTCTCAGTCTCATGCAGTGGCTGGTGAGCTGGGGGCATAGTCTGATTTTGGAGACCAGGCTGTGAAGAACCCTGGTGGACGGACCTGTAGCAGCGATGGACAGACAGAAGAAGAAGAGTTCATCAAAGAGGCCACAACAAAGAGGCATCTAGTACTTCATTTGAATCATGATCACTAGTCACATTTACCAATCCTAGTAGAGACTTCCACCACACTCCAGGAGTGGTTGCGCCGCTGCCCGATGATGAGATCCAGTTTGTGATCCCTCAGACCATCCTCTAAAATATTCTGGATCGTTGGACACAAATGTTCCAGGACCAGGCCGGCGATCGTGGGACTGCGAGAGCTGTTGCCCAGACGCATCTGCGGCACAAGGAGAGAAAATATGATACAGTATATTTCCTGCTGACACCAGTTATTCGATTCCCGTCCTGAAACCTGAGTAATATCAGTTTGGCACTTTTCCATTGTGGCACATCTTTCATGCTGCTTCGTTATTGCCAATTCATACCTTTTCTTCAGGGTCTCTGCTGCTGCCAAAATGAGCCATGATCAAATCCACCGCCCTGCTCACAGATCTCAGCAAACCTGGAGATAACAGAGGAGAAAAGAGGGAGGACGTGCTGAAGGTGTAATTAATGCTTCACATATTGTTTGTGCAGATGCAAAACACTGATATATTAATACATACAATACATGTTATGTTGCAAGCCCTCATCGTTAATTAATCATCGTTAAGAGTCTGCTAGTGTGGAGGGAGGTTTCTAACTAATCTGCTTCCTTTATGAATCAACATATTTCTTGAATTTTTGATTCTGGTTCAGGGATTGTCCTCATTCTATTCTCTCTTCTAGTCCATCTTGTTTGAAAATACTGACACCCATTTCAAGACAATTCTTCCAACATGGTAATTTATATTGGTTGAAATTGTGACAGCACTTACAGATGTTTTACTTGTTAAATCTAAAAAAACAAAAATGTTTTTTTAGATTTTCACCCCACTAACTGGGTCAATGCATTAAAAAAAAAAATCTGAGAATGTTTCTGGGTTCATTATCATATCGCAGGAATGCAAATGTGAACGAGAACTGGAGATGAAAGAGAGTTTTTCATTTTGGCAGCAGATCCTCATTGACTTGCTTTCCCCTGCCTTTCCCTCTTCATCTCGCACTGGCTAGCCTCTGCAAATGTCACGGTACATTCTTTATGCATGTTGATGCCGCCTGCAGTGCTGCACCACACTGACTGTTCACCGCTGCTGCAAACGTCTCCGTCGTTTATCATTCGTCACAAAAGGCTTGCATTTATATCATCAAATTTGCACCAAGCGACCTGTATGGCAGCGCTAAAACAAAATGATGAGATGTATTATAAATCATTAACACTGTTTCTACTGCATCGTTCTCCCTCTCTTGGAGCTTGCAAGTCGCACACACATAGGCTACAGAGCAGAAGGCTCGGCCAATCCCGTGCAGGGAGAGTTAAAAATAGGTCATGTTTGAGAGGAAGCCCCTTCAGGGTATTGAAGGCACTGCTGCAGCACAGTGAGTTTTTATGGCTGCTCTCAACAGCTCATCACTGGATAGACAATCTAATCTAATCAAGGAGGAATCCAGTCATTACTGCTCCTGGCTCACTTTTGACTCCATTCAGATTTGAATGTATGGCATATACTGTATCACATTTAACACACACTCATATATACTGTATCAGTCATCCACTGGCCTCACCTCTCCTCTGAAGATGGCTGATAGACATAGACTCATAAGATGTATCGGGTGAGAGGCAGAACTCCGTAGGCGGCCTGTCACTCAGGATCAGAGATTCACTGTGTTGACTCTGACTCGGCTTCCCACTGAGCCCTGCAGAGTCCTGGATTTGCTGTGGGTGCAGCCCCGAAGCAGCAAAAGACAGCAGAGAACTCAAAGAGGAGAGAGGAGCGACTGAGGAGAAGGCAGCTGTGAAGCTACCGTGAAAAAAGCCGGAGTCAGCTGCAGGTGCGGCCCGGTACTGAGGGAACTTGTTTTCTGGTTGTAATCTTGGGGGAGGAGACAGGGACACCTGCGGGTTTGGGTGATGGGCGTCAGTGGTTAGGGGTAAAGTAGGTGGTGTATGAGAGAAGACTGAATGGTAGGAGATGTGGGTCTGGGTTTGACCTTTGGGCTCAGAGTGGCTCTGTTGAGGGGTGAGGTTAATAAGGTCGTGATAGGTGGGGATCTTAACAAGGTTGGACTGACTGGGGACGGGGTGCAGATTTAAAAAAGTGTTGGCCTGAGCTTTGCCAGAGTACGGGCTTGTTTTATCCTGAACCAGCGTGGGCTTTGGGCTGGTGTGAGCCGGATCCAGGCCGTTTTTGGATGTGCACGGACTCGAGCGTCCTGGGCTCCTGCCGGACTTGCTCCATGTGTGTCTGCGGGTGAGGCACTCCGGACTGGGCGTGCAAGTGGAGCAGGTGTCAGAACTGGAGGGAGCTTCCAGGAAGATGGGGTAGTGGTTGCCCGTTGGCGATATCTGAAGATTAGAAAAGCATTGACTCCTCTTGCCCTTGAACTTGGAGCCTGGTTGGGAGCTGCCAGACTTGCTGCTCTTCTGATTCATGTACTGCTCCAGAAGACAGCCCAGGTGTTGGGCCTGGGGTTTGCCTGCGGGGACCAGGACGAACGGCTGGATGGGCAGTGATGTCGGTCTCTGGGCCTTACTGTAGCGCACTGCTGCATTTTGTAATGAACATTCTCCTGAGATTGAGGTGGAAAATGGAACAGATGTTAGATTCAGTTAACACTTACAGATTTTTTTTGATTGTATCTGTGCATATTTTTGCTTCTCTCTCACAAAGAGAAAAAAAATCACTTATTTATTGCCTTACCCTTCTCAGCAGCATCAGTATCCCAGTGCTCCTGGTCCAGAATCACAGATGGCTGTGTGGATGCAATGCTTGTGCCTTGGCATATACTGCTATGTGGGCTACACTGGCTGGGGCACAGCGAACAGGGCATGTGGGAGAGGTTTTGGATGCTGTCTGTACGTTTCTTCCTGCAGAGGGCTTTCTCAGTGGAGGTGGTTGCAACTTGGTAATCATAGGTCTGAAGCTGAGAGCAGTGTGCAGAGGAGAGTCTGTTTTGTTGATCCTCTTTCTCCTGATGGTGATAGAAGAAAACATGCTTAGGCTTACGGAACCAAATCAGATTTGTATTTTTACAACTCATGGGTTTGTCACGTTCTTATAAGCCATCAAGTCTGTTTATAAGTCATGATCGAGGTTTTTCACAATAATCTAACAAGTCTGTAAAAAATGTTAAGAGATAGCTAAAAAGATAAACAAGACTCATCCTGGACACAAATGAACTCCAGCAAAAAGAATTATTCACACAGTTTTTCTAATAAATGGCTTATAACTGTAAAGCATATGTGATTTATCAACTATGATCAATACTTAATATTTGTTAGAAAGTGACATTGACATGTTGTCTATATTTCAGAATACAGTACATATTACTGTGTGTTATTTTTTTTCTTATTTTCCTGTAAAAGAAATTTCAGCTAATATGGATTAAAATCATTTATGTAGCTCAAGACTTGGAAGAAATTTCAAAACCCATAGTTTACATTAAAAAATTAAAGGTTTTGATCAGACCTCAACAACCTTACTTTTTATTTCTGAAAAACGTATTATTGTTTGACATCTTGACGCTTTAAATCAACGCTTAGCACAGCTATATTATCTAATTCAGGATTAGGAAAAGAGCAGATTTAGTCCAACGTTACCTTCTTGATTTCTTTATGTTGTGCTTCTTTCTGATGATTGACACAGAGGTGCTCGGAGGGAGTGAAGGGGCTACTTCTGCTCTGACCCTCGGTGCAGCTGGTGTGGCTGGACCAGGCCGGGCTGGGCGACTGGGACGAGAGGTCACAGGTCACGAGCTTGTAGTACTTCTGGTTGGTCCCGATAGCCAGCGTGGGCTGACTTTGGAGACAGGCGGTCAGGTCTGACACCTCTAGCGAGGAAAGACCCGGGGGTACAGGCTCCAGGGAGTAGAGATTGCAGTTAGAGTCGAGGCCCTGAGGAGACCAGCAGGAAGCAGAGGCCGTCATGTCATCCTCCTCTTTTGGGGGAGAGTAAACTGTCACGTCATCGCGCTGGAGGTTCTCCGCCGGAGTCTTGGGAACAGGTTGGAGGTTGAGGAACACGGATCCCTCAGATGACTGAGAGGGGTGAACTGCAGGACTGCTGAGGTCGAGAGGCGTGGCAGGATTGTTGCTCCCGTTATAAATGGTGCAGAAATTCACCAAGACGCCATCAGAACTGTTGCAGGAAGAGTCGCTGACATATTCCGTGTGGCTGTTGGAGAACAGCTCTGGGGAACATTTGTGTTGGCTGTGGATGCAGCAGGACATGTTATCCTTCAGTCTGTCTGAGTCCTGCTCTCCATAAGCCACGGTGCCAGATCTGCCATCATGAAAGCACTGGCATTCAGTGTGCAGTGAGTCGAGCTGGCTGGGCTGGTTAGAGAGCCACTCTTGCTCGCTCTCAGTACCCAGCGTGGTCCCTTCATTGCCCCATTCACTGTCCACATCCCTGTGGGACATTGTATAATTTCTGGCACCATTGCTTAGAGGCCAATTGGAATTTCCATGCAAGACAAACGATGAGTCCTCATGATATCTGTGTAGATTACCTCCATCACTATCTTCATCTTCCTCATCTTCTTCCAGCTCTGCGTTGGGAAGGAATGAGTTGTGTGAGCGCAGGCTGCCTCTAGCTCCAGAACTGTCCTTCTTCAGATGGGAACTCGTCTCCTCTGGTGATGAGGTGGAGTCGTACCTCCCGCTGCTGTCGCTGCCCCCCTCCTCCTCCGCCCGGTCCTCATTGAGACTACTGTAGCTGCTGGACAAATGTCTTCGTCCACCGGCGAAGGCGTGCTCTCGGTTCAGCGAGTCTCGCTCCGGGAGGGACACGGCCCGGGTCAGGCCCGCGGAGCACAGCCGGCCGGGCCTCTTGGCCGAGCTGCACAGGGCCTGGACAGGAAGTTGCCAAGTGGGAAGCTGAACCACAGGGAAGTGACACGCTATCAGGGTGTCCCCTGACAGACTGGATGCTCCGATCATACTGCTGGATGAGGTTGGACCATGGACACTGTCTCCATGTTCCTGAAATTTAAGCCTGAAAGTGCAAAACAGAACAGAATAATTTTTTCCTCCAAGTGCCAAGAACCTGCTTTGAATGAGATATCAGTGCTGCAGAAACATCCAACTATGCATGATGATGCACACAGACAGTTTGACTGTGATTATATGTGTGGATCTAAAAAACAGGTGAAACAATCTATTACATCACATCTACTGTGTAATGAAAAATGCATTGAACCTACCCCATGGGAATATACTAATGAGAACTAAAAGATGCATGAAATAAATTACAAGTATTATGGCTCCTCGACACATTTCCTGAGGCTAATCATTCAATATGAGCAGTGAAACCTATATATGCAGTAATAAAGCTGAAGAGAAGTATGGGTCTGTATAAGGGATTCTGTAAGAGAAGTCTCTGTCATGGTTTTGGTCGTCTTGTTGGTTTGTTTTCAGTGCATTTTCAGTCTATTGCTCCAGTGTTTTTGGTTTTGTCTTTTTGTTCAGGCTTTGTTTCAGTGGCTGGAGGTGTGGCCTGCAGGTGCTGGGTCCCCTCTCCCTTCTCTCAGCTGTCCCTCATTCCCCCTAACGACCAGCAGCTTTAAAAGCTCTTGGGTTCCACCTGGAAGCTGCCGGATCGTCCCATCACTTTCTCCCCTCATGCTCTATTTATGTTCCTACTATTTCTTGTGCTTGGTGTTGCATTTCTTTCCCCAGTGTTTCCAGTGCCCCTTTTTGTCTTCAGTGCTCGGTCCTCACCTTCACGTCTCCACCAGCCAGCCTCAGCACCCACCTTCCAGCCTTCAGCCACTGAAGAGCTCCTCACTTTTTGGACTTCACTTAGTTGGTCACCTTTTTGGTTTTCTCTGCAAGGTCTGGAGTTTTTTTGTGTTAATAAATCCTTTTTGCCCAGTCCCCCTCATCTGTGTGTTGCTCTTGCGTCCAGCAAAAAAATAAACACGTGACAGTCTCGAGACAGCCTTAAATTTCTGCCTGACCCTGAGATCAGAGGCAGCATTATGGACCTTCTACATTTGAGTGAAAATGTTCCCCAGACCATGGGGACGTGCTTTAAATATAATTTGAATAAATTGTGTCTGCGTTAGAAGTGTTTATATTGATCTGCTTCTTGATTTTTCTGCCCCCAGTGGCCTTTCTAGATGTAATGCTGTGACAGGCTTAAAGCCTCGGGGAACTAATTACAGGTTTTAGTGAAAAAATAAATAAATAAATGAAAAGTAAAAATAAAAAATATAAAGCATCTCTTCAGGCGACTGCTGTCAGAATGTGCTCCCTCACTTCACACCACCGGTCGTCCAGTCAAAGTTCTACTCTGTTGGCTGCCTCTGGCCCTCAGCACAGCCTACCCTCCATAATTCAGTCAACCATTACCAAACCCCTCCTCTTTGTGCCTGGGCCAACCACCGTCTCTCACACTTACTCAGCTGCTCTGTAACTAGGGCAGCTGCACTGCAGAGACACTCCGCTGGCACTGCTATGAGTAAATACATTTTCACATCAGCTTAGTTAATTCAACCTGTTTTACCATATTCGTACAAATTTGCTGGTGATTTTACAGACATCAAGCACTGAAGCAAAAATCCAGCATATTAGTGATCATCCCCTCGTGAAACACAACTATGAGGATTATTGCTAAGTAAAAAAAAGTGATTACTGACTCTCTAAACTCTACACATAAAATATTTAAACAGTCCATGATAGAGACAAAGAAACCACACAAATGATCTATTTAAGCAAAGACTAATAATGTTGCTGCCACGCGCCACACATCTACCTTCAGCAGTGTTGCACAGTCCTGGTGCCATGTTGTGAATTTAAACTAGACTGAAAATCATGATCAGAAAATTCAATATTTAGCTGCATTTTCCTGTTTATGTCGAGCCGCCGTCAGTTCACAGACGTCTCCTTGTTAATGTCTGGGCATAAACAATGTGAACATCTGTTGTAGATGCCCATGAAGAATTAATCCTCTTTATCGTCACAATAAACAACATCCATACCATGGCGACAAACAGTAAACACATCACATCTGATCAGAAATACATCCATAATAAAGTGGGTTAATCTATGTTTACAGCTTGATGTTAACACAAAAAGAGAAACAGGAGATGAAATTGAATTTTGTTCAGTAGCCAAATTCCTTTGTTTTTTTATTATTTTATGCACAGATCCAAGTTTCTCTGCAGCTCAATTAAAGGCTGACTCTCTTCTTCTCGCCTTTTAAAGCTGGTAGAATAAAGATTTCTGAACCACTGAACAAGCTGCTGAAAGGCAGGACAGCCCCATCGATTAGGCTCTGACTGTTTGGCTGCTGAGGACGAGGGTCAGCCTCTCTTCATCTCCATTTTACCAGTGATGGTGATTACTGGTTGGGAGGTCGTAGGTCAAGATGTTGTTGGCTCAGTACAAACATGTGGGGGCGATTCCAGTCTAATGCAGCAACGGAAGTTAGTTGATGCCACATCTGATCAATGTAAAAAATAGATGTGGCTTTTTCAGAGCTTTATTTCAACAAGAATACTTTAACAAAAAGTAACATTTTTGGGGGATTTGTAATTCTGTTCTGCAACACCAGAGCCAGGATTTTATTTTGACACCCTTATATTGCATTTCAAACAGCCTATTTCTAGTCTAGCATTTCTGGATATGATGGAATTACATTACATCGTGTTTGATTTGTGATTAGCCATTGCGCTATTTAAAAGATACAGTTTATTAAATGCACAACTCCACAGCAAAGCTCAGGCGGCAGAGCAGGTAGACCCTTAATCACAGGGCAGGTGTTTTGTCCTTGAAACTGTTCCCAGATCAGATTTCTACCTTGAGCTAAAAAGACATTATCCTTAAATCGGCCATCATACGCAACTTAACATCCACTTCTGAGGAGAGAGTCCAGCTAAACATTTCTGACAGAATCATTTTAAATCAATATCTGATATTTAAGACTAATATTTTTAAGAATTGTAATATGAGGCTTAATATAATACTGCATTGAATCCTGATGTATCCCATCCCCGCTTATTTCCAGCAGTTCAATAGTTCAATGCCACAGAGAAAGTAGGCCAGTGTGACTGACTAGTTGTCTGCAGAGGACTAACAATTTCCCTGCAAAGACACGACTGTGGTCCCCTAACTTGAGGCACAAAAATCAGGCAGCTCTGTCGTCTGGGTACTGAAGCACACTGAGATGGTTGTGATTATCTGAACGGTTTCACTGGAAATGTCTGTCAGGTCAAGTCAGCCATCTCACATGAGGGATGGGAGCTGGGGTGCTTCTGTGGAAAAAATGAGTCTAACCCTTTTTTGTTGTCGTGCTTGGAGACAGATGATCTGTAATGAGACAACATCATCTCAGCTCATATTGATGAGAGGGGAAAGTTTCAGTAAGAACTCAATAACATAAACATGATCACATATGATGCTCAAGCTGCATATAAAAAGCAAGACATACATATATAGACAGGGAGAAGAGGAAGGTCATACTGTGCTCTGTGTGGCCAGGTGTGTGTGTGATATATTCAAAGTGGCTCAAGTAGGACAGCATGTTAGACAACTAGAGACAGTAATCACACAGACCCAAGACCCCCCCATGACAGAAGTAGCATCCCTCTCACACACACACAAACACACACCATCACACATGCACAGACTTCAACCCCAGATAAAGAAAAATTAAAGCATCAACATGCAGCTGAATAATTGACTTCAAGGCAAAGTAGAGCTCATGAAAAGACTCATGCGTGTGGTGCATCCATCACTTCTCCTGCTAAGCTTTAATATTAACACCTACTTGCAAACAGTGGTCAGTCAGAGGTGAGCTCCATCCTCTTCCTCCAGCTGCTTCAAACTGATGCTCAGGTCCAAAATCATGCAGCCACACAGTAGTTAAAAAAATTATGCATCAGTTCGACGCACCTCTGACGTCAAATGTGCATCCGGAAGCTGATATATTCACCTGATGTTTGATCAGATCAATCAGATACAATCACTACATTACAGGTTATCATGAGACCGGGTCTGCCTCTGAAGGTCTGTCGGTCCTCGCGCCGCCGCTTCAGCACCGCTCAGCCCGGCGGAGTGCTGACGTCACGGCGCCTGTAACCAATGAGAAGGGAGAAGAGACACCTGGTGGGACAGGGGATTATTAATAAAACCTGTAGTTTTCTTTTTTCTTCCTTTTTTCTTTTTTTAAAGACTGATAAAAATAAACATCATGAGTAGGCCGAGTTATAGCTCAGTGTCTAAAATTATGACCATGTGTCTTATAATGATGAGTCACAGTAATGAGATCATACTTTTGACGTGTAACCTACTAAGGAATAAAAACATACTTGACTATAATCAATTACACCTAATTAACATTTTGGCAATGTTATAACTAATGAGGGTTTTTCTCATTTCTAACTTTTCAGTCTTTATTGCTAAAAATAAGCAGAATTATAATTATTATGATATTTTCCCTATTTACCACTAATGATAATATTAATAAATCCCCATATCAATACCAAATAATGTGGCTGTAGAACTAGTCTTCTCAATGTGATTGTTTAAATACCTAAACAAAAAAGACTTGATGCATAAAGTAACTGTAACTATAATGTAACTGCAAATAATTGCACTTGTTAACAATTTCAGACTTTTAAACTGTTTAATTAGCTTATACAATATAGTTTGTTTGTCACATCGCAAATGTGTTGTTGGCGTATTCATCTCTCTAAGTCTGGCTCAGCACTCCCTCTAGTGGTGACAAGTGAATAGTCAGATATTGATGCAGCCATTTTCAAGGGCGGTTGTACAACACTGAGTGTATCATGTGGTTGCCCATAATACAAACTGCATGTAAAGTTCACATCAAAAGCCATAATCCACGTGATGGCAATGCTGTTTCTGTGGTTGTCACATTTTGCACACTTTGTGGGCATCCAAAATAATTATGAGACGAGGTTTGTCTTTGTGTCCTCAAAAACAACAGTTCATAACAAGTGGGTCTAAGCTCTCAGAGGTTACTATAGTACACCACAGGACGTCAGGCCACCTTGTGTAAATACAATTGATCATTCAGGAACAGACCACAGTAGCTTTCCTCTATTCAAGCTGCTCCACAGCCAATGGCCTCAAGGCCTGTCCAATCCAAACAAGGAGGTCTGGCAGGACAGACAGTGGAGCTCAGCTGTCATTTTTCTAATAGGCTCTCCTCATCAACACAAGACATGAAGAAGTTGAGAGCAGCTTTAACATTTGTTCGCTCTAAATTATAAAGTATGAAGAATCTGACGTATGGTAATCTAACATGATGAAAAACATCCTCACTATGTCCAACCCTACCATCCATTTCAGGACCTATTTCCTGTCTTTTCCCTCACAGATGGTAAACATTTATGTGTACTTGTTGATTTCTATTACTTTGTTGTGCTCGTGTTGTTCATCACAAGAGGTTTTGATGGAAAAACAGCAACGAAGAATGAATAATAAAGCAGTGAGACAATGTTTGTCTTCTGGCCAGTAAAGAGTTAGGAATCAGAAAATCACGTCGTCGTCAATGAATAAATACAGAAAAATGTCACTGTATTTGAAAATATAAATTTATATTGAAAAAAAACTCAGTCATGTTTTTACAAACCAACATCAAAGTTTTATAATCTTTTTCCATTGCACTGAAAGAGCAAAAGGAGCTTTAAGAGCTATAATATGTTCTGAACTAGTTGACAAACAAAGTTTACAAAAGTAATGTTTTAATATCTACATTGTATACAATATGTACAAATAAATATATAATACATAAACCAATAAAGTCAGTGCACCTTGCGAACTTTGCATGAATATCTGTATTTTCTTATTAAGCACATCTTCAGATTTGTACAGCCTCTCTGATGTCCTGCAAGAGTTTCAGACAAATTAAGTGAAATCAACATCATTCCAGTTGGAGTCATTTGTCTGTTCAAGTCAACGCAGCGTTTATGGCTTTGTTTTGTTGCAGTGCAGTGCCAGATCAGATTGCATTAACTGAATGATCTGATCTGATCTGATAAAGTGCCAGCAGGTCTTCAGCCAGAATGTCAGAGCCATAATTTACAACAGAGTTACTTCTCGGTCAGTCCATCAGGATGATCTTTGGTTGTTTTGTAGCCGCCTGGGTTATTTTAGTGTGTCTCTTCTTCAGCTCATCCAGAAGGAACAGACATTTTTCCTGTAAAGATAAGCAACAACTTTATTGCAGTGTCATTAATATTTGACATTTCCGCGCCATGCGAAGAGCACGTGAACAAAACCTGACACATTACGCTAATACACTACAACAGTATTACTGCATGCAGCCAGTAAAAACGGTGTATACTTAATATCATTTGACGATACATATCTGGTGTTATACTAATGACATAACATTTAAGAGATGCAGAAATTAATGTAAAATTATTGCATGAAATATGTTCATATGAATTCATTCTCATTTCTGTGAATGCAAACTGGAAATGTTGTGGAAATGTGCCAAATGTCTGATGGCTGAGAAAATCTGCCTCACCTGCAATATTTTGTCCCGCATTCTAAGTGATCCCTGCAGCTGGAGCCCACGGGCTTCATGCTGTTCCATCGCCATAACAGTGAGCGCTTTGTCCGCTGGAGCAAAGAGTTCCAGTGGTCAGGTAAAGGTACTGAATTGACCTGGAAAAAACAAATAAAAGAACCGTGATGATTTTCTCTATTTGCACAAAAGAGATTAAGCAAACTCTCAGGACATAAACAGCGAATGCAAGGTTAGTAACTTACCTGAACAGCACAGGTCAGAGACAAAATTAAAGATAGTAGGAGGATTTTTTGCTGAAGAGTCACCATGATGTCGGCAGCTCAAGCTCAAGAGATTGGCTGTCCTTTGGTGCAGCTCATGTGTTGTCCCATCCGAGCCGTATTAAAGGCTTTAACTGGGTTTGGGGAGGAGTTATACTCAAAGATGAATTCCCCTATTTGCTATTTCAGTGACTGAGGCTGAGGTTTGGCAGAGATACTCAAGTCAAAGCCAGACTTCTTTGTACGGCGGCTACTTATCAGTTTTATAGTGACAACTGGTGTCAAAGTTTTCTGCAGGGAGCCAAAGTACACTTTAACCCGGTAATTAAGGACAATTCCACGTCGGAGGTGTCTGACTAAAACCTTCACATGTGGCGTGGATTTTTGGAAATGTATCCATCCAACCATTGACTTCGTCCCTGAATCTGCCGCTCAGATCTGACCCCCCAGATCTTCGCAGTGAGAGCGACACAGCTGCTGACCACTGAACCACCTGTAGATACACGAATGCGCCTCGTCTTGAAGGCTGAAGGTCCGTCCACAATTAGACTGGACAAGACAAGAATGGCTGAGGATTTCTGTTCAGTGGTGGAATGTAAAGCATTTTCTGAAATACTGTATTTAGGTACACACTTAAAGGGATTGTACTTTACTTGGGTATTTCCATTTTCTTCAACTTTAGACTTCTACACTACATCTTGGAGATACATATTCTACTTTTTTACTCCACCAGATTGGTCTGACAGCTTTAGTTACTTGTTCAATTTACAATTTTTCGTTTCAATTTTGAACGTTTTTTTTTTTTTTTAAATCAAGTGAAGGATTAAGTGTTGCTTAATGCGTTGAGAAAGTCCTCCTACTTCTTAGGTTACATAAGCTATTTTGGAACCCGGTTGGATTAGATGGAAAATACGTTGACACATAGCTGAAAACAGGACTGTGTTACATGGTTCTCAAATAAAGGACACTACAAACGTATGGTGGTATTATAGAATATGATACATTGCTGTAGATTTAACTACCCAACAGGATATAAAACAGCTAAAAGCAGTTCAACCTTTAACATCAAGACCAGTAAAATGCAACATACACAATAATGCAGCAATACCTTGAATCTGAAAACATCATGATAGTAAAACACTGTCAGGGAATATTTTTCTACAGAATGAGC
The DNA here is from genome assembly GCA_037975185.1 of Centropyge bicolor. Taxonomy (NCBI): domain Eukaryota; kingdom Metazoa; phylum Chordata; class Actinopteri; family Pomacanthidae; genus Centropyge; species Centropyge bicolor. The sequence goes on along the minus strand of JBBMOC010000034.1, from coordinate 4,270,437 downwards.
ACTTTTACTTTAGATACTTTAGATTTTGTTCATAATACTTTTACTTGAGCAAGATTTCGAATGCAGGACTTTAACTTGTAGTGGAGTATTTTCACAGTGTGGTATTAGTACTTTTACCTAAGGATCCAATATTAATCCTAACTCTCCTTTTTACTGAATCAATCTGTTGAAATGAATTGTGTCAGTGTGAGTGCCTGTGAATCAAGCTCCGTCATGCTTAGTAAAGTTTCAACATCTGCTAATAATAAATTAGTCAGACCTCTCTAATTGTGTAACTGTCATGAGACAGCTCATGCTGTAGCGGTGGGTGACCTCTATACAAGAAGGAAAGGCAATAATGCTGGATCAAACAATTTTGCAATGTGTGATGGAGGAAGTAAAAACACGCCTTCAGAGAATGTGGGAAGAAAAGAAAATAGGTTTATTGAAGTTGTAGTGAATGACAAAACAATGTGCGAATTGTTAGATATGACCTATTGAGGGTATGTAAACGGTGATTACACATTGATTTCACTATGTAGTAATAATAGTAGTAGAAGTAGTAGCAGGGGTGTAAACAATTTTCTCTTTTATATATAAAACAAAGACAACAAAATTAACACAAGACAACCTGTCAGTGATGTATGTATGACACAGTAGTTATTGAAATCGATTACATTTTAAGAATCTAATCCACTGTTACCCAATACAAACATTGTACAATGCACAAAAAACCTGAAAGAAAGTTGAATTGAAATAAAGTTAAAATCATCTTGAAACACTGATTCTGGCATAATATCAACAGAAATTCAAAATCACACATTCATGACAAAGTGTTAGAATGAAGGTTAAGAAAACATGCTTCATACCATCCTGAGACAAGACTTCAGATTCCACACCAGGCAAAAACCTTCCCTTTATACTGCTGCTGTCGAATTTGTTCATATTTATTCATTCCACATTATACTATTAACACGTATTGTGGATTATGGGATTTTGGGAGTACGTGGTTCTAAAAGCTTCACTGAAGATTACACCAACCCAAAAGACTGAAAGAAAAGAATAAAGAAATAAATCAAATATGATACTTAAATATCAAATTGACTGGAGAACCGCTTTACTTGGAAGAATCCGTTTTAGGCTTCAGAAATAATGTTCATCATATTAAGAATAAAATATTATACGAGCGGCTGCTTTGCACAGTTTGACTGTGTTATTCACTTTTCTCATGCTTTGTGACAATACAAAAATGTTGAAATGTTGATGTTACAAAATTGTTAAAGAGGATATTTCACTTGCATTAAAACAGCTGTATAAACTTTTCTTCTTACAAATGACTCAATAATTTCACCAGCCCGATCTAAAAAGTGATTACTGACCAACTTTTAAAACATGTGCCGACACTACTCCTTCATCACTACAACAGTACAACATACCCACACACACACGCGCACGCGCACACACACACACACACACACGCGCACACACACACGCGCGCACACACACACACACGCGCACACGCGCACACACACACACACACACACACACACACACACACACACACACACACAAACACACACACAAACACACACACAAACACACACACACACACACACACACAGCAGCAATTTCACAAAAATTATGAGCTATGAGCAAACTATACACACTTAAGAATTTTTTTCATTTAAATTCTTGGAGGTTTGATTTTTTTTTTCAGAGCTGACTTGTCAAACAATTCAAATTAGATTTGGTTGGAAATTTGGATTACTTAATTCATGTTGTTTCAATCTGAAATCTCATATTCAGAATTTTAAAAAATATATACTCAATTTAAGATTTAATTTTTAATTTTTGTTTTTTTTAAAAAAGGGGATTTTGGTGTCATTACAACTGACTTGACAACAGGCATTAAACCCAACTCTGTAACAAACAACACAATGAGAGAACACATTCCTCTTCACTGTCGTTCATAAAACCATCACATTAAAAAAAACAGTTTACAAGGTAAAAGTCGTGGAAAGCGTTACTTGGACATTAATAGACAAAACTGCAGGTCAAATGAATTCTGAAGCGTTGAATTATACTGCACACGTGGCAGTCCTCCTTCTTTCACATCCTGTTTGGTGCTATGAGGACAGCAGCGGCTGTCGCTCAGCAGCCGTGCTCTGGAAAATACAACCAAACACAAAAAGGTCACTTTAGGACAGTGTTGGAAAAACGTCTATTCATTGGCATTTGTACATTATTATCTCATCTAGAAAAGATATATTTATCATTAACATTGGCTTGTTAATTTGCCACCACAACATTGCGTCTAAAAAATTAATAAAAAACAGAACAAATAAATCAATCAGACAGAAACAGAGAAAACATATAAAAAGCAAAAACAATTCTGATAATTGACAGATCACTACAGTAGTTTAGTGAAGCTGAAATGGAAGATATTGTCCAAGTTTCTCAGATGTGATGATTTTCTGTTTGTCTCATTATCAACAGATTCGTTGCTAATGAAAATAACTGTTAGTTGCAGCCAGCTCTAATGACCACACAAACTCATTAATGTCTCACCTCTGGGATCTTCTGTCGACACATCAGGAACATGAACACTGCTCCCAGAAGGATTCCCAGGCCGATCAGTATGAAGGGGATGTTCACCACGAAGTTCTCCTCCACAACAATCGCCTGCAGCTTCACGACCGACGCATCATCGATGACAACGCTCTGAGAAGATGGAGGGAGAGTGGTACAAAAATGTTCATGGTAAAATACCCATTGGTGATAAGCATTCAGTTGTTAATAAAACTTAAGATTATTATGATCTTTCTTTGCTTCCATACAACTGAAGTGCTCTCATACAAGAGTTTAGGCTTCATTTGAAAACTGTTGTCTAACTAAATTTAAATGTAAATGTTAATAATTGTCACATCCCTTCAATGTGTGCCAACCAGTGTAATGCTTGAATGTTGGAATTCACCAATGAGATGTATCATTTCAAAATCATGTTAAAGGGTATCTCTAATATTAAGTATGACGCATAAGAAAGGTGTGACATCCAGCTGGATGAACGAGGTCAGTGAACTTCTCTGTCCTTTGAATGTGGTCTAAATGTCGATCGGATTTGGATTTTTGATGGGTGTTAATGATCTGTGTGTTAACCAGTGTTCAGTACAGGACGACATGAGAAAACACTGTGTTTGTTGTGTTTTTTGTACCTCATTGAGATAAACCACAGGAAAGGCCATTGTCCGCACATTTCCTGTTTGACTGAAAGAAAGAATAAAATCATTCACAATGTTTCACCTCCTATAGTAATTCTGTATTTTATTGGCCTTATTAGCACATGAACAATCGCCCATGAGTTAACAAATAAATGGAAAAGATGAACACTGCTGCAATCTTTCGGATGCTAAGGAAATGCAAAACAAGTGAGCCACAACTGTCCAAAAGTCCATTCATAGTGATGATGGTGGCAGAATTGCTGTAAAGTTATCTTATGGGCAAGCCTTCCTAAACTCAGGTAGTCATGCAGTTATTACAGCTTCAATAAAGCCAATATGGTGACAGTGGGGTTTATAACAAAAAGGGGCAGTATCTCAGCTACAGAGACAGATGAAGGAAATGAGCTCATCACCTGAAAGTTGGAATTTTCTCAACATGGACGTTGACCTGGAGCCGCTTCGCTGCTTGCAGGATGATTCCGGTTAGCTGCAAAACAGAATTAAACGTTGTTAGGGAAGACATGTTTTAAAAGTTAACGGCGTTGACCTGTGTGCTTAACTTCACTCACACCTGTCACTCCTGAATTACAGACATTTATGCATTAATATAGCACAGTCAGCACTAATGCCACATCTTGTAAGACACCATGTATTGTGTATGTATTATATTATCTGCATGCTGCAAACACTTTGTAGTATGTACTATATGAGTCTGGTTGGTACAAATAATCTGAGAGTGTGAATTTTGCAACAAAGATGTTCCTGCATGCATCTTTATTGTAGGCGGCCCAGGTGAAAATCACAGCCCTGACGCTGGCAGCCAAGGCAGTTTGCTCTACCCGTGAAGTTGTAAACGGCATCACAAGCAAGTATTTATGACATTGCAGGATGTCATCAACGACCTTTGACCAATGTAAATAATCTCATGCAGTGGCACCATGAAGATGACAGTTTACAGATAAAACAGTAGCTTATTCCCTGTTTACCTTAAATGTGGGTGTTAATCAGGTGGAGGTAACCAAGTATGAAATGAAAGTGCATGTGTCACAGTTCAATGCTGGGTTAGGTGAACAAAATGTCCACATAGCTTTTTAGATTTTACAACTTTTCCTGAAATACTGCACCATCCTTGACATTCATGCATCACTATCCAGTTTTCATGTTTGCTTATCAAAAACTAAGCTTCAATTTAATTTATCCAAATTGTCACAAAGGAGAAGTCAAAGGAGAAAAATATCCTGCAACCGCTGCAACAAGAGTAACAGGGTTGAATAGAGACCTAACGCAAAGCAAGCATTGCATCGCTGCAGAGGAAAGAGGGCAAATGTAAGAATGACTCAAACAGAACTTTGTCTCCTAATGACATGTGAACTTATTTAACTTAACTGTTTATGTCTGTGTCGTGTGCAGCAGTCAAATTAGTGTCATATTCAGGAGCAGAAAATAAGGGTTAATCACGATCACTATCAATAAGTAATTTATTAGCTCTTATTTTTACAACAGTTAGAAACAATCTTTTGATAGGTGAACAACAGTGGAATAACTATGCATATATATATATAACAGATGTCCAGTAACACATTGTGCTATTTGAAATGTTTTTTCAGTCTGCTTCCCCTTATCAGGAATTTACTACGGGCTCAGTCCGGTTATAACAGTACTACACATGATAAGAGCTGATAAAGCTTATCTTCAGTGACAGCTCCGTTCCATGCACCTGTGCATTAATTTTTAACCAGTTTAAATTTAAAAAAGTGCTGCCTCATCGATCAACACCTGGCAAGCAGTAAGAACGCTGAGATAGCTCGCCACCTAGTGGTAAACATGAACGTGACTGACACAGCAAGTTGTCATGTCAGCTTTCTACATTGCAACATATTTTCCGACATGAAAAATGAATCATATTGGCAACATGGGGGTATAAAGCAACAGTGTGTATACAAATTAGATCTTTAAAGTCTCCCTCCACTCATATATGTGTTTTGCATATTGTTACTTCACTTGGATGTTTGAGTTTCACTGTGTAGAATGGCTGTATGTAGTGTTGGGCAATTAATCATATTCACATCGTAATTGTGATGCTTGATTTGCTCGATGTGGAGAAAAAAAAAGGCCTTGGGCAAAACGATTTACCCCCTTTACTATGGTAATTACGGTAAAATGTCACTGCGCTGCCTGTGCCTGCTACGTGCGCCTGCTGCGTGCTTGCCTTTACTTCCTGTTTCCTCTCGCTACAACATGTCGGACGCTGGGAGCGAGTTTGTCCAAAAAAACACATTTGAAATAAATGTCTTTTTTTAGTTTTACCAAAAAATTAAAATTAAATCGAAAATCGACTTTTTTGTGAAAAGAAAATCGGGATTATGATTTTAGTCCACATGGCACAGCTGTATGTACATATGTATGTGTGGAGTTTGACATTAGAAGGCTGTTTTCACATTGTTCTGCAGAAAAGAGAAAGTTTGAAAGCCTGGAGTGCACAAACACTAGGAATGGACTTTTCAGTGAAGTAGTCTTATGTCCAGCAGTTAAAATTTTGAAATAAAAAGGATTCGCATATTCAAAGCACCTACCGGATGGATATCAATTGCAGTCTGGTGATGCTCCTTCTTCGGCTTCATGCCAAACACATCCCGAACAAATTTCTCATCTGCCTGATAGAAGTGTGGTGAGGACATTAAGATGGGAGCTCCTAAACACACAAAAGTTTCAGTTAGAATAAGAAAATCCAACACTGGATTTCACTTTCTGAAGAACATCCTGTTTTTCCATGCAGGCCAGGTGCTTAATGTACTTCCCACCTTGTTTACACACGCTGGCATTCAGCACACCAGAGCCCAGGCAATTCCCCGCAGGGACACAGAAGCCTGCGTTGGCTGGGTTCACGGTCTGATTGGCAAACACCTCGCTTGGGGGACTGAAGCGGTACCCAGGGATCCCCTTCACGGTCACATCCTTTTCATAGAGAGCATACAGAGACCTTGGAAACAGAGCCAGATGCCGGTTAATCTTTGCAGGCACAAATAAACTCTGTAAAGCTGAAAGTGCACAAAAGTGGGAATTTTAAACATGTGCTCTGCGTAAGCTGATTTACAGAAAACCTGCACAGCACAAACAGGTTTTATCGGAACCTTTAAAAGGTTGTGCTGGTCTTTGACATGTTACTGCCTCATAAACCTCAGCTTGTTTGAAGCTGCACTAAATCGATAGTAAGCCAACAGTGACCTCATTCAAGAAGCCAACACTGACCAGCAAGGCTAAATTGGTATTCCTAATCCAATATCCAGACATGAATAATGCTAAGTCAAAGACATTCTTAGGATGACTTGAGGGGACAGCCATTTTCAACTCATGTCGGGGAGATAAGGCAGGTAAAACAATGACTCAGCAAAAGAGGAAGCCGAAAACCTTTACTGAAATCGACAAATTTTACCGAAAGCTAAATTTGCTTTATGCTCAGCTGTGCTCAGAAGAAACAAAATCAACGTCAAAATTCATTGCACTGTTTCCCATTCAAGCTGCCCCCAAAGGGAAAAACAAAGCAAACATTAGATTAAAGGGACTTGTCCTTTTCGGCTACTGTGGCATTTTCAATGTCTTCAAACGCTCAATGAAAAAAGAGAGAATGAAAACCCACATGAGTCCTTGGGTTGAATGTGAAGGCTGATTGGACTCAATTTTTGTGCCTTTAAAAAGCCCATAGATGTGCATAAGAACATAAATACTGTACACATACATCTGAAGATATATTTAGTCTTCCAGCATCACGGTCCTTGGCCGTCCGTAAAACAGAGTCAACTCACCTGCACAGGTCAGAGGAGAACATGTAGAGTGTCTCATTCTTTGTGACGACTGGATGGAAAGACGCTCCATTGGTTCCATTGATCATATTGCATTCATCAGATGTCCACCAATTCAGTGAGCTGCACGCACACACAAAAAAAATAATGTTAATGTTTTTGTTATTTATCGGTTTGTCATTTATGCATTTAAAAATCCAGAAGTTTAGAAATTCACTTAGAAACCAGCACCCAAACACTTTTTTGTCATCTTAATTGAAGGACAGCAGACCAACGTATTGGGCATAAAGTGTTCATTAAATGTTGTTAACAGTGTAGTAGATCAAGGCTGAAAATGTTCGTAGGTCAGAAAAAAGCTTGGTTAAAGCTGCTTTTGGTGAACAGCAGTCCTTTGTGTGTTTTTGTTATTGACAATTTGTGCTAAGCTAAGACAGACATGAAGGTGATACCAACCTTCTCATTCAAAACATAGGAATTATATGAATTTCCCACAACGTCAAACTGCTCCCTAAAGAGCAGTTTTAGCTTAGTGATATCTTATAAAACAGAGGAATAATTAGGTTTAATTTGGTTTTTGAATTGAATAGTGTGTTATCCAACTCACACCCATTCAAAATGCATGTAATCAATGATCCTCGCTTACAGGATTTACAGAGCAAGTGATAATTCAGTCTTTTTTTTTTCAGGAGGTGAGTGAAGACAATTACCTCTGACCATTCCATGTATCCACTCTAGCAAAGTCTTTGTAGTTTTGCTGGCCAGTGAAGAACACATATTCACCATCGTTGGAAGCGTTGCTCTGCAAGAAAAATAATATTTTCAACAAAGAGCTCTCACACAAGAAAGATGAAAAAACACAAGGGCCACACTCCAGTCTTCAAAAGATATACAATAAAGGATATATATGTGCCTAAATGAGACCTTATAGAAGAGTCCAAAAACATCATCTAGCTTAGGTTGCAAAGTTTTCAGGGCTTTCAGCAGGCCGTCTTCATATCCCCACAGCAGCTCTCCCACTGTGCGTGTGGTAAACAGGCCTTCATCTTTGGCCTTCATGTAGGAGGAGATCAGATTGGACAAGATACTCGAGTCCTTGAATCTCTCCATCACAGTCTACAGGAAGGAAGAAGTTGTTAAAGACTGCTTGTTGTGTAAAGCACTAAATTACATAACTTCCATAAAGAAGACTACATAAAAGAATGAATCATTTACTTAAGTAACATGTAAAAAAAATTGCAAGAGAACAAATGGTCAATCCCAGTATTGCAATGCATTTTCTTAGACAATCCTTTTACTCTTCTGCTGTCAAAATCATCTCATTGCCTTTGGAGGAGGTAAAACAACTTGTCTAAAACTCAGTGATTTACTGTATACTATGTGTGTGATATTTGTAACCCAAGTGTATTGTTACTCCATAAAGTGAAGTACTTCTGATTCATTTCAAAAGTAATGTTACTCCATGCAATTACAAGGAAGACTTATTAATCTACTGATCTTTGACCTCTTGCCATAAAATTAACAACCTCCTTAATTGTATGTTGCTGCCCAGTCAAATAAATAAATGAAGCAACCTTATTTACTCATGGATTCCTGTGGCTCACCATAGCAGGGATGTTGACTGTCCTGATGAGGTCACTCTCTGGACCACGCGACATGTTACGCTGGAATATGTAAGTCTTAGTGTTGACAGCTGTTACTTTAGTGCCATTATCCTGGAAGTTGACTTGCTCCATAGGCCGGTACTCTCTGTGCAGCAAAACAGTACAACTGGGTTAAGGTTGAAGGAAGTATTGATAGTTCAGTATCACTGCACTGCAGCAAAAACACTTTAACAGAAAAATAAATAGAGTGTTCATGATGATGTGATCTATCTCTTCAGATGCAGTATCAGCCTCCCTCAGTACTGTTTACGACACAAAACAAAAAATTACATGAGCACCTCACAGTATATGAAAGTAGGATGACAACAGTTTCCCATCATATACAGTGCATGTACACATACCTCAAACTGCAGAGAAAAGGCTACTGTTAATAAGTATAAAGATCTGTATTGAAAATCATATATTTGGCTTGAATATAGCACAATGCAGGAGGATCAGGCTTCCTTTAAACTGATTTCACGTGACTTCCAAAAAAGAGAAAACACATCGTTGCGGTTGTTGAGCAACGGTGATTCACTCACTGACAATCAGCAAAAATGATACTCTTCTCCAAAAAGATGAATCTCAGCTGTTTATTATCTTTGTCTAGCTTTAAATATACAAATGTGAAAGTTTAGGACAATAAGTGAGTAATAATGGCTTTTTTAAATAACTCCACACGAGGTGCCTCAAACTGTTCCAGTTTAACAGATCACAGATTCAGAGTAGAACACTAGTCACTGTTCAGCTTCAAAAAAAAAAAAAAAAAAGAAATCTTCACAGGGTTGTTTCAAAAACTGTTATGCCACCATTATGTAGCTGCCTTGTGGTGCAGTAAAGTGCTTGTTGGTAGAAAAGAAGGAAGGCAAAATAAAACATTTCAGTTATGCCACTCTTATTTCTCAGCAAGACAAGCTGGCAGCAGTACAAAGCATCTGTGTCTGTCAGTGCTTAGGGTGGAGTAGCAAACCGCACTAATGTCTCTGCGAGCAACCGATCTAATTTCTGACCAGCAATAATTTAGTAATGGCAGAACCACGTGGGTTTAAAAGCATTTTGTTTTCTATTTCACAGTAGGTACTGAGAAATCCAAGAAGATGAACAAAAATGAGTGCAAAAGAAATGCACAGTCAAACACATTTGGACTATCAAGCCTGTGTGTCACAGCTTTAATGCTTTTATCAGCTCTGAGGTTTTCCAAACAAGATGCACTGTAATCATCCTATTTAGATAAGCCTAAATAATACTGTGGCAAACTATATTTATTTTAACAACTGTTCACAGATAATCTATAACTTTGTGGACATATTCAATGAAAACATTTTGTATTATAGTCTTTAATATATTGCTTTTGGATGTTGTGCTTTGATGTGTCCTGCATATTTTTTGGGTCCCTTCTTTCCTCTTTGTGTTTCAGTAAATCTCATCATCAGCTTTTTGGCACCTTCCTACCTTGACGGTTGACAGTCTTGTTTCCCTTGTACCAACTGTATATGTGTAAGTGCAACACGTTTGACTAGCATTGTACTCATTCCAAAGATATTAGTAGTTTGTTTCAGTTTGTGTTTATTCATGTGTGATGTTAATTGTTTAGAAGGAGGTATCTTGAATGCAATAGTTTTTACTACTTTGTCCTTTAGATCTGTGTGTCTGTTTTTTTTGTAGTGTGAGATCTTCACTTCTGTTTGAAACGAGAAATAAATAGTGAAGTGAGAATAAAATCTTCCTCTTATTCCTACCTCACCTGTATGTATACGGCCCAATCTCCACCACAGCAGGCCGATCCCCATTCAGCACCTCAATCGGATTGGTCAGGTTAAAGAAGTAAAACTGCATGTAAATGGGGGCTGGTGGATTCTCCCAGGCCTCAAACGCCTCTGTACCATTTTTCAAGATTACTTCCTAAGGAGGACAAAGGTTCAGAGGGTGACTTGTTCTCTATAGTTGAGAAAAAATGTGTGACTTTATGAGAATAGCCTGCTGCTGACTAAGCTGTCCTCACATCATATGATACATTTGCTGCATAAATCTGCTGAAAGTGGTGAAATCATTTGGATTAACTGTCATGATATGTAATATACTTTACATTAAAGACAAAGACAAAGCAGGAATAGAATAATATGACTGAAACCTATGTCAGATATGCAACTGATTTAAAGACGTAAAACCAAATGAAGAGAATGTAATTTACATTGAAAATATAAATCTAAACAAAACACGAGTATAAGGGTCAATTTAATCATTTAATAATAACTTAATAACTTAATTCAACACTAGTCTATGGCTGTTTTATGGGCAGCTGTCACAACATAACATCTAACTTTGGCAGTCGTTTGAAATTAGCATTAGTTTCTAAATGTGGGTCACAAGTAAAACATTAAATTTCATAAGTCTGCTCAAGACCTGAAATTGTCCAGCAAATATTTCCATATTGAAACTCAGTGGTTGAGTCGAAACATTGTATCTGATGTGTAGTCAAATCAAGCTAGCTAACATTAGCTGTCCCCAAAATAACGACCATCGGGCGTTAACGCCTGTTATAAAACGGTAGCATGAATGAGATGCTTACCTTCGCAACCAGTGCCTGTATAAAATGTGGAAACACGTTAGACAAAACCAAGGCAATGCCCAGAATTAGAAGCAGAATAGACAAAACCCCGGTGCTGTAGATGCAGCATGATTTCAGCGGCATGGTGACACAGCAGACTGATGGGAGCGTCTTTCACCGACATTAGCTTCTGTGTTTGTTTTGATGATGAGCGAACTTGCTCGATGGCGCAAAGACTCACATCCGGAACGAAACGAGTCCCGACTACTACTTCCGCTTTCTTCGATAGACGCCGGCTTCCTGGAGCAGGCAACCGTGACGAATTCATTACTGTGCTTTATATAGAAAAGGAATGGAATGGAAGTTGTAATTTATGATGCTAAAAATGTGGTGGTGCTCTAATATCTATTAGACAGTAGACAAAAAGGTGTTTTCCCACATTAACTACTCGCTGAAACACGAGTTCAGGGAAATATCTGTCTTGTCGGGAAACACTCTTTGATTTTAATCACATGACAGGAACCACTTTCTTTAAATCTTTTCTTATGGACCATTTTGTTTCAAACATGACCCATAAATCGTTTAATATATATTTTTAATTTTATTTTCAAATTTTATAATATTATATATAACATAACAAAAGCATAGAAGTATAATATCAAAACTGTAAATACTTCTAGATTTTACATCCATCCATCTATTGAAACGTCTATCTGAGGGGCATTTAATGTGAGGCAAAAAAAAAAATAGATTAAAGTCTGTATAAAAGATCAAATTAAATCAAATTACATTCGAATAGAGCTTTTATTTATTTTATATTTTAATTTGTTAAAATTCCAATAGTTTGAATGTCAGCATAAGCATGTTGAAAATGAGGTCAGACTCAGGTTATCTGAGGGCAAACAAAACCAGGAGATATCCTTGCGTCATTGTTTCTGTGTGTTTTTTTTTAAAAAAGGAAAGAGAACAGATCATGCTGCTTTGCATTGTGGTGTAGGTTATTGTATATATACCTTGTAAATGGGCCCTCAATGGTGTTCAAAAATATCACAAACAGTTGTCAATAGAGGCCCACAGCTCTTTTTTAACCTTTAGCAGGTAAATCCATGTCTAGGTCTATTTTATTTTACACACAAATGCATCTTTGTCAGCCTCTCCATATCCACAATATATTCCTACATTCTCAATGTTTAAATACCCTTGAACAAGGAAATTAACTGCTTTGAATAGTTTCTTGTCAAAATGAATTGTTTCCTGTACCAGTCATTCAAGTTGTTCCAGTGTCAGATGCGTCCTTACCCGAAGGGTGGAGACAGGATTTAGAAGAAAAGACAGAAACATCAGTTCTTGGTAACATAGAAATCACCTGAAAAGAGATGTTGCCTTTACAGTATATCATAATGAGTGAAGTGTGTGTTTACAATGCATGAATTCAGTGCATGTTTCAACACCACCATGTTAATTATTTTCTCGCACATATAAAGTCTATTTTTTTTGGCATAAATGCAACTTCTGTGTAGAGATAAGTTTTAGATTTTATTTTCGTGGACAGGCATTTTATTGCCTGGTGTTTATCAAATACTTTTAAATTATATTACAGTAATATTAATGTAGTAAATGTCTTGTCCACTAGATGGCGTTACTTTAACATTTCTTAAGACTTCCTGCCCCTGCCTATATTTTTTGTTGGTCTATAAACTGGAGTCATAGTACTTGTTGAGTCAAAGTTTCATATAAAAGGGGACACACCTTTGCTTGGATAAGCAGACTAACCTATGAGCAGGCATCTGTGCCTCTGTGTCACGCTGTCTCTTCGCCCTTCTAGTTTCCATTCTCTAATTGTTTACACAAAAATTCTCAGATAACACAGTTTCAAATATACAGCTCATACTCATTTAGGAAATATTTGCCAGGCTAATCTGAACAGACCAACATAGTCTATATATGAAGAGATGTTGAGAAATAGTGAGTTGAGTGAAAAGTAGTTGTATTTATTCAACAGACATTGCTTCAGAGAAACATTTGATTTGAATGAACATATTTGGATGATAACAAACATGTAGACAGTGAGGCAGCCTGGGTTGCATTATCTCATCTTACCAGATAGCATCAACATTACAATCTTACAACTCAACACGTTCTTACTTGCATTAATAAGTGTCACTGTTGCAACATAGACTCATATCATCAACATGACTTGTCTGACTGGCATTAACACATTATTAGTACGGCACATCCTGTAAACACAGTTGAATAGTGACTTCTGTGGATCTGAAGGAGGTTTGTCAGGTCTGACATGAATTATGGGCCATGTATTATCCAGGAGGGATCCATAGGGACTAAAAGTCAGAATATATTGGTCCACATTACATTAATTAAGACCATTCATGTCAAAATCTGTCTCTTGCAGTGGTGGACAAAGTATTCAGATCCTTTACTGAAGTGAAAGTAAAGTAAGATTTTATCGGCTGATTATTTTCTCCATTAATTAATCTGAAAGTAATCCTCTGAAAACAGTGAAAATGCAGTTATAATGATCAAGAACCCAAAGTGACATCTTGACAGTGCTTGTCTTGTTTAATAGGCCAAACCTCAAGAGGTAGAAAGTGGCATGAAAAAAATACTCAAGTAAAGCACTTCAAATTTGTACTTAAATGCTGTACTTGATTACATGTTCATGCTTGCAAGTCCCCCAAACACTATGCAGGTGCAATACTAATATGCTGAAATACCAGTTTACGCAAATAGATGTACTGATTGAATTTTGATTAAAAACACATTCAACAGTTTGAGCAATTACACCTTTATATTTAAGTATATGAGTAAGTAGTAGTATTCCTTTACATGGAAATTTATATGAAAACATGTGACATTTTTGGAGGGTTATGGGAGTTCAGGGGTCAAAAATAGGAAACAAATACACTGTGGTGATTTAATTAAAAAAAATGTTAAAACAGTGAGAAACCTTCTATTATGTTCTCCATTCTGTGAGTGTGGTTTTTGTGTGAAATCCTCCTTTAACCACAACATGAATGAGGCACAATGGAGAACAGAGGCGAGTGACGTCACTTTCCTAAACCGGGTTGAGTCCCGAGCGCGAGACGAGCGCGAGTCCGTGAACAACTTCAGATGCGCGCGGGGGCCGAGTCGAGCCGAGTCGGGCCGGTGTTTACTTCCACACAGTTTTCTGCTCCTTTCTGCATCCTGCTGCTCGACTTCACTCCAGAAACGGCTCGTTGTTTTCTCACCGGTTCGGCAGCTTCTTCTTGTTTCTTGTTTTAATGCGTCCAGTCCTCCTGCGACTCCCCGCACAGAACCCGGTAAGCGTTTCCACTAATTTAACATCATGTTAGTAGTTGTTGGTCGAAATGATGGCTGGTTGGCTATTTTACAAAAGCCTTATAAGTAAGTGTTTGTAAGTCTCATTTCGGCTCTGGTAACAAAGCCTCTAATGTGCTATTCAAGTGTTAGCGTTCATTGATACAAGTGGGGTTTGATAGTTTTTGTGCTGGACGAGTTGTAGCTTTAACCATGTTTGTGTATTTATGCTTAGTTTCCATTGTTTGAAGAGCACTATGCAAACATGCACAGGTGACTACTTGATAATCTGCTCTGAATGAACTGTTTGTTGGCTGCACCAGTAGAAAGTTTGACAATGGATTCAGCAGTAAAGTTTGCACATCAACAGATTTATACGTTGTTTTTGTTCATTTAAAAAATATCTATAGTGATGTATCTTATCATCCAAATTGCAATTGATGGGCAAATAAAAACTGATCAGGAGTCCCCAGAAAATTTGGCTGGTAAACTGGGAAATATAGGCTAATCTGAATGGCCCAGACATGGCTGTCCTCAATGCACCCACTTACAGTACAGCTCATCTCACACATCTGCCCACATGAAGATCTGAAGTCTTATTTCTATGTCTGCAAAACCTTCATGAATGCATTATTCCCTCAGCACCCATCTGCCAGTTTTAATTGCAAAGAGGCTCAAATTGCTCACATGGCTGAAATATAAGCAGATGCAGAGGATCATGGGAATGATAATATTGGAGAGGAGTAAGGAGACTAATTTTGACTGGAATGCTCGCAAGGATATTTTGGAAGTAAATCGTTGACAAGGTCATTCCAGGCATGAAAAATTGGGAATCGCTCGAGGCAGTACAGGCGCAAAAATACACCACGTATTCCCCAATGGCTCTGTGGTGATTTAAAATGACCTTATAGGAAACAATACAAAGCCGGATCCCATTTCCAGGAACAGGTTTAAATTAGAATTGCATGTGGTGTGAAATCCATTCCCATAATTACCCATTTAATGGAGAGGGATAGTTCAGATTTGTTACAGCTTGATTACTGTGATCGCACTCATGAAAACTTTTTCCACATTTGCCTGTGTAGCTTATTGTAGTAATTACTTCTGATGAGGCTTTAATAAACAGCATATTTTAACTTTTATAAGAAAAATGTTGATGTACAAAAGCTGTAGACTATTGCCTCTGTAAATCTCTGCTGCTGCACTGCATGTTTACACCTCATGTTAAGTGTGGATACAGTGTCACAAAGTACTTGACAAGTCAGGTAGTATAGTCTTTTCAGAGACACTAAATCACTCTTGAAATTGAAGCAAACATCAATGAAGCTGAGCTTAAACATCTGTGTTTTTTTTCTTCACAGCCTTGACTGAGTGATTGAGTGAGTGACTGCATGGACCGGACTGAACATGAAGAGCCTTAAAGCCAAGTTTAGAAAAACTGATGTAAGTACTGTAGCACATGTTCATGGCCATGTAAAGTGTGTGTACATGCAGCCATGTGTGTATGTCTGCATGACTGCGTCAGTGTCTGTGTATGTATGGCTGCAGCAGTTGTGGATGATTTATAGCAGATTTTCTCATCCTTTGTGTCAGCAGTACCCCACGGCTTGTTGAAATTCTGCTGTAGAGCAAAAATAAATAGGTTTTAATAGTAAAATAAATAGATTTGAATCATAATGTCTAATGTAATCCATTTAGAGCTTCCTCCATGCTCTTGTAAACAGACGAAGTATGCCATGCTCTTTTTCACATGTCAGCTTGTCAACTCTAATTGAGGGTGTCATGAGAACTCTGGGACCTAAAATCGGGGTCATGTGGTTGAAAAACCGCGATATGACACAGACATTTCTACAGACATATTGAGTCACTTTAGAAGGTGACTGTACAATGTGATGTGAGTTTTTTTTTTATTAATCCTACAAAGACCACAAATATCTCCAGAGGGAGATTTGATCCTGCTGGCTATGAATCAGTCTTAGTGAGGAATGTCTTCATGTCGGTTCAGTCATTCATTCAATGCATGATACTCTACAGTCACAGGAAGTGGGGCGTCTCCACAGCATCTGACTCATCTGTTGTCACAGTGACCGTAATGACACAGAGCGAAACGCCAGACAGGAAAAATCTGGAGGGTTGCTGGATGAATGGGATTCATTTTAGGGGATGGAGGGAGTGTCAGCAGTAGAGAAGTTGGCGAATAGAGAGAAGCCAACTAAGTGAGACACTTGGTTCGTGTAGACAGTTTCCATGAGATTAAGAGTGTGTTGCAGGGCAGGATGGTGTGCTCTGGTTTAATGGCATACTCAGAGGAGGAATTAGGTGGAGTACACCCCTGCTTTTACTAAGTGATAGCCACACTATACTGCGAGGCATAAATAGTGTATGGATGTGGGGAGAGGAGGACTTCTGCTAGTGGAGAGCAAAATTGAATCACCAGAGACCCAACTATAGATCATCTTGAACATTCAATTCTACACTTAAAACTCTTTATAAGGATTACACAGGCAACTGGATATGAATAGAAAATGGGAAAGCAACCAATTATTCCTATTTTTTTTCTGTAACAGCCTGCAATTTTGCTTAGACCCACGGCCTAATATTAGTAAATTATTGCAAATTCAGTCAGCTATGTGGGGGAGTACAATAGTGTCCATTGTTCTCGAAAATGTTGAGTCCAGCTTTGGGCTACAAGGGCACAGTAGTCCCTCCTTTGTGCGTAAAATGGATGGTGTCTGTCTCACCTTTACTGGGTGTTTTCCCAGTCAAAACCTGTATTGTTATAGTAAGAGTTGTAAGTTGTTTGAGATGGATGCTTTTGGACTGAAATGTTTGTCCTCACTGAAATAGTCAGTCGTAGGCGGCATGAGAGAAGAAAGGGAAGAGCAGTGGATGTGAATGTTGCTTGGAAACACGACTGAAGCCATTTGCAGTCATGCATGCCTTTGCAGACCTCACACCCACATACATTGTCGCACTTTGATCCCTTGGATGTCTGATGATTCTGAAGTTTGTCTGTTAATGGTAATAAATCCCTGTTTTCATATCTGTGCATTGATATGATGCTGGAAAAGGAAACAGCCGAACTGTTGTGCTGCACTAGTACGTTTACTTAAAAGAATTGACAGCAGTTTTGATTGATCTGCCAAATCTATTGTCCAAGTCAATATTATGCCCTTGATGTATGTATGTCATGCTGTGTGTATTGATAATCTGAACTATAGTGTGATTCTGTTCTGATGTATTCTGGATATCTAACCAACTATATTCTGAAATTACATTTGTAATTGTAAAAAGAAAGAACAGTACAGTACATACACTTTTAAAAACAAGTAACTTTCAGTGAAGTGCACACACTTATATGCACTCAGCCTGGCTAAAACAGTGCCAGAATTGTAGTGCACACATGGTGATTAAAATTAATGGTCATAATTAAGATATTCAGGAAAAAAAAAGTTTCACAGGCCAGCATGTTTATCCTCTGAGCCAATCTCCATTCCATTGCTTTTTATAGAAACCTCGAACAACCGTAATAGAAAGAAAATATCTCCTTGGTTCTATTTCAGGCTGCGTGTGTCAGTGACAGATTACCCAGGAATGTTTCCCCCCAAAAACCAGCCCTTCATGTTTTAAAATAAAATAACAGAAACTTAATGCCTCCATAAATAGCTTTTCTATGAAGTCAAGACATTTTCAGATAACATGTAATGGAATCTGTGTTTCAGTGTCAAATCTGTACTGAATGGTTCACTTTGAGGATCCGCCACTAGCCCAGTAAACTGAATGCATCAGGCAGCCAAACCTTTACTCAAACACCTCTTGAACATGAGGCCTCTGGAATAAGGAATGTTACTGGAATAAGATTTATTATTACTGTAATATGATTCCATGTATTCGCTGGTATCTATGACAGTTTTGCAAGCTGTTGTTTCATTTCTTCTTTGAGCTTGTGTGTGCATGCTTTTTATTCCCCTGTGCTTGTGTTTGATGCTTGGCTGCACATCAGCTTCCTCCAGGATAAGAAATTAAACTTATTGAAAATATTTTAACAAACTTTACAGGCACTTAAAGTTATAGAATATTTGAGGTTAGGAGGTTAATAGGATCAATAGGAGGTCTCCTTGACCTACGCTACACTTTGCCATGAGGTGCTGTGTTATTGATCAGGCTGCTGTACCAGATTGTGTCAACTACAGAACTGATAAGAAAGACGTGAGGGTCGGGTTTTGTGAAGATTATCAGTGGGGTCTTCTAAGACTGCAAACACGCTCCTTCAAAAGGGAAAATGCACGTCACGCATGAACCCGTTCGCCATTGAACTGTGTAATACTGCAAGGGATGATTAAGTCAGGCTGCAGGGTGCATCTAAATAAAACAAGGACTTTAAGCAGTGTAACATTAATTAAGCTAAGACCATTCTTGATACTTGGCAGCTTAAAATCGACTTTCAAACATGACAAAAAACAGACCTTCCTTAACACATTATGTTCGGAGTATGCTTGTAATTATTTTCTGACCTTCAAGTACCTTTTATTGTTCTATGAAAATATGTTTGGCCGTAGAAGCACCATGAAAACTAGCTCAAAACTGCACAGCCAGGCAGACTCAGCAGAATGTGTCACCAGGTTAAGTAGATCAGCTTTCTCAAACGCTGCACTGTGAATGTGCTGTAAGGCTAAGCAGTGTGAAAACGCTGCCCACGCTTAAGGTGTTCATGCATTTCCAGCCTGTAATGTTGAACAGCTTTATTGCTGCACAAAAGACTAAATGAGAACACAGCTGAATGTGTGATTTTTCTCACAGATTATGCAGCAATGACATATTTTTCTGGACCGGCTTTTTCCTCATTAAAGTCGTGCACCAAATTCTGTGCATGCCTGTATCTAAAAGGGAGTTGCACTGATGTTGCTTTATCAGACTCGGTGAGCAGGTGTGTAGTTGTGCAAGGTCAAAGTGAATAAGGAATTCTGTGTGTGTTCTGAAATATTTCCATGCCTCTCTGCTAGACTCTGTGTCTGCATGTTGTTTCTGGTTTGTCTGTGTCTGCCTGAGTATGTCTTTGGAATATGTTATTGACATTTTGGGATTCGTTTGTGGATCATTTCAGCTAAGCTTTTTTGGCCAAACAGTCAGTGTAATGAGGGAGGCTCTGTGTGTGTTTTGTGTGTGTATGTGAGCAGTGTTTAAGACAAGCAGACGGTGTAATCTGGTTTCTGGGAATGAGGCTGGCGAACAGCCACAGAGAGACTTACAGCCATTCTGCTTCAGCAATGTCTGAACAATCAGCTGTCAGAAATGGTTTTGCTGTGACCTGTACTGCTCATGTCAATAAGAATGGTTCTCTTTGATGTGTTCAAACTAGACCTTTTTGTTTAATGCTGTTTCAGCTGCAATTGCCTTTGGGGCGGGCGGCTGTCCTCCTTAAACCCCCCCCCAGAAATAGAAGAAACAAAATATTTTATTTATGTTATTGACCTAATTCATGTGCACTTGTTTCATTTTAGCTTAGTGTGAGAGTTTTCACTGTGCATTGCTGGCATTGATTAATTTCTCTCTCCTCTGTGTGCCACTGAAGGCGGGGCTTAGTAACTCAACATACACACAGAACACCCCCCTCCCCCCAAAACAGTCAACCCAGGGGAAACAATGTTATTTAGCTACTAGTAGTGAGAAGACTGGCTCTGGTTTGATCCTTTCATCTACCACAAGCAATGAAATCTACAAAATGTCAAGAAAGGAAATATTCTCACAACTGTTTTCCTCATTAAACAGAAAAGTACAACTGTACACCTTCTGAATTCCAGTCAACCACTCTTTAACCAAAGACTGGCTTAATTGCCTTGTTAACTCATTGTAAAACAAACTTTATTCAAACAGAAACAAAACAAAGCTCAACAAACCCATCTTGGTTCTTCTTTCCACTGTTCCTGTAATCACCAGCTCTGGTTGAAATAAACCCTTAATTGAGAGTTTAGATGTAAAAATATTCTGGCTCTACGTCCTGTTTTTTCCCCACTGCCTCTGACTGCTGTTGTTGGTCTCTTTGTGCTACTGAACGAGTCTGTCACTGAGCAGTGGCTTGTTCTTTGGAGGATCATTAAGTTGGCAAAGTAAAATAGCAACAATCAACCCCCAACACCCCCTCAAAAAAAGCAAAAAAAACTGATGATAGATTCAGCCAATCGTCAATATGTTATTCCAGTTGCACAACCTCGCTCTGTAATATTTTGCTTATATTACAACAATGCATAAATAAGCCTATAATGTAGAACGTCATTCCAAAAAGCATTTTTCTCACGTTAGAAAAAAACATGCCATGTGTAATTAGTTTGAGGAATCTTAATTAAATCTTGTAGTGCGTCAACCCTTTGAGACCACATTAACGACTGTTCCTGCTGTTTGAGCAGAGCTGCCCTAAATTAGTTAATTTACTTAGACTGTTATCTTACTCTCAGACCCTCGCTGCCACCCTGAAAGCACATTATTTACTGGCTGTGCTGTTGTGCACACACATACGCAGTCTATTATTATGTGTGTATTCTACTGTTGACAGTGGTTCTGGTATTAAACCCTCACCCAGCCCTTCATACTGTCACATTACTTAAACCCGCTCCCCCAGCTGCTAGACTAAGCAGGATTACTCAAGGCTTTCACACACACACGCTTTCACATCCATGCACGTAGACCAGTATCCACAGCATATGCGCAGACACACACGCCCTCCCCTAATCATCCAGTCTCTCTGTGTCTAATTGATGTGTGGATTATGCTGTCTCCTCTCACTCCACACAGCTGTTTCGTGGCTTAAATTCATCCCAGCTACACAGCACTGGAGACTGAACGGCACATCTAGTGTTTGACACTTGTTAAAACGTACAGAATCTGAATTCAGCTTTGCAATGGGAATAACGACGTCGTTCTTATCAGGAGTTATGAAATGCGTCTGCTGTGTCACATGCTGATCATCTGAGGACATTTCTCCATAATGCTTGTGGTTGAATGGTTGAAGACATTAAACCATAATATTCCACCTCCTTCTTTTGTACAGCAAAGGAAGATATAGTCATTAGGGAAAAATGGCACACCCATTTTTTTCCCATGCAAGTTGAAACATATTGTAGTAAAATAAAAAATCAGTTTATAGTAGCACAATAATGCAGCAGTAGTCTTTGAATTATTGAAGGTTTCTTTTTAACTGAAGTACAGCCTCTCCACTTGGCTCTGTTTGATTTGGCCCAGTCCGACTTGGTTTGGCATGGATTGGTTTGTTCTGGCTGGGTATAGTGAAAGGGTATTAATAGTGGGAGTGACAGTAAAACCTAAAGGGGACGGCCCAGCATTAATCTGAGAGAGGAGGTGGAGGAAGGGTGCTCGCCTTTGTGTGTGTTGTGAGTTGTCAGCAGGAGATGGTACAGCAGTCCATGGGATAACTATGGCCCTGTTCACACTTGTATTCAGCATATTCAGACCCTGTCTACATCCTGCTGAGGGACATTGTAGAAAAGTGTAAACACTGATTTAAAAATACATATGCAGCCAATGCAGAGGTGGAAAATACAGTGTAATGTGGGTTCACTGCATGTTTGATTTGATCGTGACTGGCAGGAGGATGAGTGGCCCACCAGCCAACCACACGCATGTGGAGCTGTGGTTTAGGTTTAGTGCTGAAATGATAAGTTCTCTAATCAGTTCGTCGACTGACAGAAAATGAATCAGCAACTGTTTTGATCATCAATCTTTTAATCTGTAACCAAAAATGACACCAATTTTCTCGTCCCAGCTTCTCAGATGTGAAGATGCTTTTCTTTTTTTGGTTGGAGGAAAAAGGAGATTTGAAGATGTTGCTTTGGACTTTTTGAACACAGAACATTTTTCATTGTTTTCTGACATTTTACAGACTGATTAATCAATTAATTGTGAATATAATAAGCAAATTCATCTGTAATCTCTAACATTCAGTTATTTTTTTCTTTTAAATGGAAAAATAAGTTGAGTGTTATAGAGACTGATGTGGTCTCATGAGGTGCATTCACCTTTTGGCATCAACCTGTAATCATCTGAGTAATGTTGACATTGCATGACTAGTAGATGAAAATACATTCAGCCTCTCAACGGCTTCATGTGACCATTCAAAGGTATTACAGTTGTCTTTGTCATGAGTACAGTTTGTCAATTTTGACAGGCATAAGCAGAATGTAAATGTCATCTAGCCAAATGTTTTTGTCTCCTACATATTCTCATGATGAGGACTCTTTGCTCTGTGTAGATTGTCGCTCCACTTACAGTTAATTAGCTGCTGATTACCGCTGTACTTGTAATCCTAAAGTTTCACCAGCGATTTTGACCACAAGGTCTTCTGAAAGAATGTTAAAAAAATACAGGCTTCAACCAGTTAAGCCAAGCAAATGCAGAGGAAAATGGCTTAGAGCCTGTTTAAACATGGATCCAATTAAAACAGGAACTGCCCATGGGATCCCTTTATTCCTTATCGTCTGTGTACATGAACTGCAGACAAACAGCCAAGAAACCTGCTCGTCAGCAAGCACATGAAGCACTGAGCCTGGTGAAAGCAGGCGGGTGTCATCTTGATGCCTATGCATGTGTTTGCATGCTCATTTATGTGTGGGTGTGTGTTTGTGCATGGGCTTGTTTGTTGTCCACCGTGGGTGTGAGGACATCGGTGACGATGCAGAGTGCTTGTCTGCTGCTTTGTGTGTCTGTGTATGTGTGTACCTGAGAATGTGTTACTGTAGCTATATTTGTCAGTGTGTTACTGAAGGTATATTTGTCAGTGCGAGTTTAAAGTTCTTTAGAAAGCTGTGGCTGTACTTCCAGCGGAGCATGACTCACTAGACTGATATGTCTGTTGACAATGTTCAGGACTGCATGTAGATGAAGCAGAGCTGTCAGACACAAGTAATCACTGATAATGAAGGCGGCACCAGAGATAGTCAAAAGCAGATAAGTTGGATTAGAGGAGTTGAGGTTAAGTTGAAAGGTTGTGGAAAGGTTGTAAAGAATAATGTGAGAAGAGACACAAAAATCAAGAAATAATGAGGAACAAGGGAAGGACAAACGATGAGAGATTTCGGGTGATGGGGAAGACATTTAGCTGCAGAGAAACCCTATTTGGGTGAGAAAGGCAGTCAGGCCCCCCCAGTTTGGTCCAGACGGGTTGTTTAGTTTGGCCTGTGCTGAACAACTGGAACAATATTCATGCTAGGAGATGGATGGAGGGAGGGTTAGACTCAGTTCACCTGAAAAAACTTTGAGAACTCTCCTTCATGAGAGACTTTTGGCATTGCCCTGCTTGATTTGCAGCACACTTCCGAGAACTGTTTTTGCTGTAAAACGTTTGTGAGATGTGTTCTTTAGCTCTGTCTAATGATTTAAAGTGATGGACATTTTTATGAATACAACTTTAAAGAAGAGTAGCCAGACAGACACGGTTTCCTGTTTCACATTTCCCTCCCAAGATTTTGTCCTTGGAGCTCCAATGAATCGTCAGTCAGACTGTGTAACATATATTTTTATTTGACTCTACTTTCAGTTTTTGCATTCAGAGCAAAGTGTGCATCTATGTGTGTTTGCGTGTATGAACTACCCTATCCTGACCGAAGTGATATTTTTGCCCTACTCTGCTGACTTTATGAGCAGCACTCGAGCGTAATGAGGCTGGTTGCTTTCCAAGTCCAGCAGTGTTTATTTATAGGGCAGGAAAGGCTATTTGTGTCAGGAGGAAGTGTTGCACGAGGGCTATTTTTTTTACTGGAGGTCCTCTTGTACCCATAAATGTCCTATGCTGGACTTGTGCAGCACTCCTTCAGCTTTAAAATACAGTAAGTGCATTCAGTGAAAAGAACTGTGTAATAACTCGTGCTTGTAGTAGACTTGTTTTTTTGCATCTTCTAACAACATGGGAGCCTCTAATGCACAGAGCAAAACACAGTGTACACTGTATATTGTCACAATGTCTGAAATCACGTTTTAACCTGACTGTAATTTTAACATGAAACAGCACATGAATACAATGGGTTTCAGTTCAGAGTCATGGTGGTCCCATAGTGTTCACAAGTTATTTATGAGACGAGCGCTAGAAAAGCAGTAAAATAAGAGGTAATTAGAGAGGTCAAAGGGAAATGTTGACTTGTGAGTTTTTCAAGCTCTGGGGGGTAGATGATGGAAGATGTGATGACTTTTTTTTTTCTTGTTTTCCTTTCTCTAAAGTCTTTGTGTTTATACCCTGTCAACAAGAGAACAGCTAAGAGAGAGGCAGAAATATCTTTAAAACAACAAGATTGCATCATGTCTTTAGTTTATCAGTCAAAAAATAGTTAATTCTTTTAAATACTTTTAAATGTGAAGCAGGAACACAGTGCTTATTTGGCACACATAGTACGTCCATCTGAGAGGCATGCCTCCACTAAAATGCATTTAGTATTCCAAGAAAAATCCAAGTAAATAGTGAATGACTGTATTAATAAACACAAATGGAGGAAAGCTGAAAATAACTGAAACACAGATTTGGAGGCACTATGCAAAGCACAATAATGTTTAATCCCAAGCTTTACTTGTTTGCATATGATTTTACAAATTATAACCAACTACAAAATGGCAGATATGATCTAAGATAAATTGACATGGTAACAACTTGGTTTCTTTGAAAATGATTTATTGTCAGTGTCTCCTGGGCAAAGATATTCTCCTTGGCATTCTCGGATGTTTGCAAATTTGGTCCAAAGAAGCACTCTTGGCAGACATTGGGTGCTAATAGAGCTTCCATTAAACTTGGCTCACGTTGATGTCTGTAAAGAGGAACTCCACTGATAATTACAGAAAAATGTAGTTGGTGCGGAGTCAGAACAAACTGAGCTTACCAGACCTCTGTAGCACGCTGTGGCGACTCAAGGTTACCTTAGCTGCTGCTAGCATAGTGCACTCAAATCTCTGACTGACTGTTGGTTGAGTTGCATTGTGGGTAATGCTGGTGCTTGGTTTTGACTGTGCCAACGTTTGCTTGTTGTGAGAGTTAAAAGACATCGAGCGGGGAGAGTTTGCTGCCACTAAAACTGCAATAATACAAAGCTGCCAAACGAGAGAAATGTTCTCATGATGTAAATTGATTTTATTATCTAAACGTGTGGTCCAGATTGGGCAGTATTGTGAAATACATGGCAGCATCTTTCATTATGAGAGCGAGCATCTGGTTTTTGTTTAACAGTTCTGTCTACTAACTCTCTTATTCTGGCTTTGAGTTTCAGAGTCTAGTAAACTATTGTGGTGTGTGTGTGCATACTAATGTTGATGTGTGTTTGTAGTACAGAGGGCAGTAAGCGGTTTCAGCTGTGGCCCGAGAGAAAGGATGTATTGTTTGAGGACATTTGAGCATCTGCTTTGTTGCAGATAAGGGGCTTGAAGTTAACAGCCCCTACTGATCAAAGGGCAGAGGCATTGTGGATGTGTCCATCTCTGTCTTTCCTTCGATGTTTCTTTTCCTTTTTGTTCTGCGCATTGTTCACTCTTCCATCCTCTCCTTCACTTCCTGTCTGTGCTGCCCTCCCCTGTCTCTCAAACAAAGAATATTCTTGTAACCTGTTTAGAGGTTATTCCCCTCTGGAGTAAAGTCTACGTAGCCTGTGTGTCTTATCACTCATCTAACCTACTTTCTTCCTGCATTTATCTCGCTTTATTTTTCGTCCCAACAATTCTCATTTACTGTACCAAAAAGACCACAAATCTGGTTTAGTGTGTGTGAAACAGTGGATGTTGTGTTGTGTGTTCATGTTATGTTCTGTAATCTCTACACAGAAAAAACTTCAATAGAGTTCCTCTCTATTTTCATCCCTAATAATCATGTGCTGCTTTGGTTATTTTTTCCTTTTCTCCTTGACCTGACCTGACTCAGGTTGTCGAAAATAGCAATACTTTTATGCTTTTTTCATACTATTGAAAGTACTAGAGATATTTAAAGAACAGATCTACAATCAGATTTTTGCACAGATGGAACAACAGGGAAGAAAATCAACTGGGCCTCAACCTGTGGCTGTTACAGCTTTCCCATTTTGTGTGCCTAGGACTTTTTTCTTTTTTTGCCGTGGTATTGAAATAAGTATCGAGTATAATTCTGTTATTGTGACAGCACTAGACTTGACTTGGCCTGTTTTATTTTCTTTCCATGTTTTAGCCTCTC
This sequence comes from Centropyge bicolor, assembly GCA_037975185.1. Classification (NCBI taxonomy): domain Eukaryota; kingdom Metazoa; phylum Chordata; class Actinopteri; family Pomacanthidae; genus Centropyge; species Centropyge bicolor. Next base: position 4,243,747 of record JBBMOC010000034.1, on the reverse strand, counting down.
ATAAGTCAGTCCTCTCACTTAATGTCAAAGCTGTTTGTTTTTTTTGCCCAACTAACAGCCTGGTTGGTTGGTCCAACACTTGAGTCCAACGCAAGCTTTCCTGGCCATTACTGCCCAGCTCTCCGTGAAATTTGTTAGGGATACTTTTCATCCCCAGAGTATGATTACCAGTGATTCTGGTGCTACCATCAGGTCACATTTCCCTTAAACAACACTATAATCCATCACCAGGTATCTGGAGAAGTAATTCCTGGATTTCCATGACATTTGCTGTTGATAGCATAGACCTGGTTTTGCCTTTCACAGTTTTTTCTAATCTTCAGATTTCCCGGGAAAGGATTTTCTTAACATGCATTTTGTTTTTTGGGGAGATTTTGGAGTTCATTGATAGGAAAAAAGAGTCCTGGGCAGTTTGCTAGTTAAATTAGTTTTATAAGCCAATTTATATCTTTATTAAAATAAACATTGGTGTCTCCCCCTGCTTCTTTTTTTTCTAGTGATTTAGAAGGTAGTGAAGGCAACCGGTCAACCAAGCCAATCAAAGAAGAACAAACACCTTTTTATCTGTAGGTCAACAAAAATGTTATTTTGTCTACTTTGGAGGGAAATACTAAAGGTTTTCTAAAGTAAACGTTTTTCTGTTTTTCGGCTGAGCTCTACAAACATACAGAACGTGATGTAGGAATTACTGTTTCCTGATCTTTGTTTGTTTTTCCTTTAGGGAACTGAGGAAGTTCAGAGGAGCAGAAACAGCACGGAGAGGCAGACATGTTTATGCAAAAACCATTAGGTTAACAAACAGTCACACATGCTTGATGACCATCTGTTTTCTTTGCACTTTATTATAAAACCGTAGTAATGACTGGATGTTTGAAGTTGTAATTCCATAACATGTTTCCAAAACTTCAGGAACAGAAAGTAACACCTGTGAGACATATGAGGAGAGGAGGTTAGGAAGAATGACTCATTAAACTATAACAACACACAGGACACAAATGCATGGTGAAAATTCAGATTCATAGAAATCCAATATCTCTCTGTTTGTTGTCTCAGCGTGCTCTCTACCAGCTCATTAACTGCTCTCTCTTTTCCTTAGCCTTTACCTCTCTCGCTCCTTGTTCTCTTGCCCTTGTCCTTGCAGCCAGCGTCAGGCCTGGACAAACAGGAAACACTTAGTGTTATCAGCCCACTCTTTGTGTGTCATAATGAGTGTCAGACTAAAGACAGAGAGGGAACAAACACTTCTGTCCACACCCTGATCCCACTGTAAACACACTTATCTGAGCACAAGAAATAGAAAGAGAAGGAGAAGCTGAAAAACGGACAGACAGAGCCAGAAAGGACGAGCGAGAGGGAGCTGAGAAACACATCTGAAAAGGAGAGAGGAAGTGAGATACTTTTCACTTCCTGATGGAACACTCAGAACAGCAGTGGTCTTACTGGTTAACAATCTCAGGATTAATGACCCATGAGTTATTGCTGTGCAAACCAATGTGGGCTAAACCCACGCTGTCCAGTGCAAACCAATGTGGGCTAACCCAACAGTATTCAGTACAAGCAGATATTGTCCTAAGTCATTTAGAGTTCATGTGTTGTGCACTGTGAATGCGCTTGTGCAGTATCTGACCTGCTCTTTTATGTGTTGTGTCCACACAACATCATGAACAGTAGGGCTGCAACTAATGACTGTTTTCATGAGCACAATAATGATAATGGATTATCAAAATAGTTGCTGATACTTTTTCTGTCGAGTAATCGTTTCAGCCCTAATGAGGAGTTCAGGGGTAGGGCTGTTTGTCTCCACACCCGTTTTCCTATCATAAAAAAAATCACAAAATTTTCCCATGAGAACCACATACATATTTGGTTTCCTATCAGCTTTCAGTTTCTGAAATGCCCTAGTTCTAGTAGCATATATGCAGCAATTTTACATTTTACTTTTAAACCATATCACAGACACTGTACTTGTGTCATGATATTAAATTTAAAAGTTATTTCTTCAGGCCACGCACCTGATTTAATCCTTTGTCGAGTGCCCTTATGTCAATGAGGGAGAACCACAAATTGTCATTAACTTTAAGGATAATTTCCCTATTATTTCCTTGCAGCGCTATGGTACGCTGTTTGCTCTCTCAGAACAGCTGTAATCCCCCTTCATTATGCCTGTTCTTGGTTTAGAAAACTTTTAAACACACTTTGTTCAATCACTTTTTGTTGGAGCCGAGGCCCGTGCTGATTTTGCACCGTCACTGCCAACGAATGATTATTTCATCGGCCTCCCTGCGATGACACTATTTGTGTATGCGGCCGAAAGTGGAGCAGTGCATTCCGCTCCACTTGAACCTGTCCATTACAATGTAGTCTAATGCTATCGGTGTCATGCTGCTCTGTCGTGACAGCCCTTCATTTTTTGTTCAGCCTATTAAAATCACAGAGGCCATTAGGCAGGATCATGTTATACAGTGCATCAGTGTTTCCCCTGTAATTTTTTCTATTAGTGCTGGTAGGGGTTCAAAGCCCATTCCAGTCCTTCTCCCACAGGCAGTTCTTGTTAATGAGACTGTGACCGTTCACTGTAAGTGTCAGCTGTACACGTCTCAGGTTTTTCTTGAGATGTTTCATATCATGTCATAAAAAGAACCAACCCACAAACTTTAACCAAGTAGTCAGCAACCCAATTGATTTACGGTATGTATATTTGTAGAGCGACAACGATCGGTGGCTAATCAATTAGTCAGTTGAAAGACAATTAATCGACAATTAATTAAACTATTTTAGATAATTAGTTACTCATTTAAGTGATTTTTTAAGCAAAAATGTCAAAGATGTACGGATTTGCTGCTTTTCCTTGTCATTTATGAAAGTAATTGAAGGTTTTGGACTGTTAAAAGAAACAGTTTAAAGACTTTGCTTTGGGATTTGGGAATTTTTGACATTTTATAGACTACAAGACAATGAATACTTGCAAAAATAACTGTCAGATCAATCAATAATGAAAATAATTATTAGTTGCAGCTCTATTATAGAGCTGCAACAAACCGATCCGTTGAGGAACAGTAAAGGCTCCAGCTTCTCAAGTGTGACATGTCTCTGCTTTTCCTTTTCTTCCTTCTGGGTAATTTCACTATCTTTGGTGTTTGGACAAAACAAGATGTGATGACATCACCTTGGGCTCTGGTAAACTGTGATGGGGTTCTTTCATTATTTTTGACGTCGTGTACTTCAAATGATTAATTGATTAATCAAGAAAAATACTTGGCTGATAAAGCACTAATGGAAATAATTATTTGCAGGCCAAGACAAATATTTCTGCTTTTATTCCTCGCCACAGTCAAGCGTGACTGTTGCGATGTGCAAAGAGGAAATCCTGTTCAATATGAAACGAGTGAAAATAATCATGAACACTGGACAAAGCACACCTCTGAGACACAGATGTGTGAAACATATGAAGTACACAAAGTTGTGCAGATGTTGTAAGACTGGTTTCTCTGTCATATAAACCCCTCTGGGTAAGAATAAATGACTTGGCATGCTAAACACTAACAGTACATATTTCCATGTAATAGATAAGGGGAGTGTTGACTCTGCTCTGTAGACATAGTGGAGGTTCAGATAAGGTTAAACCTTTAGTTAGAACTCTGCAGTTTCTTGATTTAAAGCAACTGACAACCAACGACAGCGTAAAGAAATCTTTACTTAAGCAAGTGTACAGAGACGTGGTTGTGACTGTGTCACTGGTGGTGTTTTTAATGATAGTACAAAGCTCTAAGCCAAGAAAATATACAGTACCCAGATCCCTGGACCTTAGTTTAAAAACACTACACTATCTCATACCTTGTTTTCCATCCTCATAACCACACTGTAAGTTTCTAATTGCCAGGTTACGGCCCTCTTAGGTTGGACAGGTTTGTGTGGTTGACCAGTTGATGGCAACTCTGCTCTGACTCTGGGTTTTTCTTTAAATCTTGGGTGGATACATCTTAAGGATAAACATTTGCCGTAGTTTCATTGTATGGTGCATTTAAAAGCCTGTGTTGTCTCTCTGTGAGACATCTTGCCAGCAAACTTCTCTAGCTTAAATGAATACATTTTCTTCTTGGCGTTCTTCCAGTATTTTGTCTCATCATCTTGTATTAAAGCATCTTCAGTTCTTCAAACAGAAATCAAAAAATGCACACATTTGTAATAGTCTCTCAAACTGGAATAGATAAGGGTGCAAGATAGATTTTTAAATCGGCAGACCTTTTGTGCTAATATCAAGAGTGACAGATGCAACATCAAGTGAGTAATATATATTTTTTCAGCTGCTAATTAAGTCACATTCAGGGATACCTCGCCGTCTGGAGGAGGTGACTGCTCCTGTTATTCCATCTGTCATGTAGACGAGTGGGATTGTTTTGCTGCTGTTTCCGGATCACAAAGTCACTCAATTACAGCAGCCAGTTCCACCCTTCCTGATGTCCACACAACATGATAAGTACTGTGTTGGATTATATACACAAACCACTGTCGAGTTCCTTTTACATTCTCTTTGAAGATTTTGGTAAAGGTCCAACAGAAACACAGGCTACGCTCATATGTACATACATATTAATTTCCATCTCCCTAGCTATGTCTCAGCTGTGTATACTCTTCTTTACTTTTCAGTTCTTCTACCGTCTCCTAAGTGAGTCTATTTTTAGTATTTGACTGCCTCAGTGCCCTGCATGCTGGCTGAACAACACATGACAGTCTGTATGAAAATCATGAGACTTTTCATACCAGCACACTCGGGGGCAAATCAGGTCCACCTCTGGGAAAACAAGTCCTTACTGCTGCACCATATGGGATATGTCCTTTATAGCTTCAGCTATCTCCTGCTGTGTCATGTTTCACTGCACACCAATCATAGTGATGGACAGATTCATGTCGTCTGACTTACTTACCCACAACCCCCACAGAACCTTTGTGAATGTTTTCATCCAGAGCCAGGAAATTGTTTAGCAGAGGTGGTAAGCCACCCAGGTCCTGATTCATCTTATTACAATCAGGGCCATTAATAGATGAATATAATGTCTTTGCCACACTCTAGATTATGGCAGTTGCTGTGCAGAATTGCTCCTCTGGGTTTTATTTCCTGAAAGTATTTTGAGTTTTTTTTTAATATGTTTGCAGAGATGCTCAACATGTCAGGCTAGATCGTCCACCATCACTCTAAAATGTGAAACCGACAAATTGCCCACATAATGAACAGTAACAAAAAAAAATGTTTTCAGGAATGTCTGCATGCATAATTTTGGGGGTTTTCAGGGTTTGGTTTTTAAGGATAAAAGTATGGTGGCTGAGAATCCTCAATGGTACAACTTAAAGGTGTCCCATGGAGTACAATCTGTTGGATTCGACTTCAGCACAAAACATTAGCAAAACCAATGTTTTGAGTATTTAAAACCGTGCAATGTTTACATCCATATTTGCTAGCTTGCTTTTCTCCTCCTTGCCTTTGTTGGAGCATTGTTGGCTTGGACACATGTACTATACATGCATCTTTGTGTGTGTGCATGATACAAACAAAACTCTAAACTGGTCTCAGATATTTTTGGAAATGCTTGAAGTGTGCCCATCACTGCTCATCATGGACTTGGTGGGGCACCTGGTAGATTCATGTATCTTATTTCACTTTTCTGTCAGTGCTCAGCTGAGCGCCTTTACGTCCAATCTGTTATTTCTAGTCCGTCAGAGAACTTTCTCATCTTACACCACCTCGTAAATAGTATCTCACCTCTCGCTTCAGTGTTGTGAAGCCTGGATCACAAGGATTGTGTGGGTATTATTTTCCTTGTCTGACAACGAAGAATATGTCTACACTCTCAGTCATCTTAGACTTTACTGTCAAACTCCAGCAATTCAGTATTTTTCATTTCCTTATTGGTCCACATTAGCGACTCTAGGCTGGAGGTTAGGCTGCACAGCTCAGTGGTCACCCTAGCTGTGTCAGTGACAGAAGGGATTTTTATAGCCCTGCGTTTTTCCACCAGCTGTGCAAAATGTATTGCAGTGATTGCATCTGGGTTTTTGCCAGAGGCTGTTTGCACGATGTATCGCCACGTTGGCTTATTGCTCTCTTAAAATAGGGTACAGTTTGCCACCGCAGAGTCAAAGAGTGCACTCCCTTATCACGTGTAGGTCAGTGGGCTATCAGGTCAAATTTAATACTGTGCTGCATCCTAATATGCACAGGTGGCTGCTGGGAGAGCTGACTAATAAACTTGTGCTGCCAACTTGTCTAGGGTGCATAGGTTCACTTCTCCCTCTTGTTCTGCTGTCTGGTTGAGGAAACAGATTCCTTTACAGCATTTAATATCTAACAACTACTAACTTCAAATGATTTTATATTGTAAGTTTATGGCCAGGCTGCTTCCTATCTAGTCTGGCTTTGCTTTATTGTAGTTTGTGAGTACTCATTCTAAATGTTTTCGTAATGTTTTTTGGCCAGAGGTAAACGCTCTAGTGGACAGCTCTTAAAGCTTACTGTGCTGTATTTTCAGACTGCAGTGTATCAGACTGTCTCTGTATGAGCTCATGCCTGAAGCTTCCCAAAGGCTGACTTCTCTCTATCTGAACAGCCTGTCAGTGATACAAATGTGGGGCCTTTTGGTTTGTGTGTATTTGTCAGTGCGCATGCCCACACTGGATGGTGTGTGTGTGTGTGTGTGTGTGTGTGTGTGTGTGTGTGTGTGTGTGTGTGTGTGTGTGTCTGTGTGTCTGTGTGTCTGTGTGTCTGTGTGTGTGTGATACCACATATGGACACAAATGTTTTGTGTGGGCTACAGCAAAGCCAATGAAGCGCTCTCTCCCTCAGAAAAAGCATTACTCACATTAAGGGCATCTCGGTCTTTTTGGCTGCAGAGTGAGATTTGCTAATGTGGGTGTCAGTGTGTAAAGATGAATGTGATTGTTGGAATGTACACATTATTATTAGAGATAAGATGCTTTCTTGGAATTTTAACCAATGATAGATACATCACAAAAAAAAAAATTCATATCTTTTTACATCATATTGGCCTCCACCTTTTGGTTGCACATTTGATATCAGCTTTCTCTCTTAACTCATCTCTCCTCTCCCCTATAGACAAATGAGTGGAACAAAAACGACGAGCGCCTGCTTGCTGCGGTGGAGCATGGCGAGGTGGAGAAGGTGGCATCGCTTCTGGCCAAGAAAGGTGCCAGCGCTGTAAAGCTGGACAGCGAGGGCAAATCAGCGTAAGCATTCTTACTATTTCCTACCTTTGTTTGTTGAATATTGCATATTGATTGATGTCTTTCTGTAATCACTGTATGAATCCCAGTGCATCCCAATTTCCTCCTGGGGAGAGTTTGTACATCAGAATCACAAAATGCCTGCTGCAAAAAACAATAGTCTGCAGTGGCTTCTGTAGCAGCATCAGTCAAAAAAAGATACTTGAATTCAGATCTGCTGCTCTGACAAGGCTGCAAACTGAAAACTAGAGCTGAATAACGTGCAAATCTCCTGTTTGCTGCCGGGTTTATTATTATCAGGTGCAGCTATTTAGACACTATCTGTGTCTTAGCTAACTGTTAAACAACAAAGGTCTGATAAGAAATGGTTTGATAGGCGGAAAAATCAAAGTGGGTGTATTCAATTTCAGGGAAACATTATCCAGCCTTGGTGATTTTTGCTTTTCTCTTTCATATCTCTCCAGCATATGCTCACATTCTTGGGCTTATGAAACAACTTTCACGCTCCACAGCACAAAGTTAAAAATGAATGACCAATCTGAAAATACAGCTGTTTTTCTGAGTTCCTGAAAGGTTGACATTTTCGACCGTTCACTCGGCCTCTCTGACATTCCTGTGTTTTGAGAGCCGGCTCATTTCTCTGCAGAGGCAGTGGAGCTCGTTGCCTCACCGATTGAGATTGCTGATAACACAGAGGCTCACTGTTAATATTTGACCTCTTTCTCTTTCTGAAACACAACACCCGCTGACCTCAATGTGTTAAGCAGCTCACGCAGAGCCAGGAACATCAAAACACAGGAACAAATGCGGCGAGAAACGAATGCGCAGATTCTCACATGCTGAAACAGCCGCACAGGCTTTTTCTTGTTCCCCCAGTCGTTCACATCCTTGACCTTCTCTCTGTGTGCGGCTGGGACACAGAAACACACATACAGATGCATACTCACTCACGGCCTTTGTAAATCACGATGAATGCGGTGGTTTGGGATCTCAACGATCCAATCTTTTCAGGACGCACAAAGGAGGAGTCTACAGTATCTCTATGGTGATAAAACCTGATTGAAAGGCATGTGGGCATAGTTGTGAGTGTGTAAGAGTGTGTGAGCGTGTATGCCACACACACAAACACTCGGCAAAGGGAAGGCTGCGCATGTGTAGTGTTGTTTTCATTCTACTCACTGAGCTGGAAAACGGTTGCATTGGTTGCACACATATGCACAAACAGGCAATGTAAAAACTACATGTTGTGGTTTTGCTGGGTTACCTGCTGTACTATTTCTTGGCTGGTTGCAGGGATTTCCTGAAGTCTTTAGCAAGTCACTGCACCTGGACAAGTAGATTTAAAATAATAATAATTAGCTGTTTTCATAGGTGGATTTTGTTACCTTTGGATAGAGCCAGGGAAGCTGTTTCTTGTGTTGATGCAAAGATAAGCTAACCAGCTGCAGATTGTAGCTCCATATTTCCCAAATGTTGAACTGTTCATTTAATGTATTTTATTTAGACAGGGACAGATCAATCATAAGTGTAAAATAATGAGGCAGCTTTGTTTGAGAAGATGTGGGATTGACGACTTTAATGGTAGGACTTAATTTACACAATGTGAAGCCACCGCTGGAAATGCATGGTTTCCAGTGTCACGAGATCTTTAATGTTCGTCTGAAAACCAGCAAAAAAAAAGAGTGGTTGTAAAATAAGCCTTCTTACAAGCATCTCGCTTCTGATTTTCTAACTACCAATTACTGCATTTCTAATGTGTTCTTTGCTTTGTGTGTTTGTGTGTTGCAGGCTTCATGTGGCAGCTGCACGCGGTCTGACAGACTGTATATCTGTCATCCTGGCACATGGAGTGGACCTGTCAATCACTGATGGTTCAGGTATATACTGGAATTATTTATATACAGCAGTGATAGAACATGTCGAAATTTTCTGTATTTCTGCAGACGATTCTCAATAATTACAGAAAATGTAATATTATAATGGTTTTGCGTAATTCATTTAATTGGGTGATTGTTGTTTGACTGTCAAACTCCACATACTTTCGAGTGCCACTTTTCCTGCTAAGATGTCTGTGGTCATTTTCATTTCAGCCACTTTTTCATTAAATACATGTTCCTAATAAAGAAATTTCTTGATCTGTTTTCAGGTTTCAATCCACTACACCTAGCTGCCAAAAACAATCACATCGAGTGCTGCAAAAAGCTCATCCAGGTAAGGTGGATAAAGTGAATGAGGCATTTATTAGAAGCAAACTGATTTTTATCTGTAAAACCTCTTTGTCACTCAGTTAATGTATTGAAATGGTATTTAGTTTAATGTTATGACTGTATAGTGTTTTAAGTTCAGTTAAATGCTTTCAAGATGTATTGTACAACAAAAAGTGCAAAGAATATGAAAGTAAGGATGTTTTAATGGCAGAGCTTTCAGTCACCCAGCAGGATCTCTTCATCTTGGATGCATTACTTGGTGCAGCAAATAAGGAATGTGTGAACGCAGGAGCATGACCCATATGAAACTAACTCTCTGAATAGTCTCACTCTTCTGTTAAGACATGTGAAACCAAACAGCTTCACTGATTCACTTCTTCAGTCTGTGCACAGATCAGCAGATCTCAGCAGGAGGAGACACGCACACAAACACATATGTTTCACTATCCCTATGGGGACACTCCATTGACATAATGCGTTCCCTAGGCCCTTAGCCTAACCCTAACTATCACAACTGAATTGTAACCTTCGCACTAAAACCAAGTCTTAACCCTCAAAAAACAGTCACACAAAACAAGTACACACACACATATGCACTTTCACACACACCTTCTTTCTGCTTTGATCTGCTGACCCAACTATCCCGTGACAGCCTGGAGCATCCCAACAACACACACACATTGTAAAGCTTTAAACACCTTTTTGTCCATGTGCCCCAAACTGCTTTGTACTGTAATGCTATGACAAACTTTTGTGTCTGTACTTGACATGAAATTGCACCAAATAATGCCATTTTGTTGGCAGAATTTTGTTAGCTGCAAACTGTCGGTACTAGTAAAACATAGTGCTGTTATTCCTAAAAAAATTTAGCAGGTCACTACTACTAGTAAGCTATGGGGACAAAAGATACAGTGATATACAGTTTGCTGCACATGTGTGTATTTGTGGTGCATGTGCATTGCTTTCTAACATAAGGTAAACATTTGATCTACATAAAGCACCAGTGGTAAACAGATTGTGGTGTCAGTTCCTCAGGAAATAAACTCCACTAACATTATTGCTGATCCTCTACAGCAGCATGAAAAGCATTTTGAGAATTCTTTGAGAATTTTTTGGGAAACACTCTTAAATTGTTTCATTCCTTTAGGGGAATGAAAGAATTGACTAGCTGTAGGTACGGCAGGTTGATGAAAAGTAGAGACTAAATGTAATCACAACAAGAAATGAAATGTATTGAGTGTCATGGCCTACTGACCCAAAAAGTCTTAAGAGTATTTACAATAGATATTTCCATTCATAGTCATTCATAATTTATGTTTATCATTGATTTTCACATCTGATATGTTTGTGTTTCCCCTCCAGAGCAAATGTCCTATCGATGCTGCCGACAGCTCAGGGAAGGCTGCTTTGCATCACGCTGGTAAGTGCGTCAGTATCCTGAGAGTTAATTAAACAAAAGTGCTTTTGTTGAAGATTAGTCTGGTCGGACAAGGACGTGGGAAAATATATCTTGTGAGATTAAGTTTAAGATCTAGTTTTATTTGGATGTAATCTTCCACCTTATTTGGGATTAGGAGATTAAATGTGATTTCAACTCACTTTGTTTCAATCAAAAGTTCCCATGATACTTTGCAGGTTTTCACTCCAAACACTCACTGTCTCTGACCGACGAGAAAGTTCTCACAGAAAATAAAGTTTTCAAGAACGCCTGTCTAAAATGAACATGACGGCGCTTCTTTCCAGTGTCACAGTCCTGATGTTAGGTGACACAACTGTAAACATAACTGCAATGGCTCACTAGTGTTGAGCTACTGCACAAAAGCAGAGTGGACAGTCCAACCATCTTTAACTCATCTTATTTTTGATTAATCTGGCCTTTTGGAAATGGGAGACAACTGAGACACATTTCATTCCTGAATTCAATCCTAGACCACAGTGTGATCTCTGGACACCTGTGTGCTTCTTTCCATTGTCTGATTGTTGTTTTATTTCACTCTCAGCTGCCAGCGGGAACATCCAGACCGTCCAGCTGCTGTGTGAACTCAAAAGTCCCATCAACCTGAAAGATGCCGTATGTACTTTCATTATTACTTCCACCCTTTCTTTCCCAGACTAATTTTTCCTGGCAGGATAATAACAGCCTCTGAATCACAATAAAGAACCACAAAAATGCTCCGTTCGGTTCTCATTGGTATCACTTTCTGCTGTGTTAGTTCCAGAGAGGAATTTGCTCAGGGAAGGTTAATCACTGGTTTGGATTGTCTTTAAGATTTACCTGTGTATAGTTCCTGTGTTTGCAACAGGATGCTTTCTTTAGATATCTGACAAATTACAGTTTTGTCTGCATCACTTTATGTGCTTTTTAAGTTTGTTAAGAGAACATAAAATTAACTACAGTTGTCTCTCACAGCTTTAAATCTACAATATGAAGGATCCTCATTAATTTGCACATCCTCTCATTTGTCCTCCTCTGTTTAAAGATTGATTAGTATTGTGCATTGAGCGCATGTTTATGTGAATGCGTGTGAGGCAGAGGGTCAATGTACTGTAGGAACTCTGCTCTCAAGCCGCAGACATGTGGTCTCCATTGCAGTGACGCTCCATGCCTGTGGTTTTTACCCAACTAAGGGGTGTGTGTGCATGATATTGTTGTGTGTGTGTGTGCAGAAGAAAAAACGTAAGTGAGAGAATGTGTTGCCCCTTTGAGTTCCCTTTTTTATTAACACGTTACAGCTGGTCTGTTGTAGATACACACATGCACGCGCGCGCACACACACACACACACACACATACACAGTGGTCCCTCAGTCTACATGTAAAGATGTTGTGTTATTGTTAATAAAAATTAATTGCCACTGAGTGCTTGTTTGAGCCTGTGACAAGTTGTATGTTGTGGCTTTAGAAACTGGTTCATGCTACCACTTTGTACCACTGCCTGTAAGGACTGTAAAGCTAAAGTATAGGGTTTCTGTAATCCTTACAATTGGAGCAAACCCCAACCAGACACTTTAGTTGTTTTTCTATTACACTTACCTGCAGTCTTCAAATATTTCTTCGTAATCAGTCGAAAAATTGTTGCATCGTCTGTGCTTTTAGGACAACGTAACCAGCTAATTTCACTCAAAATTGACATTCGCATGTTCTCCACACGTCTCATGTTTTTTTATACATGCGAGACCACAAAGCCATAATCATCTGCAAATGTGTGTGAGTGAGATTTGAGCGGCTCTGTCTGCTGTTAGTGGATGTATAGACCACAGGGTCGTCTGGAACATATTGTTTCTGTGCTGAACAGAACATGCCAGCTTGTTAGCCTCAGGCGTACATCGGCTGGCTGTAACAAATATCTATACCTGATCTATATTTGACTTGAGTAAACACACAGCAAGACACAGAAAGAAACGGGAACATCTGCCAGGTCTTACATGTGTCAGACAAAGAATGTTTATAGAAAATCAAGTGAATGTAAACTTGAATTCTGTTCAGAGACAGTGGCACTGTGTAGGATAAAAGCTTCATAGTGTATTCAGTTGGAAAGTATTTCTCAGTTGCATACAAGAATGTTTAAGTAATAATCAGAAAGTTTGAGGATTAAGAAATATTTAAAAACACAAGTCGTTATTATAGAAGAAAATCAGAGGCTCGATCACCAGCGTTATCTGAACGCAAGCGTCAGTGGCAAGAATACAACTCAAGGAAATCTGACCTTTTGTATAAAGGAGTTAAAGTTGTTCAAACCACTAATTTGCTTGACCAAGAAATAGTGTGGAGTTCTAAATATTTCTTCCTCATTTTACATCATAACTTCTTCAAACCTTCAATTCTCAGACTTGGACGATTTATCTACTTAGCTCTACTGCAGAGTGTTGCAGTATAGCAGAACTGAAAAAGTCTAAAAATACAAGCATCTAACAGGGTAATTCCATGCCAAATCATTATATATATATATATATAAAATGTAATATGCTGTCCCATAAGGAGTGTATTAAGTTTCAAATATGAGCATGTTTGTGCATGCTTGCCTTGATTGACAGCCCTCTAATGTTATCACACCTACAGTAGCTGTGATGGATGCTACTCACTTGGCTTTACCTTGTTGCGCAAAATGCGGTATACCAGCTTGAAACCGACAAGATGGCAGCAAGTTCTGAACAATACCGAGTGTAGACAAGCAGGCATTTCTACACCTGCGCTCTCACACTCACCCACACAGACGCTGAATCTATTACTGCGAGAGAGAAAAAGTGCTTTCTGTCTTTTAGATTCCAGAGAAGGAGCAGTTCAGTAGAAACAGGCTGAGCAGAGCAGAGCAGACACAGGGCTGCTAAAGTCTTCAGCAGAGCTCAGAGGAACCCACAACATAGTTTTGTTCTCTGTGGCGTTTGGAAGCAGCAGCCTTGTAATATAAAACACAAAACTATGCTGACACACTTTACTGGTTCTTGACATTCTTTTGCTTTTTTTCTAGTTGTACAGGAATTTGTTTTTTTGTTTTTTTTTGAACCGTTTCCTTTTTAACACTATAAATGACTTGTGGAAATGTCTGTTCATACAGTTTAACCTTGAGTTCCTTGTCTGTTCTTTATGTGTTACCTTTGCATTCAGAGCTCACTCTTATTACATATCATTTATCTTTTTTTTTTTTTCCCATTTTTGGCTTTCTTGCCTTCGTCATGGAGATATCTGATATTTTTTCTCCTTTCTTTATATTATTTATTTTTCTAACCACAAGCCTCAGAAGCAGATTTTCACTGACCAGCTCTCCATGAGTCGAAGAAGAGAAACCAACACGGGAACACAGCTGGTTCTTGTCTTTGGTTTGTGTAACAGCATATACACTCTGTGTCTCCATGACTGCCTGGTGAAGTGACCTGTCATTATGTGTGTTGCTTGTTTGCAGACGACACCAGGTCAAACTTACAGCAAACACAAGTATAAGTGACTGGCTTTAAATTCTTCCTCCTGTCATCTTGGTGAAGATGATGTAGGCAGTAGCTCCTTCCAGACTGTACGCCGCCCTCCACAAGCCCAGCCAATCAAATGTTTATGTTAGATTTAGGTCATAGACGGTTAAGGTTAGGTTAAATGTCGTTCTTGAGGTTAGGATCTGTCAGTCCTGGTGAAACATGTGGGATGTCTACGTTGCATGAAACACTGGCCCAGTAGCCTAACTCGAGGCAATAAACTCTGCTGAGCCAGCCTATTCATTTAGAACTGTAGATATATCATTTTGGGGATTTTCCCAAGAGCTACGCCACTCTAGAAAGTGGAACAACTTTTGGCTTTTCTGTTTATCTGCTGGGAAACTCATTTAGGAGACGTTCACTCCTTTTTCACATGGGTCTGAGATTTCTCTCACCACACAGACGCTCACCATACTTCATGTCTGCCCTCAGCCTCATGTCACACAAGATAAGCTGTGCAGGTGTGTGCTATGTAGGTTTGTGTATAGGATAATTCCAGCCATATCTAATGTTTATAATGTTCTTTTTGTCTCAAAGGACGGGCTCACCCCTTTGCTGCTGTCAGCCAAACATGGTCATGCTGAAGTGTGCAGCACTTTGCTGGACTGCGGTGCTGACATCAACGCTTCTGACAACAGTGGCAGGTACAAACACAAGACAAGCCCGCAGAATTTAGAAATGCTCTCATGTTCAGATGATGGGTAGATGTTGCATTGGTGATCAATATTTTTTTGTTTCTGTGTTGCAGGACGGGCTTGATGCTGGCCAGCGAGTCCAATGCTGTGCCTGCTGTTGAAGTCTTGGTTCAGCGAGGAGCAGATCTGTCGGCCATAGATTCACAAGGCCACGATGTTGTACACTACGCCAAGCTGTCGAGCAACTCTGAGGTCAAAACTGCCCTCGCTGCTGCCCTGAACAGACAGCAGATCTCAGGTAAGAGTCATGAAAATAAACACACAGAAAGTGCAGTAAGGAAGCATTGAGACAGCAGAATATGACATTATCTGGATGGGTTGTCTTGAGGATGCTGCATTGATTTAAGTTAAAACCACTATATGCCTAATCTTTGTCCTAACCAAACCAAATAAGTCCAGTTCTTAATATTTAATGGTCGATTATTTGAAGACCAACTTTTTGCACACAGATGCCAGTTGAGTCCCCATAATGTTATGGTCTTTAAATCCTTGTTCCAACAATATAATTTATACAAATACAGACACACAAATATGCATTGCCTCTGTGTGCTAGAGCTTTTCAATACAAAGGCAACACTGCCATCTGGTGGACATCACCCCTCAGTACGACCTGTTTATTTTCTGTGCATATTTGGTGTAAACTGTTTCATATTTGTAGTTGACAAGTATAACATATTTGTAGATAAAGCTGTAATTATCACCCCAATTAGATTTTTTTTTTTACATGCTCTCCATTTATGATGTTCTCACTGTCTCCCCTTGACAGATGCAAAGTCTCCTAAAAGTCCTCAGGTAAGACAAAAGCCTCCTTTTTCAATACTTTCCTTTAGTGGTCCTCAAAAACAGGTGGCCAGATATACTAAAAGACTTGAACATAACAACCAATCAACTGTTAATGACTGAAATAGTCTAAAATATTTAATTCTACTGTGTGGTTTATAGAGAAGAGCTAATAAATGATTAATAAAAGCCAAATTTAGTTTGATTTCTTTTGTGCAGTTACATCTTGTGGACAGTAGTTTATCAGCTTTTCTAATGTGTCCACATCAAATATCTTAGCTTGTGAAAAAAAAAAATTTTAGTCGCCATTTTAGGAAAATAAAACTAAATCTTACAGTAGCACTCATTGATTGACTCTCCTTTTACTAACCAGCACTGATTCCCACCTTTCTTTTTTCGTTGCCTTTCTTCTCTGTCTCTCTTGCTGGCTCCTCAGCATGATCAAGTAGCTAAGCTAAGTGATGAAAGGATCACAACTCCCAAAAAACGAAAAGCACCTCCACCTCCTATTAGCCCACTGCAGGTAAATGCATGTCTCCCTGACTATTTGTCTGCTTGTATCAGTATGTCACTCTTTATATTAATGCATGTCTGCCATATATTCGTGAAATGAGTCGTCAGACCTGTGTGTGTCTGGTCTCCATTTGTATCTGTTATCGTTCTGTCAGTCAGTCTTCTCTCATCAAATTATCAGAGTATAAGTGTATTTCACTGATGTAGTATGTTCATTTATTTATGTACTAATTTGTTTTTTGTTTTCCAGAGTTTGCTATAACTCATTATGTCACTTAAATGTCATAACAGGACACTAAGTTTTAGTCTTACTGTAGTTTCTAGCATTTCTATACCAACAGATTCTGAACATATTGTACTCATTTAACACTTAAATCTTTTGTTTACCAATAAATCATGACAAGAATTTGAGGGAAACAAATTCAAAATCTGATCCTACTAAAACTAACTTGATCCTTCTTCAGAGCTCTGGACCCTCTTCTCCCTCGGCCATGACCTCTGCTGGGACCCCTGCATCCAACAAAAGTGACACTCCCAGAAGATTCATCTACAAGGTAAGATAACAATAACAAATATAATAACTTTAATAAGAAGCATGAGTATTTAATCAGCCTTTATTTTAACTCAGAAATACATAGAGGAGGAGACCGCATTTACAATATAGATGAGTAAAAAATATCCTAGATACCAAGAAATACAAAAAGGAAGATTAAAAACTGAAAAGCAAACCAGTTTTTAAGACTTTTTTTCTGCTAGCTGATGCCTTCCTCAGACTCTTATTTATGGCTGCAGGAACTTCCAGATGAACATATTTACCAAAGTAAAAAGTTCAATGAATATACAATTATTTAATGTCTTTACACAAAATATTTAATAAGCCCAAACACATAGTAAATACCTTCAACCCTTGACCAGTGGTGATACAGCTCCATAAAAAAATACCATATATATGAAAAAATTCCTTATACATAATTAAGTATGATAGATTTAGAAGTTAATTCCCACATAGTTAGAGAAGAGAAACAGACCAAATTAATCAAAATTTCATAAGTAAATGCAAAACTTAACTTAACCGTTCCTGGCCCTAAAAATCTGTATTAATAATATAAAAACAAGTGTAAAGCAGCATTAAGATCACAGATGAAAATAAGTCATTCCTCGTATTTTTTCTTATAGTTTGTGCTAATTTGTCCTCAGATGTTTCAGGAAGGACATCAAATACACAACATTCATACATATCAACCCAACCCAACCCAACATTTTGTATATGATTAACTAAGATTTATCATACATTAACACCTCATGTACCAATAAGCTAAATTCCTGTCTTCAACCTTCGTACCCTTTTCCCTCTGTTGTCCACTTTTCCTTTCCCCCTGTTCTTTCTCCTCTGTGCCCCCTCTCTTGCCTCCTTGTCCATCTTCGGCTCTTCTCCCCTCCCATTCCCTGTTTCCCGCCACTCCTCCCCTTTCTCACGTGAAAGGAGGATGAGGTGAGAGGAACGGTGCTGAGAGAGGAGGTTGAGAAGCTTCACGAGGAGAGAAACATGTTGCTGGAGACAATCGAAGACCTGAAGCAGACGGTGGAGCAGACGGTGACTCTTCCTGAGCTGGATACGAAGGTGAGTAACGACTGAGCAACGACATCATGGCGTGTTTATATTACACATGATTTGGAAACAGATGTGACGACTAGCGCAGAAGACGTCTCTAAGTAAATGACGTCAGAAAAGCAGAGTGTTAATACACAGCTTAGAGTACAGCAGATGGATTGAACATAATTACTGATGTATAAACAGATTTAAAATGATTCATCTGCCCAATGCAACTAAAAAGTTTTTTCCTAATTAGATGAGAAAACATTCTCACATGCTATTTTGACTTTTGATTAATGTTTTACTTTTTCAAAATATTGCAAGTTTACTAAAAGTTTAAACATTACTTCCAAGTTTAATACTACACTATGCCAACAAACAGCTGTGTACTGCTGAACCTTTTCACCTTGGACATTCCTGAAGGAGGTCTAACCTAAGCTTCAGACGTGTCACAGCTCGTTTTGTTTTTCAGTAGGTAGCTAGTGGTCCTTAATGTTGCTCTCTGTGCCTCTGCATGTGAATGTATGTGTATGTGTGTGTGTGTTGACAGGGCGAGCACACTCTCACAGCGTCTGCAGCTCTGGTTTCCGCGCTACAAGCCAAGATTACTGCTCTTACTTTGGAGAACCAGCAACTTACAGGCAAACTCAAGGTATGTAACACATTCATTCATGCTCATGAGTTGAACAATGAATGAACACACTCAAGGTGCTGATTCAAAAAAAAAAAATAAGTTGGGATGCTGTATAAAACATAAACAGAGTGTAACCATTGTCTAATCCTTTTTGACATACACTCAATTGAAAACAGTGCAAAGACAATATATTTAATGTCTGACTTCATAAACATTCTTTTTTTGTAAGTATCTGCTTATTCTGAATTTGATGGCAGCAACATGTTTGTAACAAGTTGAGACAGGAGCAACAAAAGACTATGAAAGTTGTGGACTGATCCAAAAACACCTGTTTGGATCATTCCACAGGTAAACAGGTTCATTGGTAACAGGTGATAGTATCATGATTGGGTATGAAACGTTCATCCTGGAAAGACGTTCACAAACAAGTGAACTAAAACTGTTGTCACTAAACAGTTTGTTTGCTAATCATTGCATTCTGTTTTTTTATGTTTTACAAAGTGTCCCAACAGTAATTAGTCAATTCAATCAGTCTTAAGTCAAAAAGTCTTTGGTCTTGGTTCTATTTTTCAGTCCCTTAAAGTCACTCTTTTCATTCTCACCTCACAGAAACATCCGTCCCACCAAGGAAGCGAGGACCTGAAGGAGACCAGTCGTCCAAATAGCATGACCTCCAACTCCTCCTTCCACTCCACCCAAGATGAGTTTGAATCGCCCTCCACCACCCAAGTGGAAAGGGAAGACGGTTCGGGTATCAGACGGGAGGAAGAAGAGAGTGAAGGAGGGAGAGGAGGGAGCAAAGAGGAGATCAGACTGTTGAGACAGGCGTTGGAGAACGTTCAAGTGAAACTGTTAGAAACCAGGAAGGAGAACCGCTCGCTTCAGGCCCAGCTGAAGCCTGAACGAGGCAGAGAGGAGTATGAAAGCGTGAGGGAGAAAGGAAGAGAGGAAGAGTTGATGGAGAGTCTGGCAGAGCTCCAGGCGAAGCTGACAGACACTCAGGAGAGATACCACCAAGCCGTGGAGGAGGTGGAGGAGCTGAGGGTGCTGATGGGAAAGGGAGGAGTTGAGCTGATGGAGAAACAGGAGGTCCAGAGACGCACGTCATCCACGCTCGAACAGGAAGTGAAGCAGCTGACGGTCCAGCTCGTCCAATCGGGATCTGAGAAAGAGAAAGCAGCTCAACGTATCAGACAGCTGGAGGAGGCGCTGACGAGGGTGGAGGAGGAAAGAGGGAGTGTCGTGGAGAAAGAACAGATTGAGGAGCTATACAAGGAGGCACAGGAGGAGATCAGGATGCTCCAGGTAGATGTGGGCTGCTTCTTCTTTCCTCTGAGTTTCTGAAGGACTGAATGAGAAACTCCAGCGATCAAACACATTAATGTCTGTTTACAGGTCTTGTAGGACTAGAACTACAAATTGCCTCTTTTGATAATTTAGCCAACACTGAATCTGAAGACTACAAGTTTGAAAATAAAAATGTGGGTAATTTGGGTAAGGTAGGCTCTAAGTTTTGAGAAAGAAGAAAAATATGCAGAATAAAAAAAGACATCTTCTGGTTTTATTTTGATGCTTTTTTAACAGCCCATAATGAGTGATTGCTTCATTGTCTGTCAATTATACTGTCACCCTTTTTTACTGCATCACTTACTTCTTGAAATCAGTGATATTTTCTTCTTTTCCTCTTTAATGTGTCATATTTCCTTTGATTGAATCCATTCATCTTTCCCTTGTTGTTTAGGAGGCTCTGAGGGGAACAGTGCCAGTTGAAGCTGCAGCCAAAGACTTTGAAGAAATGAAGGCCGAGCTGAACGAGGTGATCGCCGGCCTGCAGCGCCGCCTGCTGGAGCTCTCGCACTCCTTCAGCGAAACTAAAAGTCAGCTAAGCGCTGCACAGAAACTGCTGGCCGAGAGCAGCGCGGCCTCGTCTCCCTCCTCGGAACAACAGCAGGTCCAGGCGCTCGGCAGCAAGGTGGAGGAGCTGCAGGCGTCGTTAGCTGAGACGGAGAAGAAGCACTCGGCCGCTCAGGAGGAGATTTCAGTGCTGAAGCAGGAGGCGGAGGCTCAGGCACAGAGCTCCGTGGCCCTCGCTGACCACACGCAGGTGATGTCATCTCTGGGAAATGCCATCAAAGAGCTGGAAAGCCAGTCAGAGGCCCTGAAAGAGCAGCTACACCAGAAATCAGTGCAGGTGGAGGCTCTTCAGAACAGGTGAGGATGAAAGTGGATGCACAGGCTGGGGAGGAGGCGTGCCTTCTCAAATGGTATAGCAAGTAGAAAAGCAGTGGAGGAATGGAGTGCATTGACTTCAATACTGTGCTTATGTACAATTTTGAGGTACTTGTACTTCACTATTTCCATTTCATGCTACATTATATTTCCACTCCACTGCATATATTTACTCCATAACTTGTTTCTAATCCACTGTCTAATCATATGAAGATTATTTCTCCTACTAGTACTTCTACTTGTACTTCTATGTACTTCAATACAAATTGTCACCATGTGTTTCTTTTCACAAAAAGGCTGAAGGAGAAAGATGTCACCTCAGATGATTCCATCTCCCGGTTGGACCACGACACCATGCGGGAGCAGCTGGAGGGCGAGGTGAGCCACCTGACGCAGCTCCTCCAGGGGGCCCTCAGGAAGCAGGACGAGATGGCTCTGGAGGCCGCTGATGCCTGGCAGCAGGTGAGGAGGAGGGGGTGGGGAGGAATAAGATGTCCACAGAGGACTTCAGATGTTGATTATAAATTATGTTCCCTCATTATTTACGACCCTTCCCAATCCGCCCATCAGGCCCGGGAGAATCGTGCAGAGCGGGAGGCCCTGCAGGAGCTGGTGATGTCGAGGGAGAAGGAGAACCAGACGCTGACCTCCAGGCTGGCCGAGGCCCAGGACGCTGTGTGTCAGCTGAAACAGCTGGTGGAGAATCACGTTGCCTCAGAGAGAGAGAAGAACAAGAGGGTCAGTAATAATATGGAAGCTGCTACAGAAGCACCGTTACTATTGTAGCACTAAACATTTAATCAGTGAACCTAAACTTAAGATTATTTAGTTTAGTTTAATCATGGCTCTGTTGTCTCTTGAATTGTTTCACTAACTGTACACATCATGTTTGTCCCTCTCAGATAGACGACCTGTCACGGGAGGTGGGGAAGCTGAGGGAAGCCTTAAACAGCCTATCACAGCTCTCCTACACTTCTGGCTCTCCCTCCAAGAGAATGCAGCAGAACCAGCAGCTGGAGACGATGCAGCAGCAAATCAAACAGCTGCAGTATCAGCTCGCTGTAAGATTCATCTCACATGTTCTTAGACACAACACACAGTAACTCATGTTGAAACACACAGAAGTGTTGTGTACTTTGATATACCTTATACTTACCTGGTGTTTTCTGTGTAGGAGTCAAAGAAGCAGCACAATGAGATCGTGTCAGTCTACAGGATGCACCTCCTCTACGCTGTCCAGGTAAATCCATTCGTTTGCCTAGGCAAGGCAAGGCAAATTTATTTGTATAGCACCATTCATACACAAGGCAATTCATAGTGCTTTACAGAGGCAAGAAAGATGAAAGTTAAAAACAGTTAAACAGTTTAAAATGAAGGTTAAAACCAGTTGAACAGTTTAAAATCAATTTGACAGCAGACAAATCAATATTAAACTGGGGACTCAAACCCTCTCTCTTTCCTCTGTCTTTAACGTGTGCACGGAGTTATTTATTCCTGTAGTCTTCTCACACAGTCTATGGACTAACCTAGCCTAAAGCTTTCAACTTTAAAAGAATATGTTGCTGTGAACTGATGTTAGTGAAGTGAACCTGCTGTGTGCCTTCAGGGTCAGATGGACGAGGACGTGCAGAAAGCCTTGAAGCAGATCCTCATGATGTGCAAGATGCCAAGTCAAGCCAAGGAGGCCTGCTGAGGCGCACTGGGCCCGGTTTCCCAAAAGCACATTGTGAACGAAACTGAAGTGACTGCATCTACCATCACACGTCCTCCCGTCACAAATCATTCGCTGCTTGTGTCGCTTACGAGCAAAGAAACCAACACACGGTGCCTCTGGATAAACCTTGAGTATTTGATTATGAGGAACAGGTTTACAATCAAACAGTATGTTCATTGCCTTTGCTAATGTCAGCTTGACCAACTGAGATCTAAAGGTCATCAGTGATTCGATGGAAGGTGTTTTTGGGAAACCTCAGCCCAGCTCACAGATACTGTACATCAGCCAACTGACCATTCAAACGAATGGGTGAACCAGCCAAACTTAGAATCTCAATATGTGCACATTAGCACTGCACTGTCAGTGTGTAGTAACCTTAAATCACATGCAGTTGGACAACATACATGTACGTGTGCACTAATCAGTCCAATGAAAAGAGTGAGTTCGACGTGGTTTGTTTTCTGTTACAATGTGCGCTTCGAGAAATAAAAGCCTCAGTTAGCGCTGCTGTTAATAGTATCTATTTTATGATACAACAGTGTTTTTACTTGTTCAATGTTTCATGGTTGTCAACATTTTCCAGATAAGACCTAAATTATTTGCGCCCTCTTAACAAATGCATGTGCTCAACGCCAGCCCAAAAATCACTTAGAAATGTTTTTTTGGTCGCACTTGGATGAAGAAACTGCATGATACTGTTTGTACTGCTATTTTCCTATTAGCACAAAAATTTATAAAAAATGTATTTTGAATTGTATTATCATGTCATGTTTTCTAAGTTACTGTACTTTAATGAAGAGGTTTGATAGCTGTATTTTTTGATGGCCTTGTTTTGTGTCTGCGTGTGGTTTGTGTGAATGAGATGCTTTTTTCCTTGGGTATAACAACGCACTATTTGGTCTAGTGACACCTGAATTAGTTTATTTTCCTGTTACTACTCATAATAAGGGGTTGAATATAATGTTTACTGTAATAGAAAAAGCAAAAAACGTTTGGTTGTAACAAATGCTCCGCAGTATGGGCTCAATATTTTTTGGTCTTTTTGACTCAGAGGATAGTTTGAAGTCAGATTTGTAGTCCTAACATTTCCTCTCCTCACGTTCGCTCTTTGGTCTTTTGCTCTTACTTGAAAAGCATGAAAAATGTGTTAAGAAAATTAAGTAAGTTGTCACTTCCTGTAATCAGTGTTCCTCTAGCTCTGCAGTACTTTTAAGTTCTGATTATAAATATCAGCAGTTCGTAATTGTCACAGATGCCAGTTTCACCAGGCTTCCTTGTCCCATCATTTTAATTTATTGAATTAACAGGAATGGTTTTTTTCCTGTCTCAGTGTTTCTATGTAGGTACGGATAAATGCTGTACATTTCAAACGCATTTCTTTGAACGTGACTTCTAGAGACTTCTCAACTGTTTTCACGTCACACTCCTTTGCCTTAGTACTGTACTTAGAGCCATATGCCCTTTGATATCACCTATCTTCTAAACGGTGTCTGAGATTACTGAGAATACATCCAACCCTAACGCTGTTTAACTGTAGTCAGATAGAATACATCTGTATCTGACATAAGCTCCTTTCTCACTCAGGAACTTTTTTTACTGAACGCAATTTACACCTGACTGAGATTTGTTCGACCCTGAGTAGAGCTTTGGCTTTTCATAGGTTGTAGGATATATATAAAAAAACCTCTCTCTCTTTTTCCTCTGTAGGCCTTGACTGAAATGTTTTGTAACAAGAAAGGGAAGAGAAACAACTTTCCTGTTGGTTGTTTCTTCACTAACATTTTTGTAGTGACATGAAAAAAATGCTTGTTTGCCAACTGTTTTTTTTTTTTTTTTGCTTGCAATAAATTTTCAAG
Source organism: Centropyge bicolor (assembly GCA_037975185.1). Lineage (NCBI taxonomy): Eukaryota > Metazoa > Chordata > Actinopteri > Pomacanthidae > Centropyge > Centropyge bicolor. The sequence goes on along the minus strand of JBBMOC010000034.1, from coordinate 4,219,325 downwards.
ATACTGTACCATCGCCAGTGTCTTTTATATATCACCTATGACACAATTACTGTAGAGGATGCCATATTTTCAAACAACACAACACTGCCTCCTTTCCAGGCTGACAAGCTTTGACACATCAAAACTAGAATATACAGGGGTTCAACACTCTTAATCAACTATACACTTTCCACTTTTCCCATATCACACAGCTCAAATAATCTATTTTTCTCCTGAATATTCTGATAACTTAAATGGCAACAACACCAGTTCACAATCTACTAGAAATATGAGATCTAACATATGATTCGGGGCTTTTATGTCTCAAGAATTAAATTGTTTTGCGTCATTTAACCTTTGCCATGATAAGACTGAACAGACGATGAATGACCACTAGATGGCAACCTTTGCCAAAATTGGATCTCTCATTTCTCCCATAGAGTGCTCTCGCTCACACCATTTATAGATAGGTGACAAATTAATAGGAAAATTTGAACACATTACATGAAATTAATCAGGATGGTTGAAGACTATGAAAGCATTTCTGGGACTGACTGCCATCATCAAAAGACCAAATGAGGGAATATCTTTTTAGCTCTCTGGTAGAGAGACTGCTAGAACTTAGGCAAAGGAGCTCTGAAGCAGTTCTGCTGGCTCAAAGTGAACCAACAACTAAATCACTTTATGCTGTTTTAGTCCCTTAATTTGTCCCCATCTATACATACATACACACACCTGATATAAAAAAATCGTCTCTTCCATTTCTGCTGACCATCTTCCAGAATGAGAGGAAGAAATACACGCTTTGAGTTTGTGAATTAAAAAGAGATGCATTGTTTATCTTCCTGTTGGGTTAGGCACTGCGTCCTCCATGTCAACACTCTGTCCTCCCTCAGTGTCCACTCAGCTTTGGCTCTCAGAAGTCCTGCCAGCCCAACTCTGGGTCATTTATCTGCCGTTCTGTTTCCTCTAACCGGTGGCACAACCACTTCGTTTCCTGTCCTGGCCCTGTGTTCTGCCCGCTGGTCAAACACACACATATGCATTTGCACGCACATGCATGCACACACACACACACACACACCTACCTCTGCCTTTACACGGCAGCTTCCTGTCAATCTTGCTTTCCCACACGTTCTGCCCTCGGGCCTCGGGGGTTAGTGGAGAGAGATCCAGTGCTGTGATCCTAATCCAGCCAGGGCCCACATTTGTCAAGCATCCAAGGCTGCAGTCGAATCTCAGAGTCTGTGAACGGAAAGATGAACTCTGCCTGGCTAAATCTAAACGTTCAATTTGATGTCATTTGATGTTTAAATACGTGACTTTTTCATAGTCAGTCTTGTGTTTGTGTTGGTTAGTGAACTGAAATCAAATTGACCTTCAGTGGTTCATTTCACTTTACTGTCTAATTTCTTTAATGGCTTTAAACTAAGTTAAAAAATTTTCTCACATATAGTTTATTTGTCAGCTTGTCCCAAAGTAAGTAGAACTGACACAGTTTAGCGGCTATAGCTCAGGAGGTAGAGCAGTTTTCAACCAGTCAGAGGGTTGGTGGTTCAATACCTGGCTCCTGCAGCCTATGTGTCGAAGTGTCCTTGGGCAAGATACTGAACCCCTAATTGCCCCCAATGGCTGTTCCATTGGTATGTCAATGTACGTCGCTTTGGATAAAAGCGTCTGCTAAATAAAATTGTAGAATTGTAGAATTGTAGTTTGACATGTCATTCATTATTGATGGACAGTAAGTTAATCATGAGAAATTAAAAAAAAAAAAAACCTTGTTACAGCAGCTACTTAAACATGAAGATTAGCAACTTTTCTTTGTCTTATATGATTGTAAACTGAATTGTAAATTTTGGACCGTTGGTCAGACAAAACAAGCAATTTGAACTTGTGACCTTTGGCTCTGGGAAAATGTCTTAAACTATTTTTTTTAATGGACAAAAATAATAATTGATTTACTGATGAAATAATAGAAAGTTTCATCCGATGAAAACAATCATTAGTCGCTCTGGTCCTTGGAAGCAACATTGCCTTGATGTAAACATTCAAAATCAGATGTTGTGATTTATATTTAATTCTTGCATGTCATTTGACATTTCTCTACAATCAAGCATGAGGTCTCTTATGTTTGCAGACTTGCTGATCTGGACTTGACTTTAAAACAGAGCATTTGAAAAAATGACTTGACATAGAGGCAGCGAAGTTGAGGGGTTAATGAATTAAACACAAAGATAGTGAATGATGAGAGGACCCAGAAATGAACCTTGAGGAATAACAGATAAGTATTTTTTGACCGAGACGTTTTCCACAAAAAAAAAAGACAAGGAAAGAATGCTTATATTATATGAATCAAAACAAGTGGGTGAATCAGACAGACAGACAGACAGGCAGACAGGCAGGCAGACAGGCAGACAAACAGACAGGCAGACAGACAGACAGGCAGACAGACATAGTACTTAATTAATCAATTCTCCCCTTTGGATTATATAGATAACCGATGATAGTGGATGACTGTGTAGAGAAAAGGAGCTCATGAATGAAGAGTGGAGACGGAGTTCAGACGATGTGAAGAAGTCATAAGAGAAGGTCAAAGCCCAGGAGAGGAAGACTGCGGCTGAAGGAGCCCATTCTGGGAGGAAATGAGAAGAGGTTGTGGCCAAGAGAAAAAACATGGAGAAGTAAGAGCGGCAGATCAGGAGAGAGGGACGAGCGTATATGTTGAATCACTGGAGAAATGACTGATGTGCGACTAAAAGCCTCCTCTGAAGTAGCGCATGAACCAGGAGGCGCGAGGGGATCAGACTGGGAGGCGAAGAGGAGCTGACGCTTCCTTTTCTCCACACCGAAAGCTCACTGGAGATTAAGCAAGGCAGCGATGAAGTGGTGCAGTTTCAGCTGCCAAGTCGTCGCTTTTAAAACGTCTTTTTAAATTCTCTACCCGCGTCTTTGCTAACTATTTGTTTATACTGTGTATTTCCTAGTAATCAAGGTTTGTGTGCTTAGCAAATATTGTTGAAAACGTCTCACTAATGTGCGTCACAGGCCGAACGCCCGGCTTCAGGCAGCGGGGGCCGGTGCTATCTGCTCAAGTGTTGCTACTTGTGTCTTCAATGTGTTGTTGTTGCTGCTGTTTTAATGAAGTATTTCCTATTATTTTTGGCTGACATGAAAGACATCTGGACGGGGGAATCAATCGACGCGTTCACAGAAGTATTTAACATACATGGCTGCGTCTGGTGCGAGTTGTGAGACGGCTGACTCGGAACCAGCTGCTCCAGCTTCCATCTGAAGTCTGAAGCTGGCAGGTTGGTCTGCCTGGTGACAGTCCTCAACAGATCTGGGCCGGAGCTGAACTCTGCACTTAGTTATCTACCTCATATTCTCATTTGCTGCTGTTTTGTTATTTGATGTTGTCACTTTATCTTCACTAAGCCACTTTAGGTTCCACTTGTACTTTTTTTTTATATAGTTTCTTATAGTTTTTTATTTTGTATACTTTATACTTCTACCTGATTGTATGCTTGTGCTGCTGCAACACTCGAATTTCCCCTATGGGGGATCAATAAAGAATTATCTCATCTTAGCAAGTAAAACGCTAGTATCAGAAAGACTGTTAATGAGCATCGCTTCACTGTGGAGTGTATTTTCCTCCCACTGTGAGAAATATACAGACGGACATGTGTGCATTCAAAGACACGTGTCACAGTGCTGTAGGTCTGTGATTTTACTGCATTAATCTGACACTATGTGTAAATCTGCAGTGTGTCATTGTCTGTGTTTGCTATACCATGGGCAATGTCAACAACCTGACATTTTAGATGACAGGATGTGTTCAAAAAATGGCCTGTACGTAGACACCCCCATTTGCTTTGCTATATGTTTTGGTGAAATGAAACGATGTCCTCGAGAGGAACAAGAAAGCAGTGGGAATTAGAGAAAGGGGGGCAGGCAGACAGAAAGTCCAGCAGTTTGAGACCACCTGTGACGAGCTGTTAGTGAGTTAGCCACCGGACGACAGAGGACGGGACACTGACGCCTTTGAAAAAGTCACACTGACAAAAAAAAAAAACACCACCAGAAAAGGAGCTTCATTGGGAGCTGGTAGAAGCAGGTTTTCTGACTTTGGTCAATAGAGAAGCAACTTTCTCGAGGCATTTCCTGTGCTCCCTGTCTTTGTTACTTTGCTGAGATGTGAGCTGTGTAGTTTCTCAATTCCTCTGTATTCTGCCTGTAGTTTACTGTTGCCTCTGTCAACACTTTTCTATCTTTCACATCTGCAATTGGCCTCATTAATTTCATAGCCCTTCCAATATTAAGTCTGGGCTAGAATCTCTTTAAATCTCTTAAGCTGAACTAACCACTAGCAGCTTATCAAACACTGAGAATATATAAGAAGTAGTGCTGGGCGATTAATCGTATTCACATCGTAATTGTGATGTTTAATTTGCTTGATGTGGAAAAAACATGACATCGGGCAAAACGATTTTCCCTATTTACTATGGTAATTACGGTAAAATGTCACCGTGCTGCCTGCGCCTGCTGCGTGCTTGCCTTTACTTCCTGTTTCTTCTCGCTACAACATGTCAGACGCTGGGAGCGAGTTTGTCCAAAAAAACACATTTGAAATATCTTTTTTTAGTTTTACCAAAAAATTGATATTAAATCGAAAATCGACTTTTTTGCAGAAAAAAAAAATCAGGATTATGATTTTAGTCCACATCACACAGATCTAATAAGAAGTGAATCTCTTGCAGTTACCTTCATGGGGCAGTGTAGCACTGTCTACATACTAATGTCCACTACACAGCCAAATAGATCCAGCACAGGCCTTTTCAGTAAACTCATTGTCCTCATAAACAATACTAATGTGAGTCTGTATTTACAAGCGGTTATTTGTTTGTCCATTATCTCTCGAACTGCAGTCGAAAAGAATTATATTGTGACGTCTAGCTGTGACTAAGTGCCTCTCAGCGATGTTGGGGCCAATTGACTTTTGGCACCCGGGCTCCTATAAACAGGGGAAGGTTAGTTTATGTCAGTAATCTCTGCCATGATAACAGTTGTGTTGTCATCGGGGGAACTCGCAGGCAGGAAAAGAGAGTGATTGTCACTGATCCGTGGTTCTCTCCTTGGCAAAAAACCCCTGAGACCGCAGTGCTGTTTACATGTGTATTTTGAAGGGAGGTCTGATGGTGAAGTGGAAGTGGAGGAATGAAACAGGGAAATAAAACAGGTTTCACATATACGCAGATTAAAAACTGTCCTCAGATCACAGCCTTCACCTAATCTCTCACTTCAACTATCTCTGTCTCCTTTTCCTCTCTTCTACTTTCCTTCCTTCTCTCCCTCTTTCTTTCCATCTCTTCCTGCTGCCGCTCTCTATGGTTTCCCAACATTGCTAACATGCTTACGTTCCATCTAATGCAACCGCGTTTTATTGTCGACTAATTACGTGCTGTGTGCAACATGTTGTTGCTGTGTTCGCCCGTCTGGCCTCAGCCACCAAGCCGTCAAATGTTCTCAGTTTGTCTAACGCAGGCTGGCCTTGAAACAAGACCCCGCAGTAGACGAATGGAGGGGCGTAAGAGACGCATGCAGCTTTAATTGCTGCAAGATGTAACCTCGCCTGCAGCCTACTGTGGCCCACAAACACACACACACATTCATGCACATGAAAGCATGCGCGCACACACATAAAAAAAAAAAAAGCACGCAAACACACAATCAAACGTGTGTACACATGGTATATGCAGTAAAGAAAACACAAACTGGTTGAAGTGTGTTTCTAAATGACAGCGCGGCTGGATTTTTCACTTGTGGAACCGACCCAAACTTCATAGACACATTTTTTGTTTGTTTGTTGGTGAAAAACAAGGTTTTAATTCGACTACAATGCTATGCTTTGATGGAGAACATTCAAGAGTCCTTCTCTCTGAAGCAAACCAAATGGAATCAATCCAAATCAAAATGATTCGGAATCTACGGCCTTTGTTTCCTTAAGGCATCATAAGACTGTGAACCAAAGTCTAATGGAGAAAAGATGATATTAATGCAAAGATGCTTTTCAGTAATCTACATTTGGCTCTTAGTGGAATCCCATGAAGTATTACTGAGTAGAGAGGGATCAGAGAGTGGAGGGACAGAAGAGCAGCTCCAGCCTGATTTGATCGAAGCGTTCCTGACGAGAGCTCTTCTGAATTACACCACTGCAATATAAGATTTATAAAATTATAAAATTTTTCATTTTCATTCTTTCATTTCATTTCTTCTTCGTGGGAATATAAATCTTGAGGAAATAAATAACAAGATTGACAATCAAAACACAACTCTATTTACACATTCCATCACCAAAACAAAGCACAGAGAAGAAGAATCTCTTTCTAGGACAGTTGAATCTACAGTCTGTATGTAAACAGTTAACGCAGTCCATCTCAGTCATCTGTGACCGCTGCACACGTCCATAGAGAATCAATTGAAAAAGTTGGAAGAGGTGACTGTAACAGTACACTGGAACATTCCCTCTGGGAAAATGTACATTTCATGACTCAAATCTAACATCACCAACAGATCACAAAAAAAAAATTCACAAAAAATTTGGCTTCATGTTGATTGTCGCTCCGGGCGGGACACCAGGATGACTTCAGAGATTACAGCCTTGGATCTCTGGTTTCTTGCTCTGGGAGAAAAGCCCCCCCCTCAAAAAAAAGAGATTTGACGGTGCTACGCCGCTGTGATGATAGCAGATGTGATTTCTTCAGTTGAGGGGTATTCCCCTATAACCACTCCACCATCTCTGGGCACGCTGATGCTTTCCCCTGACATCACTGAGCCGAGCGCAGCTCTGCTGGCGGCTCTCACCCGGGTCACTGAGATACAGTTACGCGACTCACGACTCTGGAAGACCACAACACAGCAGACCACAGAGAGGTTCACCAGCAAAGTCCTGCACAGAATCACTGCAAGTGGTGCACTGTGAACAGTCATAATGGTTATGACTGGGAAATGTGTTTATCTGTATTTAGAGACAAGTGTTTGGGAAGTAATTCCTCCTGTTCTTAAACATGATTTAGTGCAACAGTTACGAGCCGCCGAGTCTACAACTCTCTAACTGTCGTACGCGTATTGACGATATTCAATAATAGATTATCATGAGCTGCATTCCAGATCAGAAGTGCTCTTTTCCTCTATAAAGACGTGGGATAGCTGGATGAGAACCCTGATCCGAGAGTGTTTTGGCTGCAGATCCAAACCCCAGAGATGTTTATTTCTGCATCTGATTTAGCACAGAGTGATTGCAGCAATACAGTCTGGAGGTGGGGTAATAGCAGTGGGCAGAACAAGGCCTTTGATCAGGCTATTTTCTGTTTGTGTTTTACATTATGACATCTTGCAAATATGTTAATAGTGATGTCAACTCACTTGTGTCCCAGGGCACCTACACTTTCCTTTGTAAACCAATCACATGAGACAGTATAATAACACGATCACGTGCGTATTGTGAAAGTATGTGCATGTAAACATTTGGCAGGGTGCCGTGAATGCAAAAAGATCTGGAAGGGAAAATGTTTTGCACAGTGAGTCCGCGTTAGATCATGTGAGGGGAGGTCAGGAAAAACAACTTTATTTGACTATTTATTGTTCAAGCTGGAGGATAACTTATTGCAGGTCACACTATCTCTCCCGAGAGTCCTTCTTATTCCAAACAGACTGTGTTAGTTTTCATATATCACTGAAGTGTATACCTGCGCACTGAAACAGCCGGGACCCTGTGATTTAATTACCTTGCCCCGTTGCCGCCGTTTCCCACTCTAGGCCAGGCTTCCCAGTTGCAGTCCCTCTCGTTCGCTCCGGCCTCCCCACATCAGGTTCTGATGAGCCTAACTGGAAACACGTGCTCCACGCTGGCTCCCCCGACAGATGGGACAATATCATATTATTAATGACAGAAAGAGAGAGACGGAGGGAGGGAGGGAGAGACGCGGGGAAGGAAAATCCTCCTTCCTCAAAGGGCTTGCTGGTCTTAAATAGCTCAACACTGGGCTGCCGTCGCTTCTGAGGAAGTTATTATAGGAAGGCAGCACGTCTGTGTTTGCATATGGAATATCCTCTCAATCTGACTCAGTGCTCTGCAGGCTTAGCCCTGTGTCACTCCTCTTAAAGCTGCTGAACTCTGGACCCTCGTGCACACTGATGGACAGATGTGGACACCCTGCTCGTGCACTTCTGCTCTGGGACTGTTTTTCAGTTTCGTCTAGTTCTAATCACGGCAAAATCTTTATATTACAGCATTCAATGGTATTTGAAAATATTGATTCTAACTTTGTAGCTGCAGGTTGTGGCTCTCTCCTGTTTCAACATCACAATAACTTCCGTGCACAAACCAAGGTCCTTGTAAAATGGGCTTCTGAGTTTGATATGAAACAACTTGACCAGCCTTCATCCTCATCCAACAACCTTTGGGAGAAACTGAAATGCACCCTGCAATGGTGAAATGTGTCTATTGGCAGACATTCGAGAGCTTGGTTCTCTCTGCTATATATTCAGGGGAAGACTATAAAGCAAATCAGGGCTGGATTCTTGTATAATCTTGTGAATGTTGTCTCTGAATTTCCAAAACTGTACAATAACAAATTGTCAAAGGCAAAAAAAAAAAAGATATTTGCTGGGTGAAATGTCAGCATGCAAATGCAGCTACCAGGTTTCTTACAAAAACACCATTTAAGTCTCTCAAATGAAGCTCTGGAGTGATAAATACTGCGCCGACCAATGCAACACAAGATCCTCGTTTTTCTAGTGTAATGTGAATACGCTTTGAAAAGCCGTGTTTCTATGTCACTGCCAGTCGGTTCCACCTGCTAAAACCTGCCCAAAAAAAACTATTGTGAGCCTGACTTGACAAGTACTGAAGCCACAGCATCTCAGCTCTGCTACACATCTGCACTTATATTTTATGGAACTGGAATTTTTTGTGCGTTGTGCTGAATTTTCCCAATAAAATGTCCTTGAATTCTTCCAGAAGAGAAGTATTTTCTCATTGGCGTGAACAAAGCTCAGTGTTTTGATGCGGTTATACAGTCAGGCAGCATTTTTTAGTTGGGAAAAAAAAATCGTATTTGACCCAGAAGTCATAGCAAATTAGTCTTACTTTGAGATAGTCAAGAACAAACAGCCTCGTGCAACAGACGAATCTAGTTTGATGTAAGCCACAGTTTCTTTGTGAACGCCCAACATCAGAGGTCGACCTCACCAACGCTCTTGCGGCTGAATGGGAGCAAAGGTTTTGACTACTTTACCGCAGCCGGGTGAGAGTTTTGGAGATTGTCCTTTTGGTTTTTGGACTCATCGTCCTCTACGAATTTTTGCCTCCCAAGAAGACAAAAACAAGATAAAGCCAAGAAGCTTTTTCATTATTATTTCATGATGTCTACCAGTATCAGGCAATAATCATCAGCACCTTGACCCCGCAGGAAATCATCCTTGTCCTACAGGCTGAGTCACAAAGGCTCGATTCACCTGCACCGAATTACTCCCGGAGCCTGAGGCCATGTATCCCACCAGTGCAGGAAACACTGAGCATGTACACATCGTGGTGGTATGGGGGCGAATTGTGGGAGACTCGACTTGTGCCCTTTCAAGATGCCAGGTTTAGCTCTTGTGGCAGGGCAAACCCTCTGCAACCAGGCTCTTAAAGCAGCATAAAAATAACTAGTTCTGGAATAAGGTTTGGGCGTCCATGTACTTTTGTGTGTCCTGGTGCAATAAACAAAAACAAATATTTTCTCCTGAGCGGAAGTGCACAGGTATTCTGCACAAAAGAGCACACGCTGGGCGACAATTAGGTGGTCTACTGCTTTAATGGCTTCTTTCACCCCCAGTCACCACTGACTCACTTTGTATCAAAGTACCGGAAACTACATTAACACTGAGTCAAACCACCAGAAACCACCTCTGTCTCTCTCTTTCATTTGCCCTCTCTCTCTCTCACAAACACACACACACACACACGAATACAGTGCCACGGCATATACACAGGAAGGGGGTCTCTGAGTTTGCAGCCAAGTGACAAAGAATTTACAGGCGTGTTGTAAGAACCTGTGGATCTAAGTGTGCATGTGACAGAGTGTGTGTGAGAGAAAAAGAAAGAAAGAAAGAAAAAAAACGGTCTGACACTTGTCTATGAGTGCCTTATTAAAAAGGTGAGAAGTGAGTGCAGTGTCTGGAGGAGGGGGTTAATTGTGCTCTTAAAAGAGGACTTCAAAGGGAGGCTGGTGTCAGGGCTGAGGGGCATGGGAGTGAGAAAGGATGAAGAGGAAGAGGAGGAGGAGGAGGAAGAAGAAAAGATACTGTAAGTGATGCTGGGGGCTCAGGGGAAGAGCTGGGAAAGGAGCAGACACTCAGGGGGAAGCAGTGTCGGGGTTATACCAATAATTTTGAGATGCTCTGAAGAAAGAGAAGAACAGGAAAAGAAAAGTTCAGAAAAACAAAAAGGTGACTCTTTAACATATTCTTACTTTTGGTTGTTGTTTTTCAAATTGCTGCTTTCAAAAACTAATCAGCTGTACGAAAATAGGAAATCAAGTACATACATTCATGGTGCCCAGAGGTTGAATCGTAACAACCTTAGTGATCCCTTAACTTTTCATCTAGCACCACTAGCTCAATGTAGCCAGTGAAATATCTTCATATCCACTGGAAGGATTGTCACAAAATTTTGTAAAGATATTCATGGTTCCCAGATGATGTACTCTTATTACCTTAGCCATGTTCTATTTTAAGCATCATCATAAATTGAAATTTTGGGGGGGGTTGCAGTGAAATATCTCAAATACTACCACATGGAATGACAAGGAATTTGGTAAACACATTGATGTCCCCCTGAGGATAAATGGTACTAACTTTTGTTTTCCCTTGTGCTTCTCATCCATTGCCATCATCAGGTAAAAATGTTAATTTGTCTTTAGTTTATGACCAAATACCTGCTAAACACCAACATGTTGCCTAATAACGGACAGCCAATTATTAAAAAACTGCTTTCAATTAAGTTTCTGTCAATCAACTTATTGATTAAACAACTAATAATCTCTCTGCTAGTTGAGACTTTATTTAACTTGCTAGACAGTTAAACAGTCTCAGACATGGTATGAATGCACATCACAATCCAAACAAACAGAATAAAAGTATATTCTGCTCTTCAGATCATAAGGTAAACATTTGTAATGTTATAATCCCGAACCAGTGATTCATGTAAGTCTTTGACAGTAACGGCTCCTCTCACAAGCTTTGAGCCCTCGTGCCCTCTGACCTCCTGATTGGCTGCGTTAGATGTTAACTTAATGTAGCATAGATGATTGGACATTATCATTGTTCTAATTAGACCCTCTAACAGGCAGCTGTAAAGCAGATGGTGGAGTGCAGCTCTCAGACTAAACACTCCAGAGCCAGAGGAGACAGATTCACATTCTCCGATATCACTGCCGTCCAGTGAAAGCCTCAGATCTAGAAAAAGCTAACTTTGTCCCAGTGCTTGTACTCTGTGCAATGACAATACAGTTGAAACTAATCTAACTCTAACTTTTGACAAAATAAGAAAAACACCTGTGTTTTTGCAGCTATTTTCTGTTTATCCATCAAGTTTTGAACAGAGCAAAACATGAAAGTACTGAGACAAATAAAGATCTTATCTTATTAAAAATTGGAGATACAAAGTTTAATGCTCAGCAGAGTTGATAATAATGCTAAAGTTAGCAGCAGAAGGACTGTTCTTGCATTCAATAGTTTGCTCTTTTCAAGTATGTATTCTGTATTTTTCCCTTTAAAGATTACATTTTAAAAAATATGTTTGAAAATTGTGGCAAGAAGCAATGAAATAATCAGAGGAGAGATGCAATAGTAGTGTTGCAATAATATGATTTGCATGTCCTGTATATAACATGCTGCAAACGGTCAATCAGTATAACCTGTGATGCAAGTGACTTTTCTAGCCACTTGGGGGCAGTGGGAAAAAAATATAGCAAATTTGTTAGTACCAGTTGCCTGTATACATCCAGCAGTTATGAAGCAACACTGGCATTGATAATGAGTTGTGTTTGATGGTAAAGATTCACTCTCCTTTTAGCTCTAGTTCTTTCAACACTGCAACTTATTTCTTAAAGTTCAAGAAGAAAATTGATGCTCAGCTCAACTGTCAGTGAAATCGTACCAGATAAATCAGTGGTTCATTTTCATCAGCTGACTAAGGGATGGACTAACCTGGAAAGCTGTTGCTGTCTTTATTCGAGTTGAGTTCTTTAATGTGTATTGAGGGATTACAGTGACCTACATTACATTGAATTGTGATGACAATGTTGTGACAAAGGACTCGCTCTGTATTCAGGTCTTTCTGTAGATGAGTGCAGAAGTTTGCTTTTCTCAGGTCTCCCACAGCACAGCGTAATCAAATTTAAACTCTACAGTGAACAAATCCACAAATCATACAAATCACAACCATTTGAACCACACGAGCAACGTATACAAATAAGCACATTTCAAATTTATGGTTGAAAAACACCAGATGCAAGTCACGTCCATTAAACATCTGTTTAAATAATTGCAGGTGTTGGGACCTTTAAACTGTTACGCTCCACAGAAAACAGCACACGGTGGCAGGTAGAAATTCAAAAATAACAAAAAACTGAGTCACACAAAGAAAAGTCATGTTAAAATCCCGAAAAATAGAGTCGGCTTCAAGGCTCTCGAAGGAGCTGCCCAAAGCATTGCTTAAGATTTCCTATTCAGATTTTCAATCAACTTTAGAACTTTTCCAGTGATTCATGGTCCATCCATGTTATTTCACCTGACACTGATTACTCTCCTCTTGGACAGATGGTTTTGCAGCACTTGCGATGAGGGATTTTACCCGACCGCAGCACCAAAAACCTGAAAATGAAAATATCATTTGTAGCTGAATGGACTTGGCCCACCGCGATTATGTGTCTTTTTCCATCTTTGAAAAAGTATTTCAGCGCTGTTTAAACCATTTGTCTTGTGTAATGACATGTTAGCAGGTATATCTAGAAACTCTCTGGGAGCAAGGACCATATTATGAGGATAATTACTGCTCAGATGAGTTCATAATATTCTGTATCTGCCATTTGCTTGACACCTGCATTTAAAGCCCTTAACTGCTTTAACTGCTTTTCTTTATACTGTATAATCACACACACACAGACGCAGCTTTGAAACTAAAGCGATGCCAGTGCTTACGTGACACTGTAATGTTGGCCTCTGAGGTATTCCCTCCCAGCACCCGTCTGACAATAATTACAATGATTCATTTAGTTTTATTATACAACAGACATCTCTCTTTGTGTGTGTCTTGGCCTGGGGAGACCTAAGTGTCTCTAAGTGACGGGTCTTTAATTACGAGCACAAACAAACGACACCACGTACATATGTTCTGGTTTACTGTAATGAGGGAGACACCAGAACGAAAAATAATGTTGTCATTGCGCAAAGGATTACTGAGACAGAGATATCAAATTCGCTTTTTTTATCCTTCCCCTGCCTCGTTCTGTCTCTTCTGTAAAAAGGAATCATCATTACTGTAAGTTCGGTAATCCAATCTGCTGATATCGCTTTGATCTACTGATGTTTCTGAGGCAATGAATCTACATGTACTTACAGCAATGAATTCAATCTCCAGTATCTGGCCCTTAGATTCACTTCTCATCAGGGCCTTACAGCAGTTTAACCATGTGTTTCTGATCAGTTAAATTAATCACCGTTTATCTGACTGAGGTTAATTTCTCACTGGGGGAGGAAAAAAACCCCCAAAACAAAACAAAACCCCACCAGCTTTTCGTCCGTGTCGTGCTCTCTGTCTGTCACCTGCTGGAGCTTTGCTTGTCAAATGTTCAGACAGAGAGAGGGGTTGAATTACAAACCAAACTTGGTGTGCGAGCTACAGTCAGGTATCAGGCCAAAGGAGCCTGAGAGCGGTATGCACACATGTACAAGCTCTGAGTGGTGTTTTTGTGCATGAGGGTATGCATGTTTTTCCCTGTGTGTGTGTGTGTGTGTGTGTGTGTCAGCGTGTGACCAGAGACACCAGGCGGCGTGAGTAATGCCTTAGCCTTTGGATGTCTCTCATATGAAGCGACGTCAGAGCCTGTTAGTAAATGATTAATCAGCAACGTTATTTGGGCTAATGCTGTCTGATAGCATTTTTTCCTGGAAGCTCTGGAATTTGTCTTCACAGTTGGACTTGTACAAGATCTCTCCGCTCTGCAAAGGGGAGTGACAAAGGAAGAAATGCAGTGTTGCAACAGGCCAGAAAAACCTCTTGGACACCAGAAATAAGCTGATACATAATATATCAAAGGCTGAGGACATTGTTTAATCTCAGCTCCCAAACTCTGCAGGATGACAACTACGATTAAAAATAATGATAGAAATAATATCAGCAACAAACTAACAGTAGTGTGTTCCAAAAACAACTCAATAAAAAGCTGCTCTTTTATTAGTTTTTATGGTGCAGTTTTCTCGACTGAAATCAAACTAGTTCACATACTGGCTTGAGGGTTATCTTATAATTTATTTAAGCGGTGATATATTTTGCTGCATTTAACCTCTCTGTGCGTCTTTCTCTCTCTCCATCTTTCTTAGATAACAGCTCCACCACTTGTCTTTATCTCGCAGACAAATTGGTCTCGTGACATCATTGCTTGTTACATATATCACAGCCCACCCACTCTTCTCAATACTCCCCCTCCTAACACACGTCCCCTAAAAGCTTTGGCTCATTGCTTAGTTTATCACTAGCCCTCATCTTTCTTAATTTTCTTTGGGATGGTTCCTATTTTTAAAGCAGTATTTTCACATAAAAACCCATTAAAATGTTTCATTCTTTTGCTTTAAACAAAAGTTGTAATCCGAGTCAATTAAAGGTTGAGTTAATAAATGTATGAAAGATGGGAAATTTTCTGAAAGTATTTGTGCAGTAAAGCAATGCATTCCAGTTTGTGGTTTTCAAGCTACTGCTGGGATACAAAAAAAAAAAAAAAAAGTTTTCCTCCATCACAAGCTGAGTATTTTATATCCCTGGAATCCCTTTTTCCACCTCCTAACACCAAGAAGACTCCTCTTGATTTCACGCTAGTGGCTGGATATGCTAGATGTGAGAGACAGACGTATATAACATCAGACATATTGACAGATTTACCACCGCAAGGATCACTTCATTTGCCGGGTTAACAGTGGAACAGATGAGCATGCTGGGAACTGGAGTTTTGGATTGATCTAGGTGTGTAATTTAAACAGCACCAAAGAATTATAAGAAATCAAGATTATTGTAATTTTTCAGGGACTTGACAAAAATGTTATGATTTTGTTTTGAAAAACAAAAAAAAGAGCAAAAAAGAGAGGGAGGTGGGCTGACAGATATTCTGGAGGCACAAATGGTCAAACAAAATTCAGATTACGCTAAATTAAATATAATAATTCAGTGCACTTCACAGGCTTTATTGCTGAGCATAAAAAGCAGGACACTTAACACAAAGCTCAACCCGTTCTTGCATCAACAACAGTGACCAGCTCAATCCAAAAGAAGCCACAAGCCAATCTCTACTTAGTCAGGACAGATCTGTCTGATTACTGGTAGATCACTTTTCCACGGATGAATGGTCAAAGACGCAATAACAGCAAAGTAGTTTAATGCAAAGCTGCAAAAGAGACATCGTTCACTGTGCCATTTCTGTCATAAGGGCAAAAAAAAAAACAGAGCTATCCGCTGAAAACCATCTGAAAATACTCAGTGAACGGAACAGACATGCAGGCAATGAGAAAGACAGACAGACAAAATGTGGGTCAACCTTTCCCACTGAGCTCACCAGGCTGGCATGACCCACCGCTGGAGGTCCCTACATGCTTAACTGACTGTTAGATGGCTTTAATAGGCTCCACACAGGCCAAACAAAACTGTTATGTTATTATTAATCCAAATCCAAAATGAGTGGAAATCTTTACCATTGGACGCCTAAAGGCATTAATTTGGCAGCTGCTTTGAAATGAATGCTCTTTTTAAAAAAAAAAAAAACCTACACAACAGCACATTTTTACATTAAAATATATGGCGAGCAGCTGCACAACATGGCATCCACTCTGAAAATCCTCCTCCTCTCCTGGTGTATGTCTTCCTGTCAAACCTTGAGAAAGGGGCACTGCCTCACATCAACTGCATTTTTCTCAATAAACAATTCACGGTGAAGAGGGAGCTTAAATTTACGATTGCTGCTGGAGAAAGTGGACATGAATAGGGCTTCATATATTATGTAACTAAACTTAAACTATGGGATCAGACAGAGCAATGTTTACTAGGATTTGGAACAGCTGGCGTTAAGATCTCCCAAGTCTTGTCGACCTATTTTGGTGAAAATAGGTTCAGACCAAAACCAAAAATATGTCATGTCATTCAATTGGCTTTGTGCAAGAGGTTTTGTTTACAATATAAAAGCAGGCATCAGCAGGAATATGTCATTTGTCTGTGCCTTAATAAACTGTTTCGTGATCTGACAATGCTATGGTTACGGTTTAATTGGTGATAGGCACATATGTGACTTTGTTAAGATAATGGTTTGCGTTAAAATGGCAACTTTGTTAGGGTCAGTGTACCTTTGTCAGTGCCATCACAATAATAATCACATGGTTAAGGTCAGGGGATAATCAAAATCATTGGAACAAGCAACCAAATATTGCTCATCAAAATCCGGCATTTTGTTGACCCACAGATCCACCATGACTTCCTCCCTCTGCAGACTTTGTCGCTCTATAATAATGTCACACTATTTCCTCCTTTGCTCCTGACAGACAAGAGTCATAGCTCCTACAGCTACTACAGGGCTTTGTCACCTAAACATAAACAGATGTTGTTTTTGTGCATTTGCTGTAACGACTGATGCTGTCATTTTTCTTGGAAGGACAGTTTCACAATATTCGCTGACACGGTCTAGGGCATGTTTTGCAGGATTGAAGTCGGTATTGAACCTTTAAGCCCGTGTTGTGACAGATTCAGTCAACATTAATACAAAAATTATGTCTGGGTTCTGTGAGACATCTCATAGTCTGCATGAAGACTTATGCAAGATCTGGAGGGCAAATTTTTAATGTCATTTTTGCTCTAAAAAGGGGCAAAGTTTTGCACAAGAGTGGCATATGAGGAAAGGTACAGAATCCTCAGTCAGCCTCTTCCACTGCCTCTGCTTTCCTGCTTTAACCTCCCTCCATGAATGCCTGATTTACCAATGTTACACTTGGGTTCACTGCTAAACCTCAAGGCATCCATCTTTGGGCTGCATTTATAAACAGTAAAACAGCGTTTGATCGAAAGGTGGTAAAACATTCTGATTATTATGAAGATTTTCTTGCTAAAATGTGTTATGCTAATTGATTTAAATCAGGAGCATGACCGTCATTATCTTGATAGGTGAAAGACATCTGAATTGGAGACAAAGTTCCAGTGGACCATGCTCCAGGTCCCTCCTGTTGAGTGAGCGGATGTCTTGTCTCGGTCCAGTGGACCAGTCAATGTCAGGTTCAGGATTAAATCCATAATCAGACATGATATAATGAGGTTTCAAAGTACTGTAATCCCCATCAGTGAAAGGTTGAGTAGTCATCGAATCATGTGTGTTTGTTTTAGGCTCAGCAGGAAAATGTTCCAATAATGTTATTTCTCAGATTAGTTTGTTGCCTCTCGACAAGGAAATATTATTTGTCAAAGTTCATTCCAAACATCAGCTAGTAAAAGAGTAACACTTAATAAAATCAGTTAATATGGTCATCATGTTTGTCTTCTAAAGTAAAAGTTCACATGTGACTTGAGAAACTAAATCCTCGGACATCTTGCAATGTTCAAAGAATTAGTGTCCGTGAGGTACAAGTGTGTTTTATGTGGTCTCTTCAGATAGATGGAACTGATTTATCAGCGAAAGGAACTCAGGTCACAGAACTTATAAATAAAGAGAAGCGCAGAGAGTCAGACAGGTAGAGAGAAAAGGAGCGAGGGAATAGGTAGAAACATTTTTTTCTGTCTGCATATTTATGAGATATCTCTCCTTCAGAAAGATGAATCAGATCTGATTAAAAGAACACATAGAAGAATACAGATAAAATTACAATGACTACTGTACATGCAGGTAGGCAAGTAGAATGGGAAGTAATGTATAGATATAATACTTAATATTTGCCAAGGAGCAGAAGTCATCTGAGCCTTGAATTGACTTTCTACAAGAGCCTGTCCAAAAAAAGTAATTTTCTCTGATTTCCCTGGTGTCAGCATAATCCATTTATGATTATAATCCAAACCATTAAGACACCAAAATAAAAACCCTGTTTGATGGAAATCTTCTGGATGGATTTTTCATGTTTCATGTATCTGCTGCATAGTAACTCCCAGATCTGCAATTGCATATTTCAGCATGTAATCAATGAAGTATTGCTGAGGTGTGACAATATAACCACCGCCATGACCTCCAGTGAACTTCACACTGCTTCCTGCATTGGTGCTTAAAAGTTTTCACTGAATGTCAGCTGTAAAATGAAGACCGACAGATCTGTAGTCAATGCAACATACACAGACATGTTGTGTTAGGAATGTTAGTGAATGCTTGCAAAGACAAATGTCTAAACTAAGGACGGTTGAATGTCAGGTCATTTCAAACAAGTAGCACCACGAGGCAAAGTCCAGCTGTCTCCTCAGTCTTTGTTGATCTACCAACCACATTCACATCCAAAACAACCCAAGTGACATATTCATCTAATAAAAGTCCTTTTTTTTCTTTGCAGCCCAAGAGGCAGGATTCAGTTTTCTTAAAATCCTTTAAAACAAACAAACAAATGAAACCAAACTATTTCAAACATTCAAACATGTCAGGTTTCATGAATTCCTCCTTCTGCTCCTCTGTAAGTGCTAAACTTCCCACCAATCCACAGCTTGCTTGCACATTTGCAGGAAATTCTGCCTTTACCAGAGGCCTGATATAGGTGTGAAAATGCAACGTCTCTTGGCAGCAAGATTACAAGTGTTCCTGTTGAGTCAGCTGAGCGGCTGGAAAATTACAGAACCAACACTTCTGAAGAGAAGGAAACCAATTCTTCTTCAGAGTTTGTGGTGGAAGAACAGAACCAGTCCGTGACAGCAGCAGGTGGTTAATGTGTCTCTGATGAGTTTAATTTTGTAGCCTGCTCAGCTGTCCCAGTCTGTCAGTCCACAGGGCGAAGCTAGATGCTAAGATCATGCTGGCTCATTGGTCCACCAATGATACTTAAACCAGATGCTGAACAGATCACATCAAAGAAGCACAGCTGACTGCGTCCAATCTGTGTTTTAATTTTATCCTGCCACATCTTCACAGAATGTGTTGAGTTGAAGATATACA
This sequence comes from Centropyge bicolor, assembly GCA_037975185.1. Lineage (NCBI taxonomy): Eukaryota > Metazoa > Chordata > Actinopteri > Pomacanthidae > Centropyge > Centropyge bicolor. The sequence goes on along the minus strand of JBBMOC010000034.1, from coordinate 4,199,931 downwards.
CAAGGAGACGGGCAACACAAACAGGTCTAACTATGTTGTGAAGCCAGTGACACAGTTAGGATTACTGAGGACAGAAAAGAGAGGACAGTGAACTAAAAATAACAAAATCTGATGAATTTCTCCTTTTCTGGTTTTTGCTGTCAACAACTCTAAATATCACACTCACTTGTCAGATCAGTGGTCTTATACAGTTGTTGATCCAAACATGGCAACGACAGCATATTGTGCTGTAGCAAATGTTGAGCCTGGTTACGCTTTTTCTTTTGCCAGATGACCCTTTTTCAGGAAACCCCTGCTACATCAATGGACTGGCTCCATTGAAATGAATAAGAGAACTATGTTTTTTTAAGTCGGCCTGAATGGTACATGGTACATGGTACATGGACAAGAATAAAGAATACAAAGGCCACAGACCCTCATGGAGAGGCCAGCAGTGATGTGAGTGACCCCATTTTGCTGATGTAACGCACATATGCGAGCTCCACTCTACAAACAGCATCTCTCCTCTCTGGAAGCTCCCATGTTGCCTCATGGCTCATCAGCATCTCCGACAAGACCAACAATCAAAATCACAGCACAAACAAATACAATGACAGGTTTGTTGTGTACAAAGCTCATGACCTATATAGCGGTGATGCCTGTTAATCCTTTCCTGTTCTATTAGCCATTAATCATCCCTTTGGGAAACATGATCTCCATGGGTCTGCATCCAAAACATCAAAGCCATTTGTGTATTGTTGTCTCCATATGAGGGTTTGGCCTCAGCAGACACTTGTTTCACACACTGCAAAAGGCTATTGCAGACTCTGTGTTTGGGAATATGTGTGTGAGAGAGAGAGAGAGGCAGTGAACCACAGACAGAGGACAATGTCGTTTATGTTTTGTTGCCTCCATATGATGGATTTGGCCAAAGTTGACACAAGTTAATAGCAATGACAGAGAAGTCAAAGAAGCCATTTGCACTGGCCAACATATGAATAAGACCCTTTGAAATTCACAATGATGTGTCAGAGAACATGCAAATCTGAAACAGCTCACTGTCCTCAAGTTGCTCCAATAGCTTAATATAGCATATTGGGCGGGGAACATTCAGCTTACAGGCCTTATGAGACCTGCAATTCTATTCATAAACACAAGAGCAACTCCAAAAATCATGGTCAGGGTGAACTCAAATCACGCATGTAGTGATTACTTGTAATCACTGACATGCATCATGAGAACTGTCAAGGAAAGAAAAGCAGATGTAGAATAATGGCACTTCCAAGAGAAAAACAAACGATGAAGTGAAAGGCGAGTCTAGTATGAGGGGACATGGGTGCAACGAAGAAAAAGGCAAATCTTACGGCTCAAAACATGTTTAACTGGATCAGCTGCAAGGACAAATGTGCTTGGATGAAGTGAATGTTGTTCAGTGGAGTTTGGGTGCACAGCAAGCAGCTTTCCCATGACTGCATTCTGACAGAGACAGTGTTGCAGGCAAGTTTTGTGGTGAGTGAGCTCATCGTTAAGAAGCAGAAATGTCATTCAGAAGGAGCTTTTGTAAACGAGTGTCTTGTTGGCTCGGTGAACCTGCAAGCACTGGACAAAGTAAAACTGTTCGAAAGTGTCACTTTGAATTTAAAAAAAAAAATCATCACAGAGTCGATTAGTGACACAGCAGAAGATATTGGATAAACACTGAAGAACACCACAAGAAATTTCCAGTTTGTCTTTTTGGCCCGCAATGAAACAACAGACATCGGTTCAGCCCAAATAGCCAATTTTATGTGTAGATCTGCAACTAACCAAGCAATAAAAACCTGGTTGACCAAGACCTTCTTTCCTTATTCATTTGATTGATTGTAGCTGCTTGTGGATAGTCATGACCCTCAGGTTCAGAAGAACTGAGATAAGAGCAGAGAGGGATTTACCTGCAGTCCGGACATGTGAGAGAACCCATGAGTCAAGACATTAGCAGCTATACGAGGGGAAGCCCAGCCTCACTGTCCTCATTACAAGCACCAGACCGTTGTGATGATGGAGTGTGATGACTCCTTTTATGTGAGACAAGTCTCATGTCTAATGGCCCTATCATTACTGGAGAGTGTAAACAGGAGAAAACACTACATACAGACATGGGATTAGTCCAGGAGTAAGTGTTTGTTGTGGCTTCGCAAACCGCAGGATCATGTGTGTGTTTTATGTGCGTCTGTGCGAGTGTGTGCCATCTCTGGTAGCTTCTTCCGCAGCTGTAAACGCATTTGTTGTCGTGAGCAACCAGCGTGGAATCAAAGCGAGTTGGAGCACATGATTGCAGGTGTTCACGCCGGGCCTTGTGAAAACTTGCAACGCGGTTATTACGCGCAAATGACAACTTGTATCATCAATCAACCATCACAAAGCAAATTTAGACTGAAGGGAGAGGAATTAAAGGTGTTAATGTCAATATCAAAAAAACATCACTTCTCTACAAAAGGCAGAACTATTTTTACTGTACAGGTAATTGCAGATGTACGAATATCTTAAACTATGCTACAGCAATGCATTGGAATTTGAGAAAGTAGGTGTAAGATTTGGTTTAGATTTGATTTGATTTACAAGGGCTAAAAACAAAAAGGCGGCTTTAAAAAGATTAGAGTTTGCTCCTTTGAGGAGGAAGGCAGCTGGAGTCACAACAGTTCCAATGAATTCCAGTTGCAGAGAAAACCCCTCTCAAAATGTTTAAAAAATCCATAGTAACCCAATAACTCCACTCCTGCAACATAATCCACTTCTCTGTCGCTGAGCCCTGTGTTTAATATGTTCCAAACAACCCTTGTTTCACAGGAAAATTACATAACACTACTTCAGAACCATGAGTCGACAATAGTGTGACATGGAAGAAGTTTATGTTGGAGAGAAACTCCATCAAAAGGAGTTTATTTAGGGATATGATGAAATGAAAAACATGGATCAATAGTGGCATGTCGCAGGAGCGGTTTGAGAAGTTTCTGTTGATCTATTCCTTTAAGCTTTAACTGCTCCAGAGTGCAAAGCAATCTAGCACACTCTCACTAGCGGCATTTCAATTAGTGCTGCAATTAATGATTATTTTTGGTATCAATTCATCTGCTGATTATTTTCTCAACAAACTGGCTAATTGCTTCATCTGTATATATAAGAAAGTAGTGAAAACTGCACCTAATTCAGCTCAAAGAAAACGTATTCAAATTGCTTGCTTAATTCCCCCAAAATCCAAAGACATTCAGCTTACTATCATGCGTATGACTAACAAAAGCATCAAATCACACCCATTACTTTTTTCCATTGAAATATAGCCTGACTAATCGTTGCAGCTCTAGTTTGAATATGTACACATTTTTTGGACTGCTAGTCCAATTGGGGAGATTAGAGAAAATCAACACTGTAATCTTACTGCATTCAGCAAGACCTGAGCAGTGAACTCATCTGCCAATCTGCTTGCATAAGACAGTAATGTCAGTGGTTCGCAGGAGCAGGTTTGGCTCATGTAACATGAACACGTCTTGAAAATTCACTCGGGGCTTTTAGTCTTCTTTGTATCTCAAGTTGTTCAAACACTTGCTCTAAACAAAAAGAGCTCCGTAAAAATAATCTTTCTTGACTGATCTTTAAAGTGGAGTGCACACTACTGAGACGAGCGCTTAACAGGTTAATTCAAGTGCATTTCCAAGGGCTTCAAAGCACTTTGAAAGCATTTTCAGCTCAACAATATTTTGCTCTTGTCTCACCTACAAACGAATATCTTCATCCTCTCTGTATGGGCTCTTTTTGCTTTGGTTTGTTCGCGTGTCTAGACAGAATGCATTTTGCGGGGCTTTGAGTTGGCTGTCTATTGTCTACCTGTGTACCAGTGCATGGCTGGATGGCTTCACCACATCACAGGCCTTTGTCTGCCTCAGTTTGTTCTCTCATCAGAGACCAGACATAATTGCCTTTCAACTCCCGTTGCCCTCTCTTCTCCTCATTGATGTGTTGTGTGGGGGAGCTGGAACGTCCCTACCTGCTGCGCCTATACGTGGAGGATAAAGCTACGTGTACGCTGGTCACCTGCTCAATGAGCGTGTGCAGAGAGGTTAGGAATAGGAAGACAAGGGGTTATGGGCCCACTAAAACCTGATACCTGAAATCCAACCTCAGGACATGGAACAGGACAGGTGTCTGGTTCCAACTACGGCCAAAGTAATGGACATGAGTGGTGGCGGGGGGGCAGGTTGCCGTGTGTCAGGTTGGTGTGGGAGGTTACAAAATCCTCTGCAACATGAGGAAGAGGCTGATCGAAATTTCTCTGACCTCTCACCCTTATCTGACCTTTATGCAAATGTGTGTTCATGACCGCTTCCATGTGTTTATGCGGCAGTAAGTGTGTCAAGTTGCGTGCATTGTGGCAGTGTCAAGGTCAAGAGAGCACTGAAAGCTACCTTTAAAATCTTCCAAATAAAACAGAGTGCCACATTGTGATGTCTAAAGCAGGATGTTCTTCATGCTTTTAAAGGTCTGGGAGCATTTTGGCCAAATAACTCCGGAGCCTCTGCTCACGCACTAACACCTGGCCTCCATTTTACCTCCTGCCTGACGCAATCCTGCACGTCATGGCAACCGTGCCAACATAATTTTGGTTACTGTGAAACTTGGTGAATCAAACCAGACAATTATCATGGCACTGGACAGATCAACAGAAACCTAATCAACAACTGTTTATTAGGAACTGCAAGATTTTTAACCAGTTTTCAAGCAACCATGAGAGTCTGATGCTTTATTGTCATGATAGGAAACTGAAAATTATTCAGTTTTGGATATTCGGTGGATAAAAAAAAGAAAGGATTATGAAAACAACACCTCAGACTGTGAGAGATGATGACCAACATTTTTAACTATTTTCTGACTTATTACAGGCCAGGTAATGAATTTTGAAAATAATCTGCAGATTAATCAACAAGGAAACTAATCATTAGTTACAACCCTAGTCAAAGCAATTTGAAAGTAAGGACAGGTGAAGACATAATATTGCTGTTGCTGATAAAGCATAGGATCTTCATTTGACAAATAGAAGGCCTTCTTTATGAGATTAGGTGGTTCAGTAATGAAAGTCAAATTCAGTTACTTAAGACTGTCATTGATTATGATGAAGGTTTACTATAGACACTGGCAGAGAGATAAAGTATAGAAACAAGACTAAGAGTCTATAGCCATGTTATAGCCATGCAACATGTTTGCAGGTTAGCATTCAACATAACAGTGCAGTAAAAGGTTAATACAACAGGCGTATAACACTGTACAATATTGCATTTGACAAATACACATTGGTAATGTATCGTAAAGATACACATGAGTTTCACAGACTGAAACACGCCTCATCTGTTTGCTCGCCTTCAGACAACACGACTGCCTCGCGCTTGTCCCGCCTTCTAATGAACCAACATTTGATTGGTTCTGGCATTCATCCCGCCTTTAATGATGACCACTGATTGGTCACAGACCTCATTCTGCTTTCAACCTCCCGCCTGAGGAAATAAACAAGAACGCCAGGAGAGTAATCAATCATCAAAGACAATTATCTCTCTCCCTTTCCCCCCTTCTCTGTCTCTCTATCCCTCTCTTCCCCAGCCCCCCAGCCCCCCCAAACCATCCCCTTTTCTCACTCATGCTGTATAACTTTATTTAGTCTCTCTTTAACCTCATACATGTCTGGACTGTGACAGATGTGCCAGTTTATGCTTAATGTCAAACTTCATTATGGTCACGTAAAAGTGCTCACTTAAGTCTGTTAAATGTAATGTAGCAAATTATTGCTGGGCCTCAGAGTACAACAGATTTAAGAAAAGGACACCAACACGATACTTAAAGTCTTTACAATACTTAGACGTACATGCAAAGTGCCAGCAACAAGATATATTGGTCATATATGCCTTCAAACAAAGCTGATAAACTTCCATTGCAATAACAGACGTCCTCGAATGTTGCATATTAATTTAATGATGCAAAACCAGGAAAGATTAAGATTTGTAAGAGTCACTTTGAAAGTAATGTTATTTCAGCAATGTTCAGTTCAAGTGAGTGAATGTAAAGTTGTGTGACTGGCGTTTTCTCCTCGCCTTTAATTCTTTCAGAAAGGTGAACGGAAGGATCTATAATCATTAATTCATCCATCCGCTCGCTTTCTCTGAAACCAGAACTAATCCGCCTGCTGCATTATTCACCCGGAACCAACACTCCCAGGCCTCGCATAAATATTTCAGTGAGGGCCGTGCACCTCCACTGGACGGGAGGGTGAAATAGATGCATACGTTGGTATGGTGCATGGTGGACAAAGTACAGCCCACAGGTGGATTTTTTCAAAATTAACATGGTAGATTTTGCTTTTGCTATATTTTAATTATTTTTTTTTAGTTTTTAATTGACAAAAGTTGGAGAGTCCCCCATTTAGCTTTCATTTCATTTCCTTTGTTATCATCTTTAATACTGTTACACCTGTATATTGTAATTCATTATCTGTTTAAACACAAACCTCCACTTAAGCATGATTATAGTTGATCAATACATTAATAAACACATAAATCTGCTTATATCTGATTATAAGGTGTTACAAACTATTTAGTACAAGCTTATAGAGTTCTACACGCTAAGGGAACACAGCGTAGCCTCTTCAAAGTCTAAAAGAATAAATATACAGAATCTAATGAGATGTATGTTAACATCATTCTTTACAGCCCTAAATAAGCAAATTGCCTTCATGATTACATTTTTACAATTATAAATGACAGTTGATGAGAGGAAGGTGACATCTACAGTAACCGTTCAGCTGAACGTCTCTGAAAGATATGATATATATTGTATGTGTGAGGTTACGCAGACATTTCCAGGAACAGACAGTGAAGAAGGCCACAAATGGCAAATATGAGGATCATTCACAGATCTAAGGGAGCGCTCCGGGTCAGTGAGTTCATTTCCTCGACACCAAGACGGCCGCCAGTAAGTTAACAGCCAGCCAAGTGATGGAAATGATCACTGCCGTGGTGAAATGTAATTTGTTATCATGGCAAATGTATCATGAGAATTAGCATTCCAGTGGCAGTTGTGTTTAACGTTGCAGCTTTTTAGTCTCCTGCATGAGCCACACTGTAATTACTTCCATGTAGTTAACATTATTAAAATATGGAAGCTATCTCAACACTATTAGAAGAAGCTGTCAGTAGAGCGTTGGGCAACCTTTCAAAACTTTAGGTTTACATTTCGAAATGTAAACTCAGTCGTAGCAGCGGCACCATGCGATATGGGGAATCGCAGTTTATTTGTAATTCAAGCCAGTAGTTGAAAAATTAAGTATGGAAGCGGCTGCAGACGGAGCCGCTGGGGTTTTGTGATGTCAGACTTTGAACTTAAGCCCGATGTACAGTTCACTCTTGGCTTTGACGGAACTGTCGCCGCTTCTTCACTTGTACTATAAAGGTTTTGCGGCGAGAAACCAGGACGAGTTGCGCCGATTTAAATTCTACGACTCCCTTGGTGGCTGTTTTTCCACCAACAGTAATCCTTTATCTTAAATCACATCACAGTGTTAATGACTGTGTTATTTTATAATGACCTTGCCAAGCCAACGCACAAAAGAAGCAACAAATATTTCCGATGGAGGAGGTCCGGAGCCATTAATAAGATCAACACCTGCTGCACACACTTCCTATGTGCTCTGTGAAGCTGAGGTTTCCGAGTGTTGTTTGTTTGACTGCATGGCTCATTATGGCATCAGCGCTGTTGGTGTATGGATATGTCTGTAAGGCAGATGTCAGAGGGTCATGTCTGTTCCACAGATGCAGGGTTTGGTGTCTAAAAACCAAAATATGGCAGCACTTTCCTTCAAATGTATAATTAGCTCTGTTATGACTTCATATTGAGTCATAATTTCACAGCATGGCCCTAAGAAATAAACTATTCCTTCTCACTGTTGAGAGAGAGGAGGACTTTTGTGGCTGAAGAAGATGAGCTCCCCCCCGCCCCCATCGGACTGTTTGTTTCCATTCGTAGACACTTTAGCCTCATGACCTTCAGGTTCATTTAATCTGATGGATCGGTCCGTTTCAAGAATTCCCTCAAGAAAGATTGGTTGTGATATCTTCATCCAGTAATCATCAGGATCAGCCCTTGAGGACAAAAACACTAAGACCACAAGACTCATGTGCAGCTCATATGATGTTGCATAATTTACTCTCCGAACAACAAAACATTCCTGTGAATGACTGAAACCACATCGTCAAGACTCTCGTGACGTCGTTATACGTTATCACTTGAAGGCAGTGCTGCCTCTATGCGTCGTCTGTAGGAGAGACATTTTGGTGACTGTGAATCTGCCTTTAAAAAGGCAGCATGAGGAGATTAATGGAAAAACTGCGGTGTGTGAATCATAAAACACTTAAACCAAAGCACTGTTCTTATTGTTCTATATCACCGTCTCAGAACATCTTTGTTTATGCGATCTGAAGGTCGTGTCTCTTCGCTCAGGAGTCTGGCACACCTTCTAAAGAAGGAGAAAGAAAGAGGTGTTTATTCATGTTTCTCTTGTTGCTGCAGTTAACACACTGATCCGTGTTTGTTTCCATCTCAAGTGCATGTAGTACATTCCAAAGGGATGACAAAAATAATGCAGGAAGGGCAACAAAACAAAGCTTTAAAAGACAGACTCTGTGCTGATTAAATTAAAATGACTATATTTTTTCATGCTTTGAATGGAAACGCTCTTTCAAAACAGATCGTACTCAAAGTGCTTTGGCTTATTACAACTGTCACTGAGAGTTATCTGTTCAGCAGCTTGACCGTAACTGCAGTGTACAGTATCTGTAAGTTTATCGTAAGACCTCCTTTTTGTCTATAAGTGCTTTAATGTGTCTGTAATTAAAGTTAACTGCCAGGGCCATTTCTGCAGAGCTGGTTTGAAGACCATAATGCGTTCAAAGCCACCAGCCCCAACCGCAATGAAACAATTAGAATCACTGAGCCGAACTGCTGGTCCCTAATGGCGTTCTCCTTCTAGGCATGAGCAATCAAGACTTATCCAAGGCATGACCAGCGGAGCCAGAGGGGACCTGTGTCAAGCTCATCTGGGCTGGAATCCACAACGCCACTCAAGCTGGCCGGTCGAAAGTCCACGGAGCTCTTTGGGAATATGTGAAGATCATAGCTGGTTTGGGCTTTGGGTGCTGACCCAGGATCAGCGCTTCCACTCCGCCTGACTTTGAAGTTCGGCGTCAGATTCCAGCGACAGTTTTAAGCCAAAACCACAAGATAATGAGACTGACTCATTTCTTTCCTACGAGGGGGGAAAAAATAAGATTTTCAGAAATGTGGCCACATGGATAAAAAATATTTATCCATCATTAGACAGGCACCGCTTTTGACCTACATGTAACTGTGTATTAGTAGCACCGTAATTACAGGAAATCAGATCTTTTGTATATTTTTACTTAAAATTTTGAGTCATGTTAGCAATTTTTAAAAATATTTTTCAATTGCTAGAGAATAAACTGCCTTAAATGATGTAAATCAATTTTGAACTGTGTGTTACTTATTGTCAAGCAAATATTTGAATTTCCAGAGAGGGAAGCCCCTACAGCCTTCTTAAGTATTCTGGGGGAAAAAAGCTGAATATGTGGTGCTCCGCTGCATCAAACAAATTGTTTTCTGGTGTGACGAAACATTTTTTCCCTCGCGGACGACTGACTTCCAACATCTGAGTCTTGTTAGGACTGTTACACAGAACAACAAGACTGCAGGGCTGAGCAATGAAGAGATCAGTCAGTAATTGATCGGTAACCGATAATTAGTTCATAGTGATTTGTGCTTGCAGTTACAACGCAGTAATGATTAAACAGCTAATGATTAACATTTCGGCGCAAACGAACGACGCGCCAGAGACATTTTTCCTGTATTTGTTTGTGTGTTTGTGGATGTGTTTGGGTGTGTGTTGTCATTCTACACCCCAAATTCAAGCCGCAGAGCCACTGACCAGATGTTTTTTTCCTCTTTTTCTCCCTCTCTCTCTATCGCTTGGCATTTTTCTGTCTCTTCTTCTCACTCCTTTGTTCTTTCCCTAAGAGTTTTCATTTTCATTGCTTGAAAGTTCCCATTCATTCATTCATTTAACCAGTCTTCTGTCTTTATAACCACAGCTGAATGAGCATCTGTGTTCAACACTATTCTACAGACCCATGTAAAAACTATACAATGCCTTAGAAAATGTGGCCAAAAAACCCCCAAAACATTCAAAACCTAATGGCTACAGCTAATGAGTGCCTTTCATTAAAGATTAATCTGTTGACTATTTTCTCAATTAATCAATTAATCCTTTTGTCCACAAAATGCCAGAAAACAGTTGATTATGTAAATTGTTGCTAATTAAGTTTCTGCCTATCAACTAATTAACTGATTAATTTTATCAGATCTTTAAGACTATGAGGATGAATGAAAGGATGTTTTTCACTATAATCCAATAGTTACATATGAATTAGGATAAATGAGAAATGGCTGTTAAAGGGAAACCTACATTACAGCTAAAACACTGCACTGTTGGGGTTTGTTTTTCTTCATGCGTAGACTTGGCTTCTTCAGAGAAGATCGTGCCTTTACATGTCAACTTTAGAGAATCTCTAGACTCAGTACATAAAATGTCGAACAGCTTGAGAATACGCTAAGGAAAGTTTATATTTAAGTCGAGGACATGGTTGAAGAACCACGTCGTAAAGTGCTGTCCGTGGTGCTGAATCTTGTCTGCAGGTGTTGGTCAGGTGGGCAGTTTTTCCAAGGTTTGTAATTCAAAACAGGAAGATAACTAACAATTATTATCATTATCAAAAACTCTTGAGCTCACTGTCTCGTTTAATGCTTTATAAAACGTCAGGAAACAGTGAAGCCTAAAAAAGTGGCTTCTACATTGTTTTGTCAAACTGACAATCTAAAAGATATCTGTCAATTGAGGAGCTGGAACCAGGAAATGTTTGGTATTTTAACTTAATAGATTGATGATAAAATAGTTGCAGATGGGGGTCACCTGGTGGCCTAAGGGTTAAGGTGCCAACCATTAGCTGCAGCATCCGTGAGCCACGTTGCATGTCATTCCTCATCTCTCTCCTCTCATTTCCTGCCGTCTCTTTCCTGTCAAATTGGTAGCAAAGGCATGAAATGCCCCGGAAAATACTTGACATGAGCCCTATGAAAAAGCGAACACTTTCATTCATGCACACGCTGTATTTAACCGCTTGCTCTCCCATAGCCAGCTACACAAGTACTAAAATTAAGCAATCATTGATCACCAATCTGTCAAATAAGAAAATTACACGAATCACTGATGATCACTACAGAGCCTTTGAAAGTCTGCACAGTAGTTGGTCTTTCACCAATACTCCCCCATCAAATCAATCTTTGCCATCTGCAAAGCTGGGCCCTCAGCAGGAAATAGGAGGCTGTAAAGTTGTGAATGACAGATTGTTGGCAGAAGCCAACATCTGTATAATCTCAGTGAGACCTTACAGGGAAGCACTGGCTGACTCTAAGTGTACAGGTCTTTCTTTTTACATGGTTATTCCTGTGCCGTCAGTGCATAGGCATAGGGAATTGTTTGAAAACATCCTGAAGTATTAATCCATAGTGGGTTGACATTGAGGGACTAAATGAAGGAAAAAACACAGAAGAATGTGATAACTCAAATATATCTGCTGCATATCTGGGACAGGAGTCAGCAGTTCCAGTAATAGCAGAGAAACTTATGAAAGGAAAGGAGAGGAGAGGAGAGCAGAGGCACAGGCGGAGATATGGCTGTTGTCTGACAATGTGAAAAGGAAATTAAACAATGCTGAAACCAGACAGTAGACCGAGATTCTTGAAAGGTGAAACGCAGCAACACACGTAAGGTACAACTTCTTTCATCCAAATACAGAGATGTTTATCTAAAGATAAAGCACCAAAGTAAAGAAATCAATTGATGGTATCTGTCAAAACAGCTGAGGGGGAACTCGGCTCAAAAATGATTGGTGCATTTTCGAATCAGAAAAAAAAAAGAAAAACCTCTTGGCTATTATAGGGAAAAGGCAATTTTCATGTCATGGAAGGCGGAGAGTTTGCAGGTTTTTATCTCCATCATAAATGCTACAGGAGGTAATTTTACTAATGAGCATCCCTTCGACCCGAGAAGAAGACCTAATCAGGAAAATTAGCACACAACTTCAGTCAGAGGCACTTATGTCAATGAACTTAATTCGTAGCAAATGGCTATAAAAAAAAAGAACATCGGCAGAAAGGGCTTTGAAACTCTCAAAGAGTCTACATCTATTCATCCATCCACATCTTAGTTGAGTTAAAAAAAGTAATAGTGTTTGGTGTCAGGTTATAATGGCCAGGCTGTACACCTGCATGAATATGATTGGATGATCCAAGTCAGCTGGTGGCCATATAGCTTGGGTGAATTGTGAAGCATGAATGAAGCAGCTGATGCCAATCAGCTAATGCAAGCGTGACCTAAGTGCTCTGCCTGAACAAATGCTTCATCTTTTATTTATAGGTGAAATTGACGTCATTTATTTAAGTTGCGCCACAACCAGATTATGACATGCATGTTATAATGTTTGGGGCTGGTATTAAAGTTCTGTGCTGTTTAATATTGTTCTGGTACGCACCAAAATGAGTAAAAAAAACCCATAAATAACATCCTAATTACTTATTCTCTTTTTCCAAATAGTTTCTAGTTTAAAATGTTTTGCCAGTTTCAGACCACTGTAGTAGGCTTTCTTGTGCTGCTGCTTAAGTTTAGACATTTAACATTTTCAGAACTGTGGCTTCTTCTATGTTAAATGAAAAAAAAGTAGAATTTTCTAATGATAGAATTAAAAACAGCAGTATTTTGGTACCGTAAATACCAAAACTCAGGAACCTTATACTAAGCATTAGTAAATTTTACAAAAATACCAGTGTCACTTAAGAGAACAGAAATATTCAAACGATGGACTTGAGAGCAATGTGAAAGAAGAGAGATATGAAGGAAAGGTTTTCTTTCCTTCTTTCGGACCTGCTCTGCTCAACTGGTGGGGTTTTGTCTGGGAAGGGGAGGAGACAGAGAAAAGGGGGAGAGAGAGAGAGAGGGAGGGAAAGAGAAAACGGGGTGGGACAGACCCCCCCTCCCTGAGCACACACACACAAACATGTACATGTGCAAACACACATGCAAGCACACATAAATGCACACAGCTCTTCAAAGCCAAGTGGTTTTCATAGACATCCAATTACACTAAGAGATGACATCTGGGGAACTGCAGCAGATAAATAAGGTGAAAGGAAAGACAAGATTCAGTCACCTCAGAGAAACTCCAGATAACCAGAGAGAGCACTGCTGACAGAGATAGGAGAGAGGGAGAGGCAAAGGAAAGAGGGAGGGGGCCAAAGGAGAGGGAGCCACACACAGGAGGAAAGAAGAGAGGCAACGCACTGCTCCAGCGCTCAGACTCCGAGAGGCAAGGACAGAGGAGAGATAGGGAGCTCAGCTCACTGACAAGACGCACAACGAGAGAGGGCAGAAAGACGAGAGCTCCCGGGCTCAGTTACACACTCAAGTAACTTCAAACCAGCTCCGACAAACCAGCAGAAACAAAGAGAGAAAAGAAGAGAAGAAAGTCTGGATTCTGTGACTCTTTTTTTGTGTGTGGCCTGCCTTGTGTGGATTTCTCTGGACATTTTATGAGAAGCAGCATTAATCCTGCTTTTTTTCTGACTTCTTGTTTTTATTTATTCAATTTGTATTGAGCAGTTTGGCATCTTTGATCCAGACCTCCTCCACTTTCCCGTTATCCACCTCCCTGGACTGGAGAAGATAAATGGTTTGGGGTGTGTGTGCGCGCATGTGAGGAGTAGATTTCCTAGCAGTGAATGAGCTGCTGAAGTGCGTTTCGGAAATAGAGATGCGTAGGTGTGCGTTTAAACTTTAAGAAAGGGATTTTGAGTGTGTGTGTGTGTGAGCAACCAAGAGCAAAGAGCGGTGGTCTTGGGAGGAGAGGGTGGAGGTGGCGAGCCCCCCAGTTGTTCCCATTGCGAGGTGATCTGAGTTATGGATGTTGATGCATTCCTGCGACGCTGCTGAGGAATAAACAGCACAGGGGACTACAGCCGACTCTTCACCGACACCAGCCGCTGCATCGCCATCACCATCCCCATCAATATCACTGATAACGCTACATCTGCCACCAGTCAGATTTCTCTTCACCCCAGCCATTCTACAGGTTTTAACACCTACAGTCCCAGTGAGGTTGGAGGTCCCCAGACAGAGGAGGTGTAGTCAGGGGGAGTTCTCCCACTCTCATTCCCTCTCCCTGCACCCAGCTCAGCATGCCCCAGCCCCTGAGCACCTCCACAGCTCTCCCAGCTCCACTACCATGTGTAGATGGACAGTGACACAAGGTGCACCGGTCGCCTGGTTCTCCTCCTGCCCCTGCTGCAGACCTCCTTCACTCCTCCTCTCCCTCACCTTCCTCCTCCTGCTTCTCCTGCTGGGACCTTCCTCATCCTCACCCCTGTCCGCTTTACCGTCAGACTCTGGAAAGGGCCGCGATGCGCCGGGAGGGACACCCCCGGACATCTTCATCTCACACCCGCCACCTTCCTCATCATCATCATCGCCCCCGCCGCTGCACGCCTCCTCCGCGAGGTTGCCACGGGCGACCAATGTGTCATCGTCCTCCGCGACGGTCGTCGGACGCCACGTGCGGAGCAGCTACAACCATCTACAAGGAGATGTGCGCAGGAGGAAACTGTTCTCCTACCAGAAATTCTTCCTTCGCATTGACAAGAAAGGAAAAGTTAATGGCACCAAAAGTGAGGACGATCCATACAGTAAGTCCACTTTTTACATCTTTCATTTATTCATTTTGAGCAGGATTCATTTAAGGAAATAGCAACTTGTGAGAAGTGAAAAGTGGAAAGCAATGTGGGAAAGTTTCAAGTGGATATTGAGTCATTTTATTTTCTAGTTTAGACATTTTGGTTGGACTAAAAATTAAGTGGTTTGCTTCCAATTAAGCAGTTTTATATGCGAGAGAACACTGTGGCAAATGATGCACTGGTTTTCTCCCACCACATCTGGCATGTTTATATGCAAAGAGAAAAGTTTCTGTTTTTTTCACCCTTCAGCGACCATGCACATTAAGACAGGTGACTGGGCAACAGAACAAATAACAGAGCAACGTGATTTCCAGCCTGTTCACCATGTGTACAGGCGGGTATATTCACCAGACTACAGAGAGTGAGGCAAAAGAGAGCATGACAGCGGGAGAGGAGAGGAAAAAACAAAATGAGTAAGCCAGGAAGATAAAAAAGAGAGATGATCCACTGGAACCAATTAGAAATTGCCCAGAGAAAGTTCTTCTTCTTTGAGGAAATATCTAAAACACAGCTATTACCAAACCCCTGGGGAGAATGACAAGTACACTGACTCCTTGCTGCTATTGTGCTGCAGCCATAATAGTGGTGGGCATATGCTAAGTATGAGGTTGTACGGACTTAGATGTAAAGCAATAACCATGCAATTTTTGGTCCATTTTTCTGGTTGTGCATTTTGAGGGCTGTGAAATATGATTTTAACCTTTGTGTATCCTGAGAAGGGTCACTGAGCACACATGCTCTATTGTCAGCACCACTCAGGCTCACATTCACACAGTTACACTCTTTCACACTGGGTAGACTCCCAGCACTTAGTCCTCCACTGTGGGGCAGTGAGTAACTCCACTGGTACCTTCAGGGCACCTCGACGTACCGTAACTGTAGTTTTTGTGGGAGGAAATTTTGCATGAATGAATGCAAAAATGCAGAAACTTTGTGGAATCTCTTTTAAAATAATAGGACTGAAGATGCATGTTCAGAAAGTGGCTGAACAGAACAGCTTTGTTTCCAGTTAGTTAAAAACCAAAATAGCTGTATGGTAGCACGCAAACCTCAACAAAGCATCTAATCTGGACACTGGCAAAATATTCCTTTATTAGTCCCACATTTCCAAAGTACTATATATAAACACATAAATATATATAAATACGTGTAAGGACTTATCAGGGTCATCATAATCATTTATGACTGATCCAGAACAGAAAATCAGCTGTTATCATTCTGGAGTCTTTATCTTCGAGTTAGTTAAATACATCTGGAAGTTCTCCAGGACTGCCACAGTCTCCTGCTCTCTGCGCAGCTCAGAATAGCTGCACGGCCTGAGGGCACATTGACAGTAGTTGTTGAGGGAGAACAGAACATTACTCCCACATTTACCTGCTCAGAGTTTCACTGCCAGTCTGGTGAATTAGATGGGTGACATCCAAAACACAAGCTAATTTCTGAATAGATTAAACAGTAGGCTACAAACACTGCATCACGTCTACTGTATGTGTATGAATCTGCCACAACATGTCAATTTGTGCGTGTCTGAGAATGTAACCTTCATACATGTATTTTTTTTTAAATCACTCACACCTTCATACACATGTCATAGGTTTGTATGCATCTGTCTGTGGGTCTGCGGTGCTGTACAAGCCTCTCCTGCTAAGAGTGCGCACACACATACACACACACTTGAGCACAGAGAGGCCAGTCTTGCACATGGCCTCCATATGGCAAAGCCCACTTTTATTAGGGCCAGGGCCAGTGTGAATATATGTGTGCATGTGTGTGTGTGTATGTGTGCGTGTGTGTCTGTGTGTGTGTGTGTGCCACTCAGACACCAAGGCTCTGCCAGACATGGCTGAAGGAATTTCAATTAGCGTCTCTTCCTCCCTTCCCTTGCCTGCAGTCCTCTCTGACACACACAGGCGTACATACACTTTTACACACATGCACATAAAGAGCTCAACCATTAGGGTGCAACGTGTCACTAACTATAATGGCACCAGGTCATGGCATTAGAGGCACGATCCATCAATTTCAACAGCTCTTGCCACTTGATTGCGGTGAGAAATAGTTAAGAACTTTTGAGAGGAAAACATTTTTTAAATATGAAGACTTGGCCACGGAGGCCAAATCTTTCAGGTCATATTTTGTCTTGGCGGCATCTTTAGTAGGCATTTCATCGAGTATCTACATGATAGCGAGTGCAGATGTTTAACGTGTTTCAGATTAAAAGATGATGGGTGGGAATTTAGTGATAAAAGATCTGGCCGCAATGAAATAATGACTCAATAACGTGTGTGTCTGCACACTATCATATGAAATGCTGAGGTGCTTTTGCATTGACCGTATTTGCATCTGTGCACAAGCTCGCATGTATGCAGCAGTACGTATGCTTATGCGCCACCTCCTGCTATTTTGCATGCGCCCTAAAATCAGCAGAGAACAAATTGTACCCTTCAAAGAGGACATGATTAAATTCTCTGACACTGAGAGCATGGATGTGGTATTTGACATGCATGTTTTTTTGCGTTGCAAGTTTTCAACTTTTTACTTAATGTGCTATAGATTATGACATTGTTCATTTATACTGTGGAGTTTTATAGCTGATAGCAAAACAACTACTTTAAAGCTGCACAGACTTTTGCACAAATTAGTTCTTTGATGCAGGTTTCTGGCCTTTATGTGCTCATTAAAAACACATGGCTCTTTTGAGATGATGCAAAGCTAGCTGCAAAAATCCTCTACATATATAACATATTATATAATGTGCCTACATAATGCAGTGTAGTAAAATTGCTCCAATGTGTCAGAGAAAACTCACATCACACATCTATATGTTGAGCTTACTTATCAAAAATGAGCCACTTCTTTGGGAAAGCATCAAATTGGAGACTAGTGAGGGGGAAGTTGTTAATGTTGCTATCATGGTCTAGTAGTCTGGTAATGTTCAGGAGGTCAGATCGCAAATGAGTGTCATTAGATGGTGTCAGAGGTGATGAAGAAGTTTCAGGTCCAGCTCCGGGGTCGAGGCTCTCCTCCGCAGCCGAGCCTTTCTAATCATCTTGTCAAAGCTGAGAGCAGTACATCACTCAGAGTCTAGGGCCTGTAGTGTGAGTGTGTGCTCACTGGTGCGTGTCAGTGTTTGTCTATTTGCGTTCATGTGATCGACGTCCATTTATCTCATCTCACCTCATAAGGCTTTCAAAAGAAGGCACTCCTAGTTGGATTTCAAAAAAAAAGAAAAGAAAAAGAAAAAAAATCCTGTCGGGGCTGTCATGTGATTAGCATTGATCCTGCCACTGACCATAAGTAACAGAGCGGTCCTTGTTTTCTTCCCTTGATGCCGTCCACGGACTGTCACATCTTGTTTACAAACAGGCGAATAAAGCAATGAAACAAATGGACATGTGTTTGTAGTTGGACCATAGTCTTGTGGTCCTGCGTAGCTCAATTAGCATTGAACGGTGCCAACTTGACCACAGTCGGAGCTTTGATTCTCGCTGTGGCCACCCGGATTGTAAAAGCTGCCACACACACTTATTGTTAACATTAATCACAGTGGACACATTACCCACTGACATGAATTAATCTACTGCGCCGCAATTTATGGAGAGTCTAATACACTGGACATTATTCTGATTTAGTGCAGGTTTTTCATGTCCAGGGTAATTACGCAGGTCTGCCCCCTCTGGTTTGACCCCCACCCATTGACCCAAGTCAGGAAGCTTTGTTAATGGAAAGGTCAGCGCTACACGTAGTGCATCACTTTTGGCTGTTCTGTTACTTTGCCACTGTTAGTTATGTGCAGGGGGGGAGGGGGGTACAAATAAGATGAATCATTCTGGTGTGCGAGACCAACAAGATCTTTGTCAACATATTTACTTACAATGCATATTCTGCACCATAAAAAAAGTCATTTTGTGTACTATTGTTTCTTAAAAGTTTTGCTTTCAATTTTGTTTTAATACAAGTTTTCAACAAGAGGAAACAAAAAAAAATCTGCATTTGCTGTAAGATTGTTTTTCCAATACAAATCAGCTTGTTTCAAAAGTTTTTTTTACGAGTGTCAGTATGTTGAAACAAGACTAAATAAGGCAGACCACTGCACTAGAATAAAGGGAAATTCAAGAAACAAGACGAGCCGTATTGGAAATGTTACAATCATTTCATTGCACTGGCAGATATTTCCGCTTGTTTTGAGAGAATAGGACTATTAGGAGTCAATAAAAGTTACTTGGTGAAAGGAGATTTTTGCAGTCACGCTCCATATGACTGAAAAAACCAAATGGACCAAGAAATGCCAAAATCGTTCTCTGTTAATACGCATGGAATGCAGAATGAACTTCAAAACCACAACCTTCAACCTTCTTCCAATCTTTCTCCTCTGCACCCATAAACCTCCAACAGCTCTGCAAGGTTAAAGCAAAACAAAAATGCAACAAGTGCTTGCCCATCTTGAATACTTTTAACATCTTCTTGAAATTAGTCCCAGTCTTCTCCCTTTCTCGTTTCTGTATGTCTTTATTGTGCTGCCTTTCTCCCTGCTCTCTGCGTGATGAGCCCGTTTAGGGTTCTCGTGGGAAAAGGTAACCGTGTGGCCTATAAAAGAGAGTTATGAGGAGGTACTGGATGCACCAGAGGTTAGTGTCAGCATTGCTTTTCATTCAAAGTTACTTTGACATCTTCATGGACTCTTCTCTCCAACGGCCGTAAATAAAAGCGGCGCGCAAACGTCACCGCGTGAGCTTGTTCGAGAAATACTGAACCTATCATCGGGTTAAAGCTGCCAGAGCCAACATCAACAAGTACATTCAGCTGTACTCTGAAAGCACACAATAAACATATACTACCTGCTCCCTCTGATCCTCCCTCCAGCTATATTAATGCTGCTTGTGGCTGAAAGAAATAGGAAGTGCTCCTGATAGGTTTTAAGCAAAACTCATGGAAAACCACTCAAGGTAATTAGTGAAATTAAGTCATGGTCTTATAAGCGTCAATCTGCCGGATATGGACAAACAAATCCAATATTTTTCATTCTCACATGGCACTCTTCGGGGTGATGTTTTGTTAATATAGAGAGGATCTGGATCAAATCATGTCAGTTCTGATTCATGACTCTTTTACTGGAATCAACTGAGAAAACGCTGTCAACGTCCTGAAACATTACATAATATTGATTACTATCTTACATAAGAGCAATGTTATTTCATAGTAACTGACAGATAGTTTTGTCTCATAGATTCAGAAAATTTTTAACAGATAATGAAATCCAGCAAAAGAATTGATAAAAGATAAAGACACATAAATGAGTCTGATACTGGTATTTACTGAAAGTTTGGTTATTACATAATCTTTGATGCCTAGAGCCTGAAATGTTTGGTTCTGGGACAAAACTGTATCCCAGAAATCAGGTCGTCAAAGTCTAAAAAGCAGGGATTGAGAGTGAATGTCACTGCTTTAGTGTACTTACTTTAGTGTAATTTACTGTCCTTTAATGACTATTAGACATAGTTTGAAACTTAAACTGTCACAGGCTCCAGTGTCAGTTGTTACACAAGAAATGATCTGGCCTGTGTCTTGGTAAGATGTGCAACACTGGTCTTTGGCAATTTTATCTCACAGTGTGGTTCAATGAGCATCTACATGTTACAGGGAGCATAAGACAATTGTCACATACAACATTCATTTGTTTTTTACTTGACTAATTTGATTAGACATGAGTGACTAAAATTTAATGTTTCAGTCAAATGCAATAATATCATTCATTTTTTGGAAGCCACAGTTAGTTGGAATGAAGCTGTTTTTAAAGCCATGGCTCCGGCGTTGCGTCATGAGATGAAGTGCGAATAATTAGCATTTATGCAACTTCTCACCTCTCCCTCCCTGGCTTTGGTCTCAGGAGTGAATGTGAAGTTCCAGGTCCAGATGTACGAGTGCACTTTGACCCCATAACCCCTCCAACAGGGTAATTTACAGAGCATGTGTGTGCGTTCGTGCTTTGGATGTGTTTGGGAGAGACTGTGCAGTGCTGACATCGATCAGAGCAACCCTCCACTGTTAATAAACGTTTCCATCAAGATATTGGTTCAGATATTTCTACATTGTTAAAGTGTTCAAGTTTTTCTACTTTTGAAGGCTCAGTGCTTTTTGCCAAGAGTCACTGAGGACAACGACAGGATCTGTCTCATTTTTCCATCACTGTTTACATATTTCCTATCATCGCTGCTTGATATTTTCCCATCAATACACTCCACTGTCTATTAATGCGTCAGCTGCAACAAGGCTGAAATAAGAGCCAGATTTCTGTAGGCAGACCAAGGCAGTCCTGCCGCAAACCCAACCAGTCAGGCACCACCTTAAACAAAAGTCTTTCAGCAGCAAATCATGTTTCTGTAAGATCTTCTGCTGCTCTGGAGCGCTCCGGCTCTCTGAAGAGAAAATGGCTCCAAGCATCAAGAGTCAATTACTATCCGCAAAGAATCTTAAGTTGGACAACTTTGTACTTGATGGACGGCCTTTCTCATTGTTTATGTTATGTGGAGGATTCTTGCAAAGTACAATCATAAATATCCTGGAGAGGGAGAGAAAGAGAGAGGAACAGGAGGAGATACTCGGACTTCCAACCAGAGCTCCGTAATTTTCTAAATTTCTAAACAGCCATCAAGATACGGTGTGAATCATCATCTCCATCTAACTGGTATGTAGTTTACAAATGTGGTTAAATGAGCAAAAGTGTACTTAACAGAGTCTTATCTAAAAGGTTCTGTGGACGTTTTGGATACATCTGGAAGTACTTTTGAAGTATTACTGATGTTTTACAAGCTCACAGACTTCACATTATCAATATGAAGAGGCATTTACCGTATGACTGCAAACATATTGTCCATTCAGCTCAGTTTTTGGCTCTTCTCAGCACTGTGCTAACAATAATCCAACAGTTTGTTGGTGTCTAAATAACAGATTATTACATTTGGCAGCAAACTGCAAAACAGAATCCCTTCGGAATAAACAGTGATGGGAAAATTGTTAGCATCATTTACAGTGAGACCTGGAAAGTTCTGCGTTTGCCATGTCAGCAAGACATTTTTCTCCATGGTTTAATGTTGTAAAGTTGTGTGATCTCAGCAAAGTTGGGGCCTGTGTTACTTTGTTCTAGGCATGAATTCATTGTGAACCAAAGGAAAACACATCTAATGAAGAAAAGATGCAAACGTCAATATAAAATGTGATTATAAAGATACTAGTGCAAAACATTGTGGAGTTGAATCGATTCATCTGCAGCAGAATCAGAAGCTCTTTCGGGTCCATCTCAGTCAATGAAATGACCCTTCATGCTGTAAACTGGGCTGAAGAGTGACCTCTTGTAACAGCAAACAGAACAACTTTCTGACGCATGTAAACTTCATATCCAAGTCATCAGATGCTTTTTTTCCATAACTGATTCATCTTCAAGACATTTTTCAAACTGAAAAACATTTTTGGTTCCAGCTTCTCCAATGAGAAGATTTCTTTTCTCTGTTTTACATGACTGTAAATTTGGACTGTTGGACAGTCCTTTAAATGCTTCTTTTTATCAGACTTTCATTGTGAGCAACTATGCTGAAAAATGCACGGGAAGTCTAATACTGAAAGTGTCATTCTGGTGTTAGCCTGGCGCACGTGAACAGGCAGAATTCATGGCCAGTAAAGCAGCAGGAGGTGAAGAATAGCATCTGTGACAGATAACATCCAGGGCTGCTGCCATATAGACACCATGTGCTTCAGGAAAAGCCCCCCCGACTAAATAGGCACACATACACACACCTCATGTTACTGCTCCTTCACACTCACCCATAACCCTGCTACGCACACACACACACACATTGCATGAAAGTGAGGCTCTTAATGGAGTCATCAAAGGTAGAGCTGAGAGCTGAGAGTTGAGTCCAGAGAGGCATCTGGACAGCCTGGTCGTTTGAACAGAGCAGCCAGGAATGCCAGCTAATTACCCCGTGTGTATATGTGTGTGTGCGTATGTGTGTGTGTGTGTGTGCGTACCAAATGTGTCCGAGCATAAACGCATGTGAGAACAGAAAGTAAGAACGATACACATGCAAACTGAATAATATGTGTGCATGTTCGTGTATAATATCTGTGGTGTAAAATAACAAGATCTCTAAAGTCCAATGCCAACAACTCAAACCACAACAGTTGGGTAACATCGCACTGGCAGGCGAACTGTAAATGAAAAATGTGTGAAATGCAGACGACCGTCACAGCACTTTGCCTGAAAACATAACTCCTGCCGTGTCAGGCCTGTGAAATGTTTTGACAGAAACTGGCAGCTTTGGCACTTTATCATGTTACAAAGTCAACTGTGTTAAAGGAATCACAAGGTTTTTTTTTTTCCTCCTCTCGATCAAATCACCATTAACATCGCTGCGGATTTCTTTCGGTTTCCTCCCAGCGGCTCTTAAACATGTGTGACATAACTTGCCGCGGCCTTGCTGCGCCTGGTAAAGTGATCTCAAATTATGTGGATTGGAATGATGAGCAGCGGTGGACGAGAAACTTAACGCTATCTGTTGGCCGGCCTTGTGCTATTTTAAACTAAGGACTTTCGCTCAGGTGATCCCTGTTTGTTTGATTTTTTTTTCATAATCTGGGTTTGTTTTTCTTTTCCTACCTCGGCCTGTTTTGAAATCACACATAGCTTGAACGATGTGTGGTTTGGGTTGTTTCAGTGATGTGAGTGTTCTTGTCAGGGAAGGAAATAAAACCATTATGGGGGCAAGAACATGCTGAATAACAGTGAGTCCAGGTCAAATAGAACAATCCCGCTAATGAAAAAAATATTGAGTGGAGCCATAGAGAGGAATGCAAAAAGGGCACCATATCTGTTTAATATGATTTATAACCCAGAAACTTAATATGAGCAAAACAAATTGTGTAAAAAAAAAAAAAAAAAGTTCACCAAATATTCTATTGGTAAAAAAAATTTGGCCGTATTGAAAATCAGAAACAGGCCTTTGTTTTCTCAGCTTCGGTCTAAACTGTCGGCCAGGCAGACTTTGATGTGGCCACTTAGCGCAGGATGATACTGTTGTCAACCACATCAGTCTAAACCAATACCTCAACGCTCCTCAAAACACATAATATACAGCAGTTTCCACTCCAACCCAATATCTTCACCAGCACTCACCAAGCAAACTGCACCGCCGAGGAGCATTTGTTCTCTCCCAGACTTTACAAAGAACCGGAAATATTCAACCAAATTCCGAGAACAAAAAATAATGCAAAGGAAATAGATCACTTCTATTAAAACCACAGGTTTGTGGCCAAGAGGACTTGTTTGCATGCATTTCACTCTTTGTTTTTCAGTATCGATACGGCCAAATACAGCAGAATACTTTCAACTGTTATCTGATTTAAGCGGTGGTCCATTTTTTTCTGAATTACTCTATTCTTCTTTTGAATCTTTTTTACTGGCGTGGACTTTCTTTTCTTTCAAGTCCGCAGAGGTTGGACGGATGTAAACTCTTGTGTCACACTGAGTACGAGACATCATCAGTCATTCTGTCGCTGAAGCTTGAGAGGGAAAAATGATCTTAGTGTTTTAACCTCAACTGATGCAAATCAGATATTAAAAAACACATAATAGAGTGGCTTTTGCTTCATGATAAATTTGTTTCTTGGACGTCACATTTATATTTCACAGTGACAGAATTAGCCGCTGCAGAAATAACACGGGGGTTCATCCAAATATCTGAATATTGGACCCAGAATAAAGGAACCAAACAATTTCCATTCTTCACACTGAGGGAAGTTCATGATACAAACTAGTCCGCAAGTGACAATGTTTCACAATACGGAGCGAGACCTCTCAGGGCTGTAGGCACGCAGTAGACCCACTCACAGCTGGTCACTGTGTCCAGGTCAAAATGTGAACAACCGCAGTATAATCTTCAAAAAATCTCCTGGATAAACAGTGGAAACATTTTCATAACCTCCCTTAACCTTTAGGTTCAGCTGGAGTCTCACTGACCGGGGCTGGGCGAGGATCGACAGGAGGTCTGCGTATGTGTGTGTGTGTGTGCGCCCCTGTGCGTGTGTGTTCCGGTTTATGGTAGTGGGTGGATCTGAGAGCATGTTGTTACGCATCTGTGTGTTTGTATTTTATGTGAGATGTAAAGATTTGTGCATTAACGAAGCCATCGTCTCAATCTGTTGTTCAAAGAAGGAAATTTGTCTCAAAAATGACGATGAGACCGTTAACCGAGACTGAAAACTAGGAGAACATTGGAGCACAGGACGGAGAGAATATAGACAGTAATGCAAGAAAGACAGTGAGGCTGGGGAATTATTTTGCCTCTGTTGCAGAGGTTTTGAAGTCTGAGAGAACCAGACAACAAAGTAACAACAACCATTTATCAAAACTGCTGATGTATATACAGTCTGCTGTTTGATTTGTAATGCATTTATACATAAAAGGCAGACATCCATTCACATTTATGGATCTGACAGGGTCACACACTTTAGTCAGTCAGTCATAGTGGTTAATGAACAGTTTCTTCCTATTAAAGGGGCAGGTTGTGTTTATTTAGACTTGCAGCTCTGCTAGTGTTACGGTTTGGGTTTGACTGGCAAAGACCCCTTCTGGCCTGTTTTTATGAAAGTTGTAGTGTTGCCCTGTTGCACACAGGTGTTTGCCCTCGGTAGTTTGTTAAAAAATGTTGATAGCGGAAAATGTCCATGCTTTTTATATTAAGTGAACCCTGTGCTGTCTGTGCTCTCAGTGATGGGTCATAAAACTGTTCTTTCCTTTGCACTTAAAAACATAGATTTATAATTAAAGATGAGGTGAGTCATTCTAATCCAGCACACTTTTAGTCATATTTAGCAAATATCTCTTCACGGTCTGCTAGCCATCCGTTCTGCGTGAAAATAAAATAAAATTTAAAAAAAACAATCTGGTGTTTGCACGATCAGCAACAGGTGGTATTGGTGCTTGTGCATAGGACACATTATTAATGACATAAAATGTTAACATCGATGAGGCTTTCCAAAGGTGGAGAGACCTCCTTAAGTTTAATGGCATGAAGACGGATGTGGAGGTTGCTCTGTTTCTGCTTGATAAGTGGTGAACATTAGTATTGCTACTTTTGTTATTAATGTGTCAGCTAATGTTAAATTACTCGCCCACTCATCTTGTCTACTTTGCCAAAATATGCTGTTGTTGTGATGTTTGCTATAGTAGCAGGAGAGTTGTGAGGATGTCTGAAGCTGGTCCATAAATTTGGTGGCGTAGCTTCTGAAAAAGAAATTAAGGGGCTGCATTTGTTTGGATGTTGAGTTCAAATATCAAAAATCTTTCTCCAGAATGACTCAACCCAGCTTTGAGATGCTGGACTGTCCAGGGGGCACAAGGAGAGAGAAAAACTCTTTTTGAGAAGACACTGATAAGACACGGTGTTGAATGAGGAAAATTATTTAGTGAAATAAAAACGTTCTTAGAGAAATGTAGGTCCAGAGTTTGAACCATTTGTGTATGACTGCATCTGTGTGTGTCACAAAAAACCTGATGTGCAGATCTGCGCTACCAGCTCAGGTCCTGTTTCCCTCCATCTCCTTGTCATAAACTCTGTTGTTGCAATCTAAGCCTTTTGTTGCAGCCTGGCCTTTAACTCGCAGGCAAAGGGGCCATAAAAGAGGCCAGAGCTTTGGTTTTTTGACAAACCACATCAAACGGGAGGAGAGGAAAAAGGGTCAGAACAGGTGGACCGTCCTTTAGTGCGGCACAGACAGATCTTATTTTGACAGATCACAGCTCAGAAATGTCAGCTGTGGCGCAGCGAGATGGAACATTTTAAACCTGATAAGATCTGTGTTGTGCTGTTGTACAACGTCTGAGTGAGTAATGGTCTCAACAAGCCACCACGATGCACTGTGAGCTTCGAATATCTTCAGAGGCTCAGAGGTTTAACAGCCTTTATATGAGAATCATAATGGACTAATGCCAGTTTGCATCAACCTAGGACTACATTTCACAAAAAGCAACAGGACCAAAAACTATTAAACACACATAAGGGAGAACAGTCAGTCACTGCAAAACTACAGTTCATTTTTATACATTTCCAAATGCTAAACAGTCTCACGTTGTTATCGCAAAACAATGAGAAATAACAGACAAGAGGGACACATTTTGTAGCAATAGATGTAAACACAGTGAGAAAAAGTCCAGGAATGATGATATGTCAACATATAAAAGGTTTAAAGTGAGGAGTTATAGCTACTAAACACAGCACTTTGAGGCCATAAGCTCTCAGATGTCCATATCTATAGCTACAACAAGCCTCATGAACCAGGGCTGCAGGACATTGCAAATCTCGGGCCTTGAGGATGAGAGAGGGAGGAATGAGGGCAGGAAAGGGGCATCTGGTAAAAAAAAGAGTCGAAGCTTAAAGAACAGAGTACAAGTCGTTTGATTTTTAACCCTTCCTCTCATACTGAGTTTGCTGTAAGTTGCTTCGAACTGGTCGCTGTTTCTTCCTGCATTTCCTTTGCTGCCAAAGTTGGAAACTATTTATGTGCATAGTCCAAAAAGACATGATACATAAGAATAATATAATAAAAGAATTTTTCCATGAAGCTGTTAAATCTGTCATGGTTCTGCTACTGTATATCCAGACACTTCATTCTTTAGAAGTAGACCAATTAAATTGTTTTTAGTCAATGCAGCATGACATAACATTGTTGAACAAGAAGCTGTCTAATTACTGACACTCAAAAATGACAATAATAAGACCTCAAGCAACACTCTGGATATACTGTCCCCGTTTCTCACTTCATCCTTCCAACTATTCCTGCAA
This sequence comes from Centropyge bicolor, assembly GCA_037975185.1. Lineage (NCBI taxonomy): Eukaryota > Metazoa > Chordata > Actinopteri > Pomacanthidae > Centropyge > Centropyge bicolor. Next base: position 4,172,188 of record JBBMOC010000034.1, on the reverse strand, counting down.
CCAGGCTCCACTTCCTACTGGCCCCTTTAGCTAATCCTCTCAAACCCCTGATAGTTTTATGGCTTGGTGTAACTGACTTTAGGATGAGAGAAGAAAGGACCGGCGACCACAGCTTAAACCAGTAATTGGTTCAGGCTTGAAAACCGATACGGACGCCTTGACCTCTTGCCAGTCTGGCAGCCACAGAGCCTCTCTCCGTCCTGTCCGTGTGCCCGCCCGCCCGCCCGCCCCCCTGGTCAGAAAAACAAACATAGAACGGAGAAATGTTTTTTCCTGGCTTACACCTCGGTCCCAGGGCATGCAGCCCACAAGCCAGCCAGCAAATGAACAGGGGGCAAGAGGCCGGTCTGTGGTCTGCCTGTCACATAGTGAGGGGAAAAAAGAGAAGGGGGAGACAAGACTGGGGTTCACTTGTGCCGGAGAAACTGAGATGATTTAAGCTGCTCCTGCAGGAATTTTGAGCTATTTTGCAACATTAATGAACTCCAATTAAGAGTGATGCATGTGAATCTTTTAAACTTATGCTAGTGAAGTCAAATATGTATTTCTGTGGCGTTTCAGATCCCATTATGATATTTCCTTGGTGACAGCACTTGCAAAAAACAGTAAAGGCTATGAAGTCAATCGATCAGTCGGTGGACAGGAGAATATTTGACAATTCGATTCGATTCATCATTTAAAAAGCAAAAAAAAAAAAAAAAAAAAAAAAAAGCCAAACATTTGATGCAGCTTCTCAAAAGTGAGAACTTTTTTCCTTGCTTTCCTCTGGTTTACATCACTTGTCTTTGGGTTTTGTCCAGCCAGTCAAACAAAACAAGCAATTAGGAGATGAAACCTTGGGCACTGGGCCATAAATATGTGTCTGCAATCACCAAAATGTGAAAGTCAGCACAACAGAAAGAAAAGCCACAATGAATGCAACAATTTTGAGGAACCAATCCTAACAAACTTTTGAAATGTTTGTCACTCTGTCTTTGCTGCACCAGGTATTTTGGAGATCAAGTCAGTGGATGTGGGAGTGGTGGCCATCAGGGGCCTCAGCAGTAACTACTACCTGGCAATCAGCAAGAAGGGAGAGCTATACGGAGCGGTGAGTAGCCGTTTCACACTGATCTGCCTCATTTTAAAGTAGGATAACCATTACTTTTTGTACTTTTGGTGTCTCACATTTGCGCATGTTCAATTTTACTGGTGATGCCGTGTAAAATCTGCCTTCATCTTAATGAATCAAAGTCTTGCAAAAGAGCCACTTTTCTCCCTAAACTGGTGACTCTGCAGCTTTGAATATCATTGAATGCTTTTTACAACAATGGACAAGGCTGCCAGAGTCTCTCTTCCAGAAATAGGAACCACAGTTAGTCAATGCGAGCTCTCGTCTCTGCTACCTACCTCTCGTCTCCGCTCCATTCAGAAACAGGAAACAAAATCCTTCAGTTTCTCTGTTCTGCTTCGGTCCCTCTGGGGAGAGCAGCCCTTGTTTCATCCGATTTCTCTTTCTCTCTCTCCTTTTCTTCATCTCATTCTCTCCCTCCTTTTTTCCTCTCTTTTTCTTACTTTGAAAGACCAAACTTTCAGCGTGTCTCTCCGGAGCCACACCACAGATGAAATGACACACGATAGAAAAGACAGAGAGGCATTCTGTTGCATGGCCTGAAACTGAATTCCCATGACGTCTTCTGCTCGTTGCAACACAAGCCATAGTAGCGCGGCGGCGAGGGGCTGGCGTTCGATTACACTTGATGGGTTTTACACAGTGACTTCTTTATCCAGTGGTAATCAAATGAAATCATTGTTTCATGTGTGACCAATGACACAAAGGATTATGATTGGCTTTTGGTTTCAACACAATTAAATATGTATTGAATTATCAAAGAAAACCAACAAAGAAGAAGGGATGATGCATTCGCTGTGTGGTCCGGACGAAATTAATTATGTTGAACAGTTACTTCTCTATTAAATGTAGACATTTAATAGATCAGATGTGATCAAGATGTGGCCAGAAAGTCACTTAGCAAAACACTGACATTATTATTTTTCATGATTTGTTACCACAATTTGATGTCAATTATGATCACAGTATTTTTTTTTATAAATCCACTTTTCTAATCATTTTAATTGAAAGGCAGCCAGCACACACACACACACACACACAAACAGACAGCTTGATCGTACCAAGCACCAGCCTTCGTTAGAAAGCTGCACAGTGTCTGTAAAATATTCTCATCTTGCTTTGGGAACATTCAGTTTTACTTCTGGAACCAATTTGAACAGCTGTGGCCAGATACAGAGAGAGAGAGACTGAGTTATATTGTGCATGTGTGCGTGTGTGTGCGCACGCATTCGGGGCAAGTACGTTTTTCCTCGTGAATATCAACCGCATCCAGTTAACTGGCTGTTTAAGCGACGTTAGCCTTAAGCACAAGGGCAGCTTCCAGTAAACTGACAAATGTTACTCTCTCAGATCATTTTCTCTGTATTTACCAGTGGGTGGTCACTGCGGTCACGTAAGCCACAAACATGGTGTCACGATGCTCTTTGCTGGCACATAGCCCAAACCTTTAAGACCTCACGTCTCATGCTAACCCCTAAAGTTCTCGAAAGGGCAAAATATGACCCTGAGAAATTCATAAATCTCACGCAGCATCGAAATTCCAATATTGGCCCACTTTTTAAAACCGGAATGAGTTCTCATAAGCATTAAGGCTGAAATGAACAATTTATTTTACATTATTGGTTAACCTTTTTCCTCAATTGATCGATGAGTAATCGCAAAAATGACCATCACAATTTCCTAAAGGTCAAGGTGATGCCATCAGATGGCTCGTTTAGTTCAATCAAACCAAAGAAAAGCAGCTGATACTTTAAAATTCAGAAGCTGGAATTAGAGAATGTTGCATGAAAAGTGACTCAATTATCACAATTGCTACAGATTAATTTTCTGCCAGTCAAACAAATGATTAATTGATTAATCATTTCATGTCTCCCAAGCATTCATACTCATGCCCAACCACACATTATGCATCTTATTTACACAACCAGCACCATACTGTGGCAAAGGAGGAAGTTTCAAATCACCTCTCATACAGAAGAGGTGCCTTTAAACTGAAACACTGAATGTAATCTCTGCTCTGATTCAGTTTTGAATATCTGACATTTACACACATCTTCCCTCCCCTGCAGAGGGACTTTGGTCCGGACTGTCGCCTGATCGAACGCATCGAGGAGAACAAGTACAACACCTACGCTTCAGCAGAGTGGCGCAACAAGAAGAAGCACATGTTTGTGGGACTGAACACCAACGGCAAGCCAATGAAGGGGAAGAAGACACGGAGGAAAAACACAGCCACTCACTTTCTGCCCATTGTGGTACAACCGCGATGATTGGACATATCAGCCATGAGAGAGCTCTGCAGACTGCAGGGTATCAGACTTCTTTGGAGTTACAGCGATGGCTACATTGGACAGATCTGAATCAGATCTGAATGATGCACTGAGGAGGAAAAGAATGGAAACCTATGGACATTTTATCTCTGTTGGATAAAGACATTTCTATTTTTAAAGAAAGAAATAAGATATATTGCTATACAATGTATATATTATTTTCAGTTTTAAGTTATCAAGTACGTTGGCACAGTAGAAAATATGAAAAGAAATGACTTCTGTGCCAAAATGTGATCAGTAACTCACATTTCTAGATTTGTGTACATGTGAAGCGCTTGACTGAGACGAAATAAAATGAGAAAATATGTATGAGAGGAAAAGAGGGAGAAAAGAAGAGGAAGTACTGATTTGAAGCTGACTGATAGAAAAGGAGGAGAAAAGAAAGATAAGCAGAAAACGAAAGGATGAGAAAGGTTAGAGTCAAGACGCACCAACACAACAGCAAGTCTAACACTATCATGTTTTTTCTTTAAATTTATTTATTTTGTGTAATATTTAACAAAAATGAACAAAAACACAAAAAGGACAAATTCTTGTCTTTTTACCATTTATGCTTCTCTTTTTGAATACTAATCATTTAAACCTGAATAAATATAAAAAATATATTTGTCTTTAAGTTGTTTGACTGACTTTGAATCTTTTTTTTTAATGAATTTCAGGTTCAATTACTGGTTGTTCATACTGTAAAAACACAGCAAAGAGATAGAAATAAATATGTATATAAACAAAACATGTCAATCAGTCGACCAGGTAATTAATTCATTGTATTCTCTTAACGTACTATGCAAAATGCTGGGAATTAAAAGATAGAAGATAAAGGGTGATGACAATATTGCAGGTTAAATGTTGTTTACTGATGAAGACCATGAGCATTTGAATTTTTGAGCAACAAAAAATTGGGCTCTGTTTCCCTGGATCGAACTGACTCTCCTCAGTGATGAACACCGTGTGGTTGAAAGCTTCAGAGTTAGTAAGTGGACCATGAGTTCAGATCATATCATCAACCTATTTCAAAAGTTCAAGAATGTCCTTTTCTGCTCAAATATTCAAATATTTTGGCGAAATCAAAAAGCATCACAAACATCTTTATAAGTAATCAGTGTCAATAACAAACTGTGAGTGAGTCCGTTGAGTACTTTCAAAAAACAAAAAAAACAAGATGTGAAATCAGGAATCTGTAAGAGATTAAACGTTTGACAGACAGCCAGCAGACAACCTGGTTGATGACGAGTTCAGGGGTTTTTCATTTCTTGCTGCAAAAACCTTACAAGTACACATGGCAAACATGGCTTCCTGGAGGATAAACACTGTCTTTTATGTGATAACAACAAAGACGAAACAGGCTTTGGACATGGCCGACACATGCTCGTGCACACACACACACACACACAAGCTGGGGTGGCTGGGTAAAGAGGTGTGTGCCTCAGTGTGGTCTAGCAGCTGGGGAAAGCCTCCTCCTTGACCTTACTTGTCTGAAACCTGTTGCTGTGCCCCCGAGACACAAAGACACATGGAGCAGGGCATATGGTATAACGTAAATATCACTGCCTTGTTTATCACCTGATTCTAATTAACTATGATGTCATGTTTTCTTTATTCTTCTCTCGCTTTCCCTCTCTTTTACTTAAACTCAGCCTCTCGTGTTGTTGCCGCCCAGGTCCTGCGCCGTGTTCACTTTTTTTTTTTTTTCATTGTTTTTCAAAACTTTTGTCAGGTCTTGCTAAAGTTCAGATAAAATCCAGCAATTAGATCAGACCTAGAGCAAGGTTAACACACACGCACACACACACACACACTTCCTCTGCCCAGGGCTGCAGCAGTTGTAATTTGTTCATTGCATCCATCACATTCAACTCTCTGGCATCTGTTTCTGTGTGTGTGTGTGTCTGTATGTGTGTGAGTTAATTTCCGAGTACGATGGAATCCACCGGAGTTCGTCCATCCCGCTGTGTTTATTACAAAAAGGACCTAGATTCTCTTTTGGTGTGCAGGAATCCTCGGTGCCTAACACTCATGTCAAAACGTGAGTAAGTATGATGCATCAGTGGGAGATTCAAATTTCCTTTCATCCTCCCAGGGCATCTAGTCCTTTGTTTATATGATTACTTGGGTGTTCTGTAAACGACATATCAAGTACAATTACTTTGAAATGTGTTCAAGACACTGATCCCCCCCTCCTCCACCTCCCCCTTTCTCCCTCCCTCATAAAGTTCAAGGGCTGGCATTCCTAAGCCAAGATGTCTTTATTATTCGGTGGTACAACTTGAGAGATCTACATATGTAAATTGTATTAGAACATGGAAACCTGGACTCAAACTTAGATACCTGAGGCAAAGTCGTCCACTTGTACATTCAGGGGAACTTGGAATCAAGTGTGCACATACAGTGGGGGCAATAAATATTCAACAAGTCAACATTTTTTTTTCATTAAACTTTTTTTTCCCAATGCAGCTATTTACATGAAATTTAGACCAGACATTGCTATTCACTCAATAAAACTACTAAGAAATCGTAACATTCCAATCTATAAAATAAAAAGTTACGTGCAATAAAGTGGAAAAAAAATATTGAACACAGTAAGAAAAAGCACCAAAGCAGCTGATTCCACTAATTAGTTCTCCTCCGACCTGTGCTAATTAGAATCAGCTGGGTTAGTGTATGGAGGTTGGTCAGTACTTCCACTCTTTGAAAAAAGGGTTACCCGCCTCTGAATGCAAGTAAACAAATCATGGAAGAAACATGATGATCAGTAGAGGCAAAGAGCTCTCTCAAGACCTTCACTCCAACACTGTTTACCACCAGTTACTGACAAAGTTCCCTGCTTCTATATAAGCACCACTGGGGCTATTATCAGCAAGTGGAAGGAGCATCACTCCACCATCAATGACCATGCAAGGAGCTCGGCGTAACATGTCCAACGGTCAGACAGAAGAGAATGCCAAGAGCCAAGGAGCACTCGAAAAACTCCTGAAAGACCTGGAAGCTGCAGGTACAGTCGTCACTGAGAAAACAATATTGCATTTCACCGCCACATATTCCATATACGGTCACACCGAAAGAGCTACTGAAGAAAAGGTTTCTTGAAGCTTGTACGAAGTTTTCTACGCAACATTTGGAGAAGCCTTATTAGGAGAATGCAATGTGGTCAGACAAGACAAAAATCAAACTTTTTGGCATTGTGAAGTGACATGTCTAGAGGAGAAATGGCTCTGCTCTCAACCCTAAAAATACCAGCCCTACAGTGAAGTTCAGAAGTGTTGGCACAATCCAAATTATCAAAGGGAAGGTGAAAGGAGCCATGTACCAGGAAATTCTTGAGAATAATCTGTTGCCGTGCACCAGAACGATGAGGATGAGATGCTAGTCGAACTTTCAGCAGGATAATGATCCAAAACTACTGCAAAGGAGACTTGCCAACTGGTTCCAGAAGCAGAAGATTCAACAGCAGGTCCCCTGAAATCGTCAAGATTAATGAGTGCCAAAATCCCACGTGAACACTGTGAGAGATTGGTTTCTTCCTACAGTCTTAAAGATTTCTGTGGTTTTATTGAGTTAATACCAAGTCTGGTCTAAATTTCATGTCTATAGCTGCATTGGAAATATGTTTAATGAAAAAAAATGTTGACGTGTTGAATACTTATTTCCCTCGCTGTATATCATGTGTAGACCTCTTGGAATAGCTTGATGTATTTTTATTGCAACTTTAACATGACTTAATGTGCTCTTGCCTTTACCCGTAATGCATAACAAGGCCAGACTTTAAAAGCAGGGCATTTATCCAAGACAGATGTTCCACGCTGATTATCAACCCCAGTGACATCTGAGTTAGTCTGTTCAGCGGCACCAAGCCACGCATCATTTCTCCCATTTCTACAGTGTGCCTAACATGTTTCTAAAAACTGTTTGCCAATGTCATTTTTTAGTGTTGTGCTTGGGTATGTTTGGTTAGTGTTTGGTTTGTTGAGGCATGTGGCGAGGCTCAGTATGCGGTTTCTGTTTTGACTACATCAGGATCTATCGGACCTGTGTCGGACCTCAAATGAAACATACACCATCGGCTTCACACGTTCACAGCTCCTCTGTTTGCTCAGAGAGTCTTGTGGCCGTGCGACCTGACCGCAGCAGCAGCTGTGAATATTTTACTTCCCGGGGAGAGAGAGAGAGAGAGAGA